>JAODKC010000002.1:8600472-8613964 GCA_026777985.1 Mormyrops attenuatus
CGTAATGCCGCGTAAACACACTGTGCGACACTAATAATCCTCCGAGTGAAACACGGCGATCACTAAGCAGTACATAGCCGTGCAGATTACACGAAGCATCGAAGCAAAGAATTTGCATCGAGGATTTTTTGTCGAGTTATTCGAGTTACGCGATGAATCGTTGCAGCCCTACTTTTAATGTCTAGGAACTTAATTGTGTCTTTGACCATTCCCTGGGGTATAAATATGACGCAACACACAGGTAAAATCCTTTTGTCATCCATCAACATGGGTAAAACCAAAAAGTTCTAAATTGAAATGATGCGGTGCATGGACTGAGCAATGGTTACAATTGCTTGCACACTTGAAATATTCAGTTGACATTATCAGTAACCAGCACAGTGAGGAGGAGGCTTAGACAGGCAAAGGGGAGCCCAGAGATCACCAATCCACAACTGCAGTGTTTAGCTGAATCTTGGGGTTTCACCATTTCAAAAGCAACGTCGAGATGCCATCTCCATGACCAAAAGCTTTTTGACGTTCCATGAAAGAAGCCCTTCCTGAGACCAAGACACAAATCCCAGTGTCAGAACGTTGACAAGCACCACTGGACTTGCAATGGGAATTATGTGTTGTGATCAGATTAGACAAAACTTAAGCTTTTTGGAAACACATGCCATCCTTATGTTTGATGACAAAAGGGGACTGCATACAAAGAACTGCATCTCATACCCACGGTAAAATATGTTGTCTTGTTCCCAGCGGTCCAGGGGGGCCATATTAGCGTCAGTGGCATAATGAATTCCATTCAATACCAGAACATTTTAGTCAAAGACTGGTTGCCTCTGCCAACAGGCTGTCACTGGGCTGTGGCTGGGTTTTCCAAGACAATAACCAGAAGCACACATCAAAAACGACAAAGAAATATTTGCATTTGAACCCACTGGAAAATCTGTGGAATCGATTGAAGAGGGTACAAGGGAAAACCCAAGAATCTCAATGCCTAGGGAATGTTCTGCATGGAAGAATGGTCCAAGACCCCTCTACAAGTGATCTCCAAGCTTCTTAAGCACTACAGAAAGAGGTTGAGTGTTGTCATTCTCACTGGGAGAAGCTCCACCAAATACTGAAATCTGGGGTGCCAGTATTTTTGGAATCTGCATTTTTATGAAAAATTGTGTTATTGAAGGAAAACTTTATTTTATTACAAAATTCTGTTTGAAAATATGAACATGAGGCTTGTCCACTTGTGTGAGCCCAAAATATCACTCATGCATGTGTGGTGCTTTTTATATATTAATTTTAGCTAATTGTCATGAAGGGGGCCAATCATTCTGGAGCAGACAGTATGCAGGTAGGCGAACTGCTGTCTCTGAACAGCCTGCAGTGTGTGATCATCTGTGAGCCTTAAGCCAGAGATGGACTGGCATCCTGTCTACGGTGTCCTCTGCTTCATGCTGTTTGCTTCCTGGAACAGGTTCCATACTCTCTGTGACTCACTACTGCAGTGTTTCCCAATCCGCACCTCGGGGACCCACAGCCAATCCACGTTTTTGGTCCCTCCAAGCTCCCTGCCAGACAGTCCACGTTTTTGCTCCCTCCAAGCTCCCTGCCAGACAGTTGACATTTTTGCTCCCTCTGAGCTCCCTGCCAGACAGTTCACATTTTTGCTCCCTGCCAGCTCCCAGGAGCAACAAACAATAAATAATGCATGAATAAACAATATATAAGCATAGAAATATTTTAAAACAAGTTGTGATTTAATTAATGGCAGCAATACTATGTATTCAATGAAAAAATGCATGTCTGTAACACTTCAACCGATAAGCATATTCATATGAAAACAATTGTCTAGGCCAAGGGTGTATAGTCTTAGCACTGAAAAACTCTGGTAGACTTAGAGTGCTCACAGAAAGCCATGGGACGTTTGCTTAATTCTGTAAAAATGTTGCAAATGTATTGGCTTCATAATAAAAGTCCATTGACAAGCAATATTTAACATATCTGCACATATCTTCCACACATATTTTCTCTTTATTTAGTATCATAATTTTTTTGACCGACTCATTCAGTTCTGTTCTTGCCATTTTGCTATTAATTGCAGTTGTAGCCACTGGCTCCCAAAGGGATACTAAACACTAATGTTTGGTGTTTTTTGTTATCGCAAAGATGAGACTGTTTGGCAATGAACTTTTTAACTTACAATAGCTTTTAGAAGTATAATTTGAACTTCAGTTTAGTACTATTTGAAATGAATGTTTTACTTAAATCTACTGGTTGTTTATAGTGTGATATATATGTTTTTTTTTCAAATGTTTTTTTATAGAAAAAGGACAAATTTGCAATATTTTTGCTGAATGAAGCAAGTGTCTTAGACTGTCTGTGAGTGCTGTACATTTGACCGTAACAGTCCATTTATAAGGAAGCAGACACACGGCTCCTAACGATAAGTAAACGAGGCTCATCAGAGTCCTCCTTGCTTGCACAGGTCCTGCAGATCCTTTCAGGAAGGACGTGAAAGCCTCACATTAAGATTCATTTACTTTCACGTAATCAATAAGTATTTCCTCTTGTGTGTCTCAGTTTCATGGTTCAGAGTAGGGAGTCTCCGATGGTTTTTAGTTGATCCCTCCTGCACATATAAATGGAGAAAAATATGAGAAAAGACAGCAAACTTGATTTTGATCTTCAGAGTTTTTGTTGGTCATTGTGCTAACAGTCCATTTACAATGGCTATTTCCATCCATACTTACTTCGTATGAAATATTATGGGCATAACTATAGTAATTTTGCCAAAAGCATCTACTTGCATAAGGCTCCTTTTTCGTTGGCACAAAGCACACACATTTACAACATAAACATAATTTATAAGCAGCATTTTCTAACAGGCAAAAACAACTATAAGCAGTTTACCATATCAATTAATCACACTAATTTCTGGTAATTCGCAGTATACAGTGTAAATATCTACTGAATAAATTTGCACAGCAAAACCTCATTTTTTTAATTTACATTGTTGTTGTTGGGATCTGTGCATTTAACTGGCCATGGACCTTCAACTTATTGTAACTGATAAACATGTAAATCTAGCATGGGGTAAACGTGCACGCCAGCTTAGAAATGCCCATTTGATTTTTTTAAATAAGCTGCAGGCCTCTGTCGGCCTCTTATCTTGAGGTAATTACAATGGATGTAAAACTCATGACTCAGATAAATGGCAGGACAATGTAACCAGCAACAAACTCTTCTAGACCTCATGAAGCCAACAAAAGCTCAATTTGTGCTTTCCTGCTTTAGTAAGTAACTTAGTTATAGTTAAACCCTCTTATCCTTCTCATGTAAAAACCTCAGCTCACTTAAGCCAACCACTCTTCCCATTTTCTTATTCCGCACATCTTCAGCCCAGATGTATTAACTGCACTGTAAGGATGGAGCTTGTTCTTTCATCAATACGTTTAAATGGCAACACAGCTGTCCATTTAACCGAGCCATATTGTTATTAATTCATTTCTTAGATGACCTCATTCAAACAGACTTACACACTAATAAATAGCTAATGCACTGTTGGGCCAAATTATCCTAGTAGGCTCATGTTGAAAATCTTATTAAGCCATAAGTCTAGAGGGAGCAAGTACTGGATTTGAATCACGATGACCAAGAAAAAAAAAGATTACCTTATTGGCTAAAATAGGTGCACTTTGTCAGTTATCAAATATTTTTAGACTAATGCACAACTTGCACTTCATGGCATATAATACCTGCTTTCTTATCAGCAGATTCCTTACAAAAAGCATAGAGTTTATCTTTTACTTCACTGCTAGGTGCAGCGTCACACTTGAGGCTAATCATGAATATGGCTTTAGGGCTTCTGGTCCTTCTGTCATCGCTGCCAAAATTTCTGCAATGGTCCACACCCAGAAAAGGCATTAGTTCCAGTTTAGCCTTATATTCAGCCATGTGGCCTTATGAATAACAAGCAACCATCTATAATTATCAATGGTCATTTTGTTCTTGAACATTATAGAGCTTCTGTGCAATACATGGTATTGGAATCAACTGCAGTCACATATCAAATAGCATGTTTTGCAAATGTAGTAGTCACGATCACAAATAATTTTATCTTTAAATAATTTTCCATTACTACTACAAGAGCTAATACACCTAAACTTCCCTTTCTAGCATTAAAATATGAAGCTAAAGTATGTTTTTCTTGAGACGTGGCACACTGGGTCATTATTTGGTTTGGTTTGGGCACAAATTCCAGCTCCACTCTCGGTGTGTGTGGAGTTGCATGTTCTCCTCACATCATGAAGGCTTCCTCTGAGTGCTCTGCTTTCGTCAGTCAGTCCAAAGACAGTTTAGGTTAACTGGCGTTAGGCTAACCGGTGTATCCTGTGACTCAGACCAAGAGAAATGGTTAGATATGCATGCATGCAAATAGTATGCATATCAATACGTTTTGGAAAATTCTTACAACTTTGTGGGAACAGTTTGGGGGAAGCATGACTGT
The DNA here is from genome assembly GCA_026777985.1 of Mormyrops attenuatus. NCBI lineage: Eukaryota > Metazoa > Chordata > Actinopteri > Osteoglossiformes > Mormyridae > Mormyrops > Mormyrops attenuatus. Next base: position 8,604,962 of record JAODKC010000002.1, read on the forward strand.
GCCCCAGTGCACAAAGTAAGGTCCATGAAGACGTGGTTGGGTGAGTCTGGTATGGAAGAACTTGCCTGGCCCACACAGAGCCCTGACCTCCACCCTACTGAACACCTTTTGCATGAACTGCTACGGAGATTGCGAGCCAGGCCTTCATGTCCAACATCAGTGCCTGACCTCAAAAATGCTCTTCTGGATGGATGGATAATTCCCACAGACACACTCCAAAATCTTGTTTGAAAGCCTCCCCAGAAGAGTGGCAGCTGTTATAGCTGCAATGGGGGGACCAATTCCATATTGATGCCTGTGGATTTAGAATAGGATGTTATAAAAGCTCTTGTGGATGTAACTGCCTGGTCTCCCAAATCTTTTGTCCATATAGTGTATCCTAGCAGCTTTTATATACATTAATAACAAACATTATACAATAACAACAAGCAATATAATTGTATAATCCTATCATATTTGTTATTAATGTATAAATAGTATAATGTAATAAAGCCATTATGGTATGTTAAGATGTTAAGATAATGCTTATGAATGCTGCTTATGAATGTTCTACGCATGCATCATAAAGCCTTTATGAAGGTGCGGCTAATGTTAAGCGTTTGCAAAAATACTTATATGAGACATATTTTTAAATCATGTTTATTTGAATTAAACCCATAGTGGATACTAAAGCAGAGATGCAGGTGAACCATCTTTAAGGGCAAAAACACAGGCTTTCTGCTGCTTACACTTCCTGTCCTCCACTGGCAGCTAGACACCGGCATAAATAAATAGCGGTAAAGTTCTTCAGACTCCAGCTGGAGTTCAGTGTCTCCACAAACCGCTAATGAACCCAGGAGAGCGCGAGGGAGCCGGCGTAGCCGAGACGATAGCGATCAGGTGAGTGTAGAGCACGGCTGGGGGGGGGCATTTCTGCAGCGTCCCCCAGGATCTCATTTACTAAAAAGTTTAATGCAAGGCTGCTTTTTTCTGTATTTCTTAGAGCAGTTCGTAGAGAGTTTGTACTATTTAATTGTCGTAAGGTTACGGGCTTCTGATTTTAGAACTTTTCTAAGTGAATGTAAAAATACAGTACAGTCTCTAACTTAAAATGATTATTACTGCCATCTTTAATATCATTTTATCCTTTATAGCAGGCTATTAAACTTGCCCATGGTGGAATGAAAGTGCATGTGTAAGTACTCGGTTTAGGGAGTGACACTTTTTCTAAAGAAAAGTTCGTTTACTATTCAACAAAGCCAAGCTATTTTGTTAGTTTGAAAGGCAAAGGCAGGAACTCCTGAGACATCACTTCAGCACATCGCTTTCACGCAAAATGTGCTGTTAGAGTCTATAGAGGAAAACAGCTGTCTGACTTTCGTGTAGAGCCCGGCGTGGCCTTTTCACCCATGATCAATCTTTCAGTAAGATCTGCAGTGTTGGAAAGAGGGCACTGGTGTGTCTCAGGCGGTAGCTATGTCTCCATTTAAAAAGTTTCTTATTCCTTTGCCGGTTTTCCTAGAGAATGTTGAACACGTCTATATGAAAGAATGTTAAGTGTGTATGTGTACAAGTGTTTTCCTTGAGGTATAATCCCAATGTGATAAATATGGATTCCATACATTGGGCCCATAGGCCCCAGGAGAGACTCCAAATCCCCTACAACCCTGAATAGGACAAGTGGTTACAGAAAATGGGTGGATGGATGGATGGATGGATGGATATGCATTCTGTTTGTTAGAAATGTCTGGCTATATTTGCTCACTTCAGATGTCTAAATGGCACTCAGTGCTTTTTGTAGGACTTGGTGCCTCTTCAATCTTTGAAGCAGGGCTAAGTTTTAAACTAAAACAATGGATTATTGTCACCTCTGCTCAGCACTGAGCAGCAGAAGGTGTTTAAGTGAGCTTTCAGAAAAGGACAATGGGGTATGAATTGATTTACGAGGATTCGGGGTGCCGTAATGTGCAGTAGTAACATGGAATCAATGGCCTAGAAAAATGCTAACAGCAGACCTTTATATCGTGAGCCTCAGCGTTCGCCGCAATTTCATTAATTTAACTTTTGTTGAGTGTGTGGGGGTTGGGGGTTGGGGGTTGGGGTTGGGGGTGGGGGTGGCGGTGGGGGTGGCTCAATGAAAGAAGGAGAAGCAGAATTATGAGTTTTCCTGCATAAATAAAAAGTAAACTGTGCAAGGGGGATGCAAATGTGACTCTCACTGGTCAGAATGAAAACTGGGCTGCTCTGATATATGAAAATCTAAGAATTTGAGAGTTAAAAGGTTTTCTTTTAGATATTTTAAAATATAAGTGCAAGGACAGCAGAATTTTTATGCCTTGTAGAAGACAAAGTAGGTTGCGCTTTAAGAAAAGAACGGGGTACTCCCGGCAGGGTCGTGAAATTAAATGTGAATTTCTTTTCAGACATAATTAATTAGATGCAGGTAAGTTGCACTTCACAAGGGATAGCTGCAATCACATGTTAACGCTGTCTTATTTTCTACTCTTGGGGCACCAAACCACGTTAGAGAAAGATATTCACAGCCCAGACAAACACAGCTGAGCAACCTTAATGTTACTAAAAGGAATCGTAAAGTACTACTCACTTAGTTCCAATTTCATTCAATTAACTTGTTCAAATGAGGCCCTTGACCTTCTGATATCACCCCTAATGGTTTGCTGCATACATTCTCCTTAGAGATGGTGGCTTCGCCATTACCTTTGCAATGTTTTTCATCAAAGTAAAAGACCAGTGAATAATTACGCAAAGGTTCATCCAAGAACTGTAAAATTGATTCTAATTGTGCATTATAAGAATAATGTAGATGTTAGAGTAAGTATAAATATAGTTGAACATGGATCTTCATATACCATCGGGGCATAGATGAATGATTTTGAGTACAGGTATACAGGTACTGTACATGTAGATACTGTAGAATAGAGAGTAATTAGTTACACACTGTGCAGTCGCACTATTAACAAAGAACCATGAATTTCCTAATTACCCTATTAGTACAACACTCTCATTTGTATACAAGTTGTAAACAAGTTAAACACTGTTGTCATTACCTTGCCCATCTGGCAAGCTCACCTTCGATTTTATCTTTTCCCACGTGAGTATGTTCTCTCAGACATACAAGCGTTGATAACTTATTTTTTTATTATATATACAAAAAGTAATGTAAATATCTCCATAATCAATCCATTCATATGCTAACAGCTTCTTCTGGTCAGGGTTACAAGTCCCAGGGAGCACAGAGTACAGGGCTGGGGTCCACCCTCCATGAGATGCCAGTTCTGCAGCATGGTTGAATTATTTTATTTGTACAGTATTGTATAACGGCAGACTTTTGCTTTACATTGCATTTCAACAATTTAGACATCAATCTTTGCATCATGTTCTCGGTGATTCGTCATTTAACTTTTATTCAACCAGCTGTGTTATTTTTGGCATTGTGCGTTCTGCCCTGTATATACACTAAACAGGAAACCACAACAGAACGGTCTACTTAATAATTACACTCTAGTGAAACAGAGTGCCCCCAGTGCAGAATCACAAACAACTGAATAGGAGAAATAGCTCAGATCAAATTTGCAGCCAGGCATTGCAATGCACAGTATGTGAGGTACAGATGGGTGAGATTAATGGCGGGTGTTTGGCACCTACTGAACAGCACCTCAGATGCATCACTGCGTTATTATGCCGTTATTTATTATATTAATTTAGAGCATTACTCATCAACATTGCACTACATGTGTAAGAGTCTCGGATGTAATGTGAGGCTGTAATATGGCATCTGCTGGTTGCAGTCTTTCGTACTGCAGGAACATCACAGTGATAGTATATATATATACAGTATATGTTTGCTTTGATCATTTCAACAGATACTAAATGTATAACTTTAACTTAACAGTTATTTCTCTTACCGACATATATTTGTGTAAATGTTGAGAACTCATTGCAAAATTTCATAAGGAAAAATACCACTTATTCCTAGTTAACAAAATCTTTTTGTGACTTTGCATTTATCATTCTGAAAAAAGACACTCACTCCATACTGAAAACATACATAAATAGTCTTTCAGCAGGAGAAAAGAAAATGGCTTAGTTTTACGAATATGATTATGTAAAATAAAAGAGCGAATGGAGCTTATTATTGTATAAAGTATGGATGGAGAATCAAAGGTTTGTTTGGAGTTCCGAGTTTTACAACAGACAAGATCCAATTCACGGTGTTGGCTTAGTCTCTATCGTGCATTTATGCTCATGGAATTTAATTCAAAAAAGAACTTAATTCAAATCTCATTCATATTTACATATGCACTTTTCCGTTAGATTGAATAGACCCATTAATCTCCAATAACTAACACTAATGATCCATTCCTTAAATCATTGGAACAGGCAGTTAATTATGCCATCTGTTGCACTGGCTACAGGGTGTGGAGAAAATTTAATAAATTAAATTTTCCTTTAAAAAAATAAATGAGGAATTACAGTTGGTGATGAGGAGTATGCGTATATAAATAATAAGAAATGTATCAGCGTAAGGGGAGTTATAAACTAAAGAAGTTAACTGAAATTAAGCTTGAACCAAACAGCCGCATAAATTCATCCTTAACAGGTAAAAGCCAGTTTTGTCATAAATTTCTCCTTAGCTAATGTGGTCATCGATTCACAGAAGCCAGGTATACAGATAGAACATCTGAAATGCATTAACAGCGGCTCCCGCCACTAAATTAGTGCTGGTGTATTTATCTGTTTTTAGAACAAATTCATTTATTCTTTCCAAGGATATTTTGGTCAAAGCTTACGAAACCCAACTCATTTCCTGGTGTTGCTTCAAGAAGAGTAAATCTTCAAGGCCCATCAAAGGCAGGTAAGACGATTTACTGCTGCTGCAGTTTCTGAGTCCGCAGCAACAAGAGCCATTCCCAAATAAGTAATAGACGGCAAGCAACACATGTAAACAGCATTGATAAAATAGCCCCCCTTTATATTGAGGCATAGAACAACAAAGAGGGGAAAAATGTGTAATTATTTAACTCTTAGTGATCCTTTAAGGTGTAACACCTACCTGTGGTACTGCTCACCTGCCTTGTGGCCACTTGCTGCTTTATTTTTAGTGTAGTAGAGAATGGCAAGAAAATAATAGCCAACAATGTAATCATTTCATAAGGAGCCCTGGGGTATTAATTGCTGCACTAATCAATAATCACTACAGAAGCTAGTTAAGAGTGAAACCATTACAGTATATTAATATCTTTGTGCAGAGCAACTGGAAAATAGAAGAAAAAAAATCACTTGGGGCAGCTGCCCCACTGCAGAACTATGCATTTTAAGCAATGTGTTGACAATATAAACCTAATCTGGAACAGGAAAATTAGCGTGAACACCTGTGTTCAATCCATCAACGTGAATTCACATTTAAAACGGCCCACACGTGAATCTCCTACGTTAATGTGAGGAGTATTAAATGCATGATTTAAAAGAAATGCACTTGCCTACGCATTTTAATAAATATTAGAGCCCAACAATTTGAAAATCACCGGAAAGTGAGGCCCAGTGTAACAGCAAAGGTGCCACTGAGCTCTTATACGAAGGCCATAAATTTTGGTGTGATGCTGTCTAATTAATCAGCTTAATAATTGGCGTCCCGGTGCGGAAGCAAAATGCGAAGCACTCACAATTTAAAAAATGTCAGGGACTGAAAATAAATGTGTGGAGATTTCTGACCTCATTACAAAACAGACATTTGGAAATTTGCTTCTTAGAGAAAGAATGATCTTTCATTCAGGTCCATGAATGGCCACATATGATTAGCTGTCCCTCCCACGGTTCCAGATCCCATTTTTGCGCGGACAGCTGTCATCAGCAGCTGCAAATGGTAAAAGGAATCATACCACAAGCCTCCCCCACAGACACACACAGACAAAATAACTAGTGCAGTTTCAGTCTTGGCCAAGAATAAATAACATAGGTTCTCTTAATTCTAATAAAACAGGTTGTCTACAGTGAATTCCTCATTGATTAGTTCTTTGTAAAATCTCCCAGAACAAAAGGTTGTTACATTATTTTCATTATTAACGACGGAAGTGTCAGCAGGTATATTTTACCCCCTGAAAACGGCGGCGGTACTAGGCAACCGAAAAGGTTATCATTTCAGCGGTGGACCAATCACCTTGCAATAAGCCCTTAAGGAAACTGAACTTAGTGCATGTTTCAGATTGTCTCATACGGTGTAACCATGGCAGCAGAACAAGCAGGAAATCATGTGTGTGGAACTTCATATTACCCTTGTTCTGGTGGCTTTGGCCTTGTGACTGCATAGCAACAGGATCATATAAATAGTTTACCTTTTCATATTGTGTATACATTTATAGCAGCAGAGGGCCCCGGAACAGATACATACCTTGAATTGCTTCAGTAAATATTCACCTGTTAAATGCAACCAGAACATAAAACCATAATCAAGTTGATTTTAATATGACCGTGCTCTATGCACCCATGCAGTAACTAGGCATATACAGAAGCCTCTATGGCATTAATGTGGCACACAAAGGATGCAAAGAATGGCATAATCAGGCACATGAAAGTGATATGGAATCCTGAAGACCGCCTGTTACTTGTTAGAATATGTGCATTTATATATTAAAATGAAAAACAGGAAGTCTAACATTATCCTCTTGCTTAAAAAAAACACAAGACTAATTACACAAAACAATATATCATTCATAGAATAAAAATATATGGACAAGCAGGTATATAAACTGGATGGATGGATGGATGGATGGAGTGTCTCAGCTATGTGAAATTGTTGCAGATTAGGTCATCGTGTGTGTGTGTGTGTGTGTGCACAGCATGGTCACTCTGAAGCCATTTTCATTTGCATTTTTGGACATTCACCAAGGATTTTATCTATTGACTACAAAAATGACAAGATCGCCTGCCATGTAAAACCTGTCAAGAATGTATGAATACATAGTGATGAGAGTCTCCTCTTATAAAGAGCATGGGGTGCAAGGTAATGCTGCCTGGGTATGCTGGCATGCTTAATGTTCGGTTATTGTTGATTAGCAAGGATGTTCTACAGCAGTTTTTCCCAATCTGGTCTTCGGGGACTCCGAGATAGTCCACATTGCTCACTTCCAGGTCCTTGCCAGACAGTCCACATTTTTGCTCCCTCCCAGTTCCTTGCCAGACAGTCTACGTTTTTGCTCCCTCCCAGGTCCACATTTTTGCTCCTGGGGAACTGGGAGTGAGCAAAAATGTGGACTGTCTGCCGGACCCTGAGGTCCGGATTGAGAAGCACTGGTCTACAGGGACCTGAGCTGCTCAATGCCACCCAGAAAATTTAAACCCTTTTCCTCAGACCAGCTGACCATAAAGTGAGGCAACGTGGACATTTAGGTGATTTTTAACCTTGGAGTTAATGGTAAAAGTAATGGTAAAACTACAGTTCAGCAATTTTCATAAATCAATTGCAAATCAATTACATAAATCAATTACCACTCAGAAGAGGGAATATATGCCCACTAGGCATGTTAAATGATAAGGGAGGTGTCTGTTCATTGCTAGAGTTTCCAAATTTTCACAAAAAATCCTTATTTTTATCTGGACAGAGTACAAGTTATACAGTATTGTAAAGTGAATGGCCTTTCAATGTGTGTGCTTCTCTTTGTTTGAATTACTGGAAAGGGGACACAGTCATGCTGAATCAACAGTGATTCAACAGTGTGTCGTCTCCTGGATGCCCATTCAGGAAACAAAAAAATACATTCTCATTTGGTAGCAGAGCCAGGAGCAAGGAACACTTACAATCAATAAAAATCAAGTAGTGGCCTTCCATGAAAAATGTAATGAAAAATCAGCATTTATCTCTGGAATGCACATGTAACAAAGAAAACCATTACATGCAATTTTCAACAACACCAGATAAGGTTCCCTGTTTACACAGCATTCACAACTTCACAGTTAGCCATACAACACTGATTTATATCTATGTCGCAGCCTCATTGCAAGGTATTGGTTAGTGTTATAGTGTTTAAACATAATTAACTAATAAAATGCATGTAATAATGATATCATGGTTCAAAGATAAAATGGAATATACATATATATACACACATACACAGGTTTGTATTCATATCTTTGTAGGGACTCTCCATTAATTTCTATGGGGAAAATTCTAATCCCAACATGACGACCTTAACCCCCCCCCCAGCACCAACCTTAATCATAAGTAACCAAAGAAAATATGAGACGTTTGGCGTTTTTAGTTTTTCGATTACATTCAGATCCTGAAAAATAGTCCCCACAACGTCAAAATAACAGGTTTTTATTACATTGTGGGGAACATTGTTTTATTTATTATTTAATTTATCTAAATTATAATTATTCAATGTGTCATAGCGGCTAGCATCCTGATGGATGTGTTCTCAAAGAAAAAAAAATGCTTCTCTTGCGTTTCTGTCAAGCAGAATGTCTTTTTTGGCTGGAAAGATGTTCTCTGTGAACTGACAGTGGTAGCAATTAGCCTTGCCATTCATCTATCCATCCATCCATCCATCCATTATCCTGGACATGACTTCAATATATGCAAAGTATATTCTATTCAGTGATACTACAGACTTATAATCTTGAGCCATTTTGTGTAAAATGTGCAAACAATATATATATATATATATATATATATATGTATGTATATATATTAGGGCTGTCAAAATTAACGCGGATTAATGCATCATCATGATTAATCTGATAAAAAAAATTTATGCAATTAATCCATCTGCAACGCAGAATGACTCAAAATCCCTGAAATGTCTCTGCCAACGCATTTCAGGCAGTTTTGGTCGTTCCATTTGCCCTCGGAACTTGTATTCCGAGTCGGATTCCGAGTTTTGAAGCCGGAAGTGACGACATGCGCGCTCCTGTTTCTCGGAGATCCGAAAAATATCTCGGAGCAGCACGGAGGATCCCGAGTTCAGAATCCAAGATGGCTGCGCCCTTTATCAACAGAAGGGAAAG
>JAODKC010000002.1:8623157-8649541 GCA_026777985.1 Mormyrops attenuatus
TTAGGGTTTTTCCCATAGAAATGAATGGACGGTCCCCATTTAGATAGGTACACCAACATGTGTGTGTGTGTGTGTGTTGCCTCCCTTCCTGTGTGGCTTTACTCCAGGTGCTCCAGTTCCCTGCCACTGCCCAGAGAGGCTTTCACTTTTCACTTTATTGGCCTTTAACGGCTTTTCCTCACGCCCCTCAGCTGCATGGCAGTCGCTGGTTGGTGTGCCCTGCAGAAAGAATGCCCGCCAGCCACACTGCACGCCTTTCAGCAGCAGCATGCAGGATCCCCACAGCCTGTCTGACAGCACTCATTTGGAGCTGCTGGACATAACAGACCTAAATATAGCTGTCACTCAATGCTTGGCAGAAGGTAACACAGCACTGAACCATTTTGTCTAAATGTTCCTCCCCTCCCACATTTTCTTTCGACACTGGTTTTGATAGGGAGCAAAATGGTGTGATTTCCCTAGAGATTCTGGACACTGTCTACAGCAGTCTGGAATGGAAGGAAACACGCATGTCCGACTCCCTCTCCAATGAAGCTGAATACCTTCGATTGAACGCTTCCCCGGAGCTTGCGGCTCTTTCTTGTCTCCCATCACCCTGTTGCGTGGGCCAGAATGAGCTCTGCTCCTGCCCAACCCCCCCGCCCTCCTACGATAATTATATTCTGCAGATGCGTGAGACGTGGCAGATTAGCTGGGAGTGATGCGCAGAAAATCAGGACAAATGATTTTGGCAGCAAAGAGCTCATGACCATATTGCCTTTGTGTGCATGAGAGAGTCTGTCTGGGAATCAAATCGAGTGGGTGCAAAGCAGGCAAGACTGAGACCAGCTTCCATAATCCCATTTTCACTTGGTTCCACACAAAATACACTGCATTATACACATTTTTATTAAAGAGTCAAATAGTGACATTTTTCTTAAACATGAATTAAGACAGGCAGATTAAGAACACCCGATATAGATACCGCAGCGTAAACTTGTCTGCTTCTCTGACATGCAGCTAATTGAAATTGTCATTATAATGCAGGACCCACAGTAATTATAACTCTTACAATAACAAAGGAGCTAAACCTTAAAGATATTTGGGTAAGCTAATGAACTGGAACAAAGGGATTTGGTTCATCTTGGAGATTCCACATGTTCCTGTACTTCCACAGGTTATAGATTCTTTATTGACATAGCTAAACACTGTGATCTGCGTAAACATCTAACGTACACAGCAAAGAGCAAAAACGAATGCAGAGGCACCATTTATTTGTTTTGTTTGATTATTTCCTCAGGATGTGCGTGACTATGCACAGCATGACATGTCAAGCAATGAGGTTTTCCAGCCGAAAGGGCGAGCTTCTCCTTCTCCATCCTTTGTGTGCCAAGCTGAAAGCTGCAGTCCCAAACGGCCGAGTTATTTCCCATTCTCAGTACCACAGCAGCCATGTTTCACTGCATTACTTATAAATTGCATCAATCGTCAGGTTCATTTCAAAGTAATGTTTTACTTCTCGGGTTTCCAATGAAAGCAACATGCCATTTGATAAGGGTATTACTCTCCAAAATGTAGCAGCTGGCTTAGCGAGATGTGAAATGCTTCTGGACCTTCAATGAGTGCAGTTAACCCAAAGTCTCTGCAGGAACTAAAGTGAAGGCTTCTAGAAGCTGAATCTGTATGGTGTGTGAGTTATATTTTAAAACAGAGGTGCCTCATTGGTAAATAACTGATACAGTATTTATAAACCAAAAATACTAGCAGGGAAGATCATCTCGGGCAATGTAATATCCATTCATAGAGTTTACTTTAAAAATGTATATATTTATAAAATAATATATCATTTCATATAGTATAATATAATTCAGAGGTTAGCGCCTTGACTCGCACCTTCTGGGTTGGGGCTTTGAATCTGACCCCCAGTCCACGTATGTTTTAACAATTTTTAAGAAAATTGTTTTTCTAATGTGTGTACCGTGCAATCCATCCAGGGTGTCGCCCTTTCTTTTGTCCTTTGGTGCCTGGTATAAACTCCCAGGTCCCCGTAACCCTGTTCCAGATAAGCAGCTGGAAGATAAATGATAATATACTGGGATCTTGTGGATTATTCTAAAAGCATGCTCCATTATATAGTCTATTATACAACTTGACAACTGCAAGGACACTCAGAAAGAGCATCAGAACTTGATAGTGTTAGTTAATTGGCAGACAATGGAATCAGCCGGGAGTCTCTGACTATATGTAATACGTGACAACAATAGTTGTAAATGCGCCTAAACTGTTTCATTTTCTGTGTGCGTGTCCTCCTCCAGGCAGTGATTCAAATGGGTAGGTCACTGAGTTTGTGTGTTTTACAGTGCGGCTCTGTCTACCTTTTCCCACCAGACAAATTTAAAAAACATACCCGAGCTATTTCATTTATTTATCACTCCTTTTAAGCGATGCATCAACCATAATATATTAAGAGAAAGACTTGATATTATTTATGAAATCTTACAATATTAAAAAACAGCCTTTTAAAGGCCAGATGTCTGAGCAATTAAGAACAAGTTTTCAAACTCGAAATAGGCCACAGTTCAAATTTTATACAGGTATGATGTTTTCTGGTTCGGTTTAATGACGCAAATGACACGTATTAAGTGCATGAGTGAGTATGAGAGCACAGAGCTTATGAAACATTTCTGGAAGAGAGCGGAAATGGGAAATCACTGCATAATAAGGGCATCTCTGGGTCGTTTTATAAAGACATCGTATGTCAGCCGTGAGACACGGGCAAGGAAAAGTTACAAAAAGCTACTTTATGTCAGAAGACTGAATTTCATCCTTGTGATTTATCCCTAACTGTTGTTTAGTCCTGACATGATAATAAAAAAAGTCATTGCACCGAGAAATCTATATTATTCCATCCATCTTCCAAGGCGACCTGGAGTCTATTACCAAACAACATGGGGCACAAAGCAGGGATGTAACTCTGGATGGGAAGTCAGACCACAGCAGGGTGCCCACATACTGTACACACACTATGGGTCATTTACAGTGAACTATTCACGTAGTGAACATGGGGAAAACCCTACAAACTGCACATCTGCACGCACACACATAGAGCATAGAGCAGCGTGTTGTTTCTTTGAGCCAGAAAGAACATTTTCTTGCATATTACTTGCAATATAACATCTGTTAAAACAGTCTTGAATGGAATCAGAAGCAGCATTACCTTATATGAAAGAAAATGGTCATCATCATAACTACTTTTGCATGGCTAGTTCTAAGTTTTCAGAATGATGTAACACTTTAATTGCCCATATTTAAACAAACCTGACTCTGAGAACAGGAGAACTGTCTAAAAAACTATTTTCACATAGAGATTTTATTAAAATGGCAGGGAAATCAATCAGCTGGTAACCGCTGCCTTTAAAGGAAGACATCAATTATTAAGAGCAAAAAGTCTAGTCACTGGATGGGGAGTACAAATAATGTTGAACGAATGCATTAGGAATTATTATTGTACTGAAAAAATGTAAAAGGAATTCTATGAATGCCATATCTGTAAGAATCTATGAACACATTCATAACACATTATAATGCATTCATAAAGCATTATAAACATGGAAATGTGTATGTAAAGGCATAACACATTATAGCCACATTTATTATGCATTATAAATAGATACATTCATAATGCAGTACAAAACATCCTTAATTCTTATACTGACCATTATAATACATTATTAAGGTATCTATGGTGCATTATAGAGTAGAGCTTCATTGGCGCTTATGAAGTATTATAATCAACACTATAATGCCTTATGACTATCAGTAGAAGATATTGTAGTGCTTTATTAATTCTTATACCAACCATTATGAATGTATCTATAATGCATTATAGATGACAGCTTCAAATAAAGTATTACTAAGAATTCCATTTATAGTGAATGACTTAGTTTCCATGGATAGGATGACATAAATTCATCTCTGTTGTTGACTGTCTATATCACATACATCTATAACTGCTGATGTGAGATATGGTCCATATTAACTGCTACTTCAGATGATGCGTAAAGGACAATGATTGCCAAGAAATGAGCTGCAGTGAAACGGCCTCCCTACGTCCCCTTCTTCAATGAATTACTGCACCATTCTGCATACGTTATATCATGAGTAATCACAAGAGAACAGTGAATAAACAGAGTGCATTGCAAATAAATACAATTAATGCATTATGTCAACAGTAAAAAAAAATGTTATGTAAAGGCCAAGATGGCGTCTCAGTGGGAAGTACTGTTGCCTCACACCTCCATGGTTGAGTGTGAAAAACCTACAGCCACTCTTTGTGTCTAGAGTTCATATATTGTCCCTCTGTTACAAGGGTCTCCTCCCATTTAATTTCCCAGTCCAAAGCAATGTCAAGTGCCTGTGGTGTGTGTGAGTGTGTGTGCCCTGTCATGGACTGACATACAGTCCAGGGTTTGGCTAGGGTGACCAAGTGCTCCATGTCAGGGAGGACACTTTGAGTTAGGATAGGACTTGTAGACTTACCATTTCAGTTAAAATGACGTGGATTTCACTTAAAGCACTGGGTTCTTGCTGTGTGATGATGGGCTAGTCTCCTGTAATCATGCATGTCTTACTAATATTAATGTGAAACAGATGGATGAGGCTTTCAATCAAGGAAACAAACCAGTCAAACCGCAAGAAGAACCAAACTATTCAGCCAAGAACACAGCCTTTCCCATTTAAACTATATAGTAAAACCTGAAGTAGCTCCTGAAGTGTCCTGCCTGACATGGATTATCTGGTCTTCCTAGGTTTGCCCCTGCTGTACCCTTGTGCCCTCTGCTTTCTGAGACAGCCACCAGTCCCAACGCTCTACCCATGACTCTATATGGGATGAACAGGTACACGAAAGATGGATGCATGCAAAGCAAAGCAACAGGCTTGAAAAGTTGTCATATTACACATGAGCGACTGGAACTATACAACATAAAGAGAGCAGAGAACTTCTGAGGGAAAGATGTCAGCTGTGGCTACCCCTGGGGGAGCAGGATATATCTTGAACGTGAAGAATAAGCACCATTTTTCAAGCTCTCACCTTTTAAACTCTACAACAAGAAGAATGAATGCCAAGGCTAATAGGTTTCTTTGCAACTTTTTGTCTCTTACGTATTTCTTGCAGTGGTTGTACAAGAAAATAGACCTGGTCCTTTTAATCAGAGTTCAACGCTTTTGAGATGAAGTAGAGTAAAGCAGTCAATTGATGCCTTGAAGTGGATCTGCAGAAAGATCAGCAGAAGCTGTGGAGTAGGCCGTGTAAAAAAGGAAGTGCGTGTGGGACGTCACACATTTTGTGTTTTATAGCAATGCTTCAGAAATCCTTCACCAACATATCAGGACACAACTTAGGAAGGACTCACCCACAGACTTAATGAAACTGCCACGGCAAGCATGTTTTGGTCCTCTAAAGCCAAATCTTGTCAACTCAGCTGAAGAGAAGACACGTGACAAAGTCACCCCCGTGACAGAGGGCGGCTGATATGTTGGAGGTAACAAGTTGACTTTGGTGCTGCTTTGGGACTAAAGAAGTAGACTTATGGAGGAATTATGGTCTGTGAGTCTCACCCTTGTAATGATGCTCATCATCACTTACCATAAAGAAATGCAAGTGTCAAATGGGGAAAAGGACATAGTGTCCTAAATGTGGAATTATTCTAAAGCTCCCTTGACTAAATAAGAGCAAAAACAAAAAGCATGGCTGTAATCCATGTTCCACAAATGTCCTTGTTAAGAACATAAGAAATTTACAAGCAAGAGGAGGCCATTCGGCCCATCAAGCTTCTTTGGGGAGAACATAACTAATAGCTCATAGTTGTTAAAATGTTATCTAGGTCTGACTTAAAGGAACCCAGGGTTAAACACTAGTTAACTGATTACGGCATCAAAATAAGTTTCCCTTTGTAAATATAAGTCGGAAAAAGGTTTGCAAGAACATCAAAGAACAGCCTGACGCACAATTGATTGCGTGATGTTTCATACACACAGTATAAAATAAGATTTCTTGGTAACACATTATGTTTCCTTGGTAACTTGGTAGTAACTCATTTACTACAAAACATGAACAAATATAGTACCTACTTGAGGTAAAAATTGAGATTCATTAATGATGAACATGATATCAGTATTTCATTTTTTATGTTATTTCTTGTTTGTTTATTCACAGATTAATAAATATAGTAATTAGTCCAGCAACAGATCACATTATTAACATAATAACGACCACCTACCCTTTTTCTGTAACTGCTTGTCCTATTCAGAGTTGTGTGGGGGGGGGGGTCTTTATCATGTGATTGGACTGTGTGGAGTGTCCAGAAAAAAACCCACAATGACATGGCGAGAACAGCAAACTCCACACCCAGGGAGCCATGAGAGAATCTCAAATCCTGGTCCCAGGAGTGTGAGACAACAGTGCTAACCACTGCACCACCATGCCACTCCACATATGAATGAGCCTGCAGCAAATGGTTAATTAACAATAATAACTAAATGGATTTAGAAAAGATGAACCCCAAAGGGAAAACATTATGAATTTCCCTGCCTATTTAACATGGCATATGTTCTGAATAGATTGATTAACTCAATATAAAAGCAGACACAAGTTGGTTGCATGTTCTCCCACTTTGATTTCTGTCCACAGTCCAAACACATCCATGCTTGATGAACCGTTGTACATCATTACATGTACATCTTCTCTTCACCTACCCCGTGTTGCTCTCCATAGCTTTATGTTTTGGGGGTGGAGGGGGGTCACAGTACAGAGTCAACCAACACACAGCACCCCTGAAGCTAGGGATTAAGGCCCTTGCTCAAGCATACACAGACACCTGACTGTTCCATTAATGCCAGGGCTCAAACCAGCAATCTTCTGATCACGGAGGCCTACTCCACTGAGCCACATACTGCCACCTATTAGTGAATTGTGATGGATCATTCATTTCGAGAAGTTATTATTTTTTGTCACAATATCTGTTTATTCTATAAATCTTTGCGAGCTACTGAAAAAATAATGAATGGCTCAAAAAGTGAAATGCTGATCTCATGTTTATTCATCATTAATGAATCGTTATGCATCTTTTATATCGAGTAACTATATCTGTTCATGATTGTTCTTGAGTAGTAAATGATTTACTACTACGTTATTAAGGAACCATATTGCGAAGTGTTCCCGATTTATTTAACATTCATATCTTGTTTGATACCTCTTTTCATGTACTTCACAAAATTGAAACTCAATCTAATTTTAGATTAATCTAAGTTAAGTTAATCTAAATTCAGTGATTGTGAAATAAAGACTGCTGAGTCCAACCCTAACCCAGCACTGAAGTAATATCTTACTGGTCAATCTGCCATAAGTACACAATTTAATGTTTACTGGTATTACTATCAATTTTATTAGCTTGTAATTGTATTCGCGATGTATGTTGTCAAGCAGCTCAGAGCTAAAATATCAATATTGGATCGGAACAATCTTTCATTCATCAGGACCCATTTTTCAGGCAAGCTGGTAAAAAAAAAAAGTGAATTTATACAGAAGCCTAAATATTGTAGGCTACGCAGACAGAATTCTCAGGGTTTTTTTATGTACCTAAAATTTACTTAAATGCACATATATCTTTCACATTATTTCATCAACATTAAAAAATAAAAAAAGAAAAAATATGTATTTTATTCATTTAATCTAAAATAACTAAATATATATAGTTTAAATCAGCTCTGCTTAGTTGGTATACTGTTAGTAAGTGGACTGTTAATTTTTTTAATTTTAAATATTAGTTAAGTCATCATTAAGGTTGTTTTAATGATAGATTTATGGTTTTACATTCTGAGCTCTAAAAATAACTGCAAGACATCTGTAATTTTTTTTCACTCACTGCATATGATTCTGTTAGATCAGACTGGAGCTGGGACAGTATGTGGCTCTGTCGGTTAGGAATCTGTGCTTGTGGCTAAACAGTTACTGGTTCAAATCCCATGATGGGCAGCCTGATGCTGCCTTGGAGCCCCCGGGCTAGGATCTCAACCCTCGCTGCTCCAGGGACACTGCACTGTTACCCCCAAGCTTGCTTTCACCGGTATATGTACCAGTGTGTTTTATAAAAGCCAGGTGGGGTAGATGACAAGACAATTTCCCCGTGGGGTCAATAAAGGCGAACATTGACAGGATAAAAGATATCTCCCCAGAAGGACATTTTGGAGATACTTTCACCCAGTTTTTGCACCTGTCTTAATACAAACACTCGCTGGGTTTTTATTAAGATAGGAATAAATGATTATTTAAAAGACTAGGCCATTTCATGCAGATCAAGGAGAACAAAGACTAGAACTAATAAAGCTAAACAGCAACCCACTGCCCCACCAATATGATTTTCACTTGTAGAATTTATATATGTGCCACCCTAAAATAATCTCTTGCCACCCCTACTGCCACCCTAATTTTGCATATGACTATGTTGTTTATTAAAATAAGCTAGCATTAACGCTTTGAGCAAGTCTACTACAATTAACATTGAACATGGACTCTAAAACTAGATATATTTCATAACGTTACACCCCTTCCTTGAAAAATGGCTCAGCCCATAGTATCCCCTCAAAACTATGGGCGCGTTCAGCTAGTCTGTCTGGAGCTGGCGTGACGTGGAGCGAGATCTGCCAGCGGCTGCAGGGCTGGAGTATAAAGAACTGACTGCAGCCAAGTCAGACAATTTCTACTCCTCGTAGTGCGAGATCTGACTGCAATGGCAGCGCTGCCAGTAGGGTGTAGATAAAGCTATACAAATATCACCTGCATGCACATTACTTCTTTTACAATAACCAACTCCTGATCCAAACTGTTAGCAGTGAAAAAACAAATAAACTATTGTGTATAGTGGCCCTGTGTAAAAAGATAAGGGAAAAGATCGAATACATGTATTTAAAGGATTCAAAGTATTTATTGTCATGTACAGAGTACAATGCAATTTTTACTTGAATGCCTGCTTCACAGACGATTAAACAAATAATGCAGCGCAACATTACAGTAACTAACAATAAATAAACCACTACCTAACGTGTACTATTAGAGCATTTTTGTCATTTATTTAAACTTTATTTTACCAGGTAAATTAACTGAAAACAAGTTCTCACTGCTTTACGTGATATTGGGGAGAAATAGCAGATAACGCATCGGAACTTCCCGGGATACAAAGTCACGCGTGTGACTAAACTCTTCAGCCAATAAGGGCAAAGCTGTGTCGTCACGGGGGCGGTTCCAGTTTGTGCAGCAGGCTGAGAGGTGCTGCACGAGCCGTCTTATGTTTTTGTACCATGTGACATAGTGACGCGTGGCGGTCAGGACCAGAATGCATTGCTTTAAGCCAGCGTTGTAAGCGGCTGCATGCAGTCGAACGCATCCATAGTTACACACTCTGGAAATGGCGTCGAGGTAAGCGTTATTAGCCCAATAAATCGTGAAAAACGAGGTTTAAAATTTTGTACATGGAGTGCAGGGAGACTATCAGTTAATATGTATGATTTAGTGTTGTTTTGTGCTATAGTATAGGTTGAAACCTGCGGTTATCAAAAAAATGCGGTAATCGTAAGACAAACTTTAATTTGTGTACGCCAATGAATTTTAGTTTTACTATTAACACGAATGTTATTCCTTATGCTGGACTTGTATTTTTAATTGATCCACCTCATGTTCTGGATTTTATACTTATTGGACCGTATGCTTATTTGTTATATAGGCTACACAGTACATAAAATCAAAATGCATTTTTTTTTTTATCTAACTTAACTGTTTAATTATTTCGGCTAATGCTATTAATTAAGTTATAGACTATGTTTATATGAAACGTATACTTGCTGCATTTGATGTATTTTAACCATATATGGTACACGTACATATTAGAGAATGTAACACCTGCAAGTGTATAAAGAAACAGCTTTGATTTTGCCACCCCAACTGATTTCCATGCCACCATCATACCACCCTAAGAAAATTTCTCTAGATCCATCCCTGCTTAAAAGCATCAACACAAACAGCAACCAAGACTCTGACACATCCCGGAGAAACAGGGAAGTTTGACGCTGAATGGTAAGGCACATGCACGATTTATACAATGGTTAAAGACAGACAAGGATCGGAGAGGGCTCGCACATGACACTGGCAAGGGCACACACGGCAATCGGTAATACCACAAGTACATACAGTAAGACACACATACAGGGGCTGTTTGCACAGCTCACGAGCATGCTGGGATATGGTATTGGTCTCTGCTATGCAGAGCCTTCTCACCAGCGCTACCATATGTATATAAATATTTGTGTGTGTTTGTGTGTATTCCTTTCAGAGATGTACAGTAGGGTCCATTATGTGTCAATATCTGGCAGTGGAAAAATGGGTGAACTTGTGGCCATTGACAGTTACAGTCAAGGTGAGGGCAAGACATTGAGTTTTCATATTGAAGTAAAACGTCCTTCAGTTAAAATTGCATATATTGGTGTCAGCATGTGTGCGACTGCTTCAAGGGCTGCGGATCAGAAGTCAAGCTAAACGAGTATTTCTGGCCACAAAGATGAAGAAAGGAATGCGTAGGATTATCCTAAGGTTTACAAGAGCCAGACCTGTATAGAGACCTCCCTGCATAACTCTGGATAAGGCCAGTGATTCAAATTCCACGACCGACAGAGTGATGTCACTGTTGAGCCCTTGCGCCAGGCCCTTAACCCCAGTTGTTCCAGGGACCGTCTGATTCTCGCTTGTATGTTACTTTTGACAAAAGCATCTGCTAAATAAATAAATGCGAGTACAATGCTGTAAATGATTAGCAAAGAAAGCGATACTGCTGTGGCACCTGCCGTTTAAAAAAACACATTCATTATATTTGTAAATGTCAATTTTATATAATAATGGGAGTTTTTAATAACTTTAAGCCAAGCATTTCAAAATACAATTTCAAATCCACAAGCTGCATTATGAAGATATAGGATTTTTTTTTTTTTATCTATTGAAATTTGTTATGTTTCAGAAAAATGGCAATTAGTTCGTACCGTCGTGCAGTCCCTTTCAATTCTATCCCATTCAGAAAATAAATGAATTTCAGTAATGACCCGCATGCCTAAAGTACAGCTATACACAAATATATTTAATTCTTCCTAAGCTTCAGTAAAATTCATCTCTGCAGTAAGTGTAGCTTATACGGAATTCTGCCTTCCCTCAGGACTTGATATTCCATTCGGAAGACACATATTGCTGATTTTTTAACTAGAATTGGTAAGATGATTAATTATGGTGTGGAATAATAAACAGTTGCGCAATCATTATGTGTCATCTTGCATTAATTAGCAGTTCCGCTAAGACCTGAGGAATAGATGAGAACATATTTTAAAGATTTTTGCCGCTGGTTTATAGGACATTGCAGTCTGAAATGGACAAATTTAATGTTAATTGGTTTTGTGACTTGTGAAGCAGTTTGTATAGTAGATTACGGAGTTTGCACGCATACAAAAGTATAACCATCTATACCTTAAGGCTAAATGGTTCTTTATGCTGCCCAGCCTCTTTCCTCTCTTCCTCATTCACTGTGTTATATTTGGCTGAGTATCATTAGGTGGGAGACACAAGGCCTTGGGTTGTTATTATCTGGATTTGGGGATTTTTTTTGTCATTCGTATTTTATTTCACCTGTATAAATGGCATTTATGAAAAGGATCATCGAGTATGCAGAATTCCAACAGGGTTTAGTAACCTGTGTTAGTGAAGTATGTGTGATAGGTGATGCTGTTTGGAAAGAAACCCATTTGCAACAATGACTACAGCTAGAACCAAGCATTCAGGCTGACCGCCCCTCCAAGAAATACCTCTAATGAATGAGTGAATGAATACCTTTATTGTCATTGCAGAAGGTAAAATTGGAAGACTATCCTTGTCGGTGCAAGAAAGAAAAAAGTCAGGAAGGATACAAATACAGAAAAAATAAGAGGAATAGAATATGAACAGAATGTAAAGAAGTAAATAGAATGTAAAATGAAAGGAGTGCAAAGAATAAAAATGTAAACAATGTAAAAATAGAAAACTAATTGTGAAAAATGAATTAATAGTATTAATAACACATTCATGAGGCTTGATTATGCACAGTGTTGTGCAAAGTATTGCTAGCATGTAGAGAACAATAGGTATGGTGACCAAGCGGGTTTCAGAGAAGCTGCACCTGAATGTACAGTTAGAAATGAACATGTGAGAGTACCTACTGATGGACTGGAACGTCCATGGCATACTGCCTTACTTCCTATGCACGTGTATATTATCAAAGGCTATGTGGATATGGGAGTTTTCCTTAAACAAAAATTTTCTGAGGGCTGACGAAAAAATGATTGGTTCAGAGAGATAACCGATTAGATTGTAGAGGAAGTGGGTCCAAGCAACTAGAGGAGGCGGGACCAAGACACATGATTGGTTGGTCCTGTGTCCTCTAGTTGCTTGGACCCCTGAGCTGTGGATATGAATCATATATAGATAAGCACAGAATAATATAAGGGAAGAGAACAATCTGGAATGATTGCTACTGCAATCTGTTTTTGATGTTATTTAAAGATATTATTACAAATATTATAAATAAGTGTATATAAAATGCTATTGTTTGGAAGAAACTGTCTAAAAACTGAAAAGTCTATCATTTAAATATTATTTATATGTAATTAAATCAATCCCTGTAGCCAACATAATTATAATTCTAATAATTATATGTAATTTTCAATAAAGACAGAAATTTGGAGAATTAAGACCTTTACTGTACGTGCAGTTTACATGGCTTACAGGCCTTGATTCCTGTGTCTGGGACTAAAATGAGAAGGAGAGAAATAGCTTAGAAACGGCAGGAAGCGTAAAAGGTTGATAGTGCTGCTGCGGGTGCCATCATGCCACCTGTTTCTGCTAATTTGTATCTTGGCAATTTCAGAGATCTTGTTGCCATGGACAGATATTTCACACTCATTCCAAATCTGCCCCATTTAGTCAACTTATAAAGATTAGAAATATTTGCCTTCTTGACGCCGTCACACTACACCACTACGTATCCTGAAAAAATGTTAATGCAAGCATATTAATTTGTAACAGAGTTCCAGGATATTTATTCCGTTATATTGCAAGTGGAATGAGAAAAAAAACCCAGTGTGTTAGAAACCAGTTTGGTTTATTCGGAAAGACACAATGAGCACAGACTCTCAGAGCTGTAATTCCGAAACGCTGGGAGGTTTTCCTAGTTTTTTTCCTTGGGGTGCTGTAAATGAAATAAAAAATGTATCTATCCAATCACCTGTAAATAGTAACTGCTAAAGAAATGAATAACTTGTCAGTCATGATCTACGTAACTTAATGTCCCATTCTTTATGAGAGCACAATAAAATGACAGGTACATGTTACCAACCATAAATGCCTCAAAGATGTGCACCATTTACTTTGTGGGTCCATATTTCTGGTGCTGAAAAAAATCATACCGCATATCTGAGGGATGCACTATGACAATAAATCATCCCAAAGTCATATTTTTGGATCCTTGAATTTGTTATGTTCATAATAATTTCTTAAAAGGCAGAGGTGGACATTTTGAGTCAAGAAAGTAATAGTCCAGACCGAGGTTTTGTTTCGACCAGCCAGTTGAGTATAAAGAGTGACAGCCACAGAGTACTAAGCTGGTTGGCCGAAACAAAATCTTGATTTAGAATTTTACTTTTATTTTTGACTTTATTATTATATTTCTGCTCAATGTACCATGATAATAATGGGATATTTTTTGGAAATTTGATGTTCCCGATAACTTCCTAGAAAGAAGAATAATGATTTTTTTTATGTCCATTATGTAATATTAGGATAAAATGTTGTATTTCACAGATCTGCTTAATATGCTGATTTCAAAATACTTTTTATTCAAAAATTAGCACATCAATCGAAATAGACCACATGCGACTATGAATAAACAGGCTATAAATATCTCCTGTCGATCATAAACGCATGGCTACTCTTGTGTACAATTCATTTTATCCTAGTGTTAATACAATTGGAAACGTTTCTTGTGGTTTTGCTGTAATTGCCTTCGGTGCTAAATAGGAACATCTCAAATGGACAACCACATTTTTCAAGAATTAGTCAGTTAATCAATGAGGAAAAATCAATTTGAAGATGGTTTTAAGCACCATCACACCACGGTGAAGGAAGCGAATGACCAATGCATTTAGATGGGCTTTTATTGATGATGTAGGTTCAACCTCTACATAAACCAAAGCTCAAAAGTCAGCATAAATGGCTACCTTCATTGATGTGTAAAATATGGCTGCAAAATACTTAATGCAGTCTCAGGGTTTTTTTTTTTAATGCACCGAGATCAAAGAATGATGGATTTCTGCATGCTACATATTTTAAAGTTCAAATATTGAAGATACTTCTGACTAAAGACACTATCGCTGTATTTTGTATCATTGCATTATTATACTAATGGAAAACGTTTGAGAATAAGTGACTTGTCAGTCCAATTTTCATGTTTGCGTTCATCCTATGTAAGTATCTGGAAGGTACCGTCATATTCAATCTTCATTGCAGTTTGTGAGGGAAATTAACTGAAAATGATTGAATGTTTATTGGAAGGACTGATTATGGGGTCTGTGGAATACAATGTGCATGATGGTCACAGGATTTGCTTCACAGTATAACAGTTGGTTATCTTATCCATCTCAATTGCAGTAATGTGGACAAAATGAAAATACAAACAGGAAGCCGGCACTATGCAAATGAACGGGGGTGTTTTGAATGTTTCAGGGCACTTTTTTAAAAGAAAAAAAGTAATGGTAATTTAACATTTTGCAACGCTATGAAATATTAATTAACGAGCAATCTCACAGCACATTAGTGGAGATAATAGAGTTGCGCCTAATGCTGCCAGATCACTTCTATAACCAGTGAGAGTCAGTTACTAAAACACACATGGTATAATGTGCTAGCCAACTCTGTGTTAGAAGATATTTTTTTTTATTAAAAGCAAGGCGAGCTATAATTTAATAAATAAACAATCCTGTAGTTGGAGTATAATCCAAGGTTCGAGCTAGCAGTGGCGCTAATACATTTCATTGACCGAGGAGTGTTCTTGAGATGTATTCCATTATTTTCGTACAGCATCAGTGAACTTGGGGGTAACTGCTTGAAGGCAGTGTAATTTAAGCTTATGGAGCTGTGAACATTTCATGCCTTGTGTCTCATGAGTTACAGAACGTCAGGATGGAAATAATGCAGGTCATTAAATGTTCCAGTAGGTCAGAGAAAAGTGTGTCACTTCTGACAAAGGGACATAATATAGTGTTTTCATTCCCATGCATGAAGACATCAGATCTTAACAAGTTACGACATCATATATACCACTCTATTGAATGTATTACGGAGATGAACACGTAATGCTTCATTCTGAAGTAAATTAAACCCAGTTTTTTCTCAGTTTTACTTCATGAAACCGAACGTAAATTTGTATTTATGTGTATATGTAAAATGCATTTTTTCCTAAAAATCTTTTGTCTTGGTTTTCTGTATTTCACTACACATTGGCTACGTCAATCCTGTTGAAGAGGGAAAGTACTGCAGTGTGATCTCTGCATTTCTATTCTATTTCTGTTTCACCTGGATAAAAACTGGATTGCAACACAAAGGACAGTCAAACTGCTATCACTCACATTCCTAAGGTTTTTGTACAGCATTTCTATCCCTACTCAAAGTTTGTCTCCTGTCACTTCTCTCACCCCTTTTTAAAATGAGATTTCTGTATGATCTCGCCTTTTTTTTTTCCTGACCAATCTATATATAAATCCGAATCATTTCTCATGTGACGTACCAATTTCTCATTTTTGAATTCCGGTTTTTTTGTGATGCTTATTTCTCTCATAGTAACATTAGGAACAACAGTTCATACTGCAAATACTTCAAGGATTAGTTTAAAAATTTTGAACAGGAAAAATCTCCCAAAGATACCTTTTACTTTTACCCAGATACTTCCCTCCAGGTTGTATCTGGGTAAAACACCGCATAGCGAAGGTTCACATTCCATCCGCAGCTTAATGAAATTATTGTTATATAGTCTGCGATGGGTTAGTGCTTCATCTTGGATTGTTCCCTGCCTTGCGCCCGTAGCTTCAGGGATAGGCTCCAGACCCCCCGTGAATAGGACAAGCAGTTACGGAACATGGACGGGTGGATTGTTCTAAAGTGGGTCAGCCCTCTGTTTGGGGGGTTAGGGCCACAGGTTCAGGGGGGGTCCAGGGCTGTTGTTTGATTCTCATCCCGGACTCTGTGAGTGTAAAGTTTTTAAGTTCTGTGTGTGTGTGTGTGTGAGTGTGTGTGGGTTTCTCTGGCACTTCCCTGTAGGCAAACAACATGCTGTTAGGTGAATTAGTTACTACGTTGTTATTGCACTCTGTAGGATGAAATTGTATTTCATCTGTATCCCCTTGGCTATCTCTGCCTGCCAAATGAAAAATATTACTAATTATTCTAACTAAATTGAAAAGCAACAGAGTAAGAGAGAATTTTCACATTCTCTGGCATACATACAAGAAATAAAACTCATACCCTTCTCTCATGATGCTGCAATAAAAAAGTGTCAAAGATTAATCTGCAAAAAATAAATATGGTAAATATACATTACAGTTTACTGGGTTCAACAAAATGCATATGCTCTCCGGAATTCCCTTGCCCTTTAGCTCAGATACTTGAAATAAAATACATTCTGCAACACTACTGCTAAGGCACTGAGATATGAGCCAGTCTTGCAGTCTCATAATCATAACATGTTCTAGACATCTAACAGCTGAACACCCACAGTCATTTTTCTGCATGGTGTCAGCCTTAGCTGCTCCATTTGGTTGCATCATATGATGAACAGGCCACAGCAAAGCCTTGATCGCATGTATAATTTGCAGTAAAAAGATGTTCCGCCACACAACAAGAGACACTGATGAAGAAATAAAGTGAAATAAGGGCCAGCTGTTCAACGGCTGATGACGTCGTTTGTGCGCAGTTCTTTAGCGCACGAAACGGGAAGCCGCAGAAGCAGATCGGCTCGGAGAAGCATGAACGGACAGTGAGTGCATTATTTAAAGCATCCTCTGAATCTGCTGCTCAGAGAAATGGATGCTGCCAGCGTTTCTCAGAATCCTGTATGTGAGCATAGTTAATGGGGCCTTGCACATCTATCACGCTGATGTGCCGTGGAGCTCAGGCTGTAATCGGCCTTCTTCCATCCGCCATCTCTCAGATTTGCATGTAATGAGTAAATGCGACTGAAAACAAATGCATTCGAAGTCACAAAAAGGGAAAGACTCAAATGTAATGGATCTCGCAGCACGTTCGATCGATCCCAATATATCTGGTTAATTTCAAGCAGTAAAATTAAAGGATTTTTTTTATACGCTTTTTTTTTCACAGGCATAAAACGGCCTCTTGGGTAATTGAAGTTCAGCCTGATAAAACACAACCCAAGTGACCCTGGATAACTGAGAATCATGCTGTTGTGCAGAATATGAAATGCAAAGTCAGTCTGAAAAATGTCTTTGTGCTGATATTTTTTTAATTAATCATTAAAAGCAATGTACAGGCAATTAGCTGTTTGGCAGTGACAGAGTGTTATAAAAGGAGTTCGCGGGAAAGGCTCTCAGCTTTAGATACCATCGCACAGTCCAGCCCATATGCTGTATTACTGCCTTGTCCCATTTTCATGTTCAATTTGCTCCAAATATCTTATTTACGATGAACCCTAAAACCAATAGCCTCCCATTAAACCCTTAATGGAGTTTGTCTGAAAAAAGGAGACAACTTGCTCTCAGTATTAAGCATCAGATTCAAGAATTAGCCTGAGCAAATGGAAATTCCTCCCACATGCCTGTGAGATGGTCATTTGCGCTGATCAGAAGGACCTTTCCTCATAATTCTATGTTATTGGCCCCGTCAATGAAATAATATTCCTCTTATGGTTTTAAAAAAATATGGCAAAAAAAAATCCTTTTTAGTCAAGGCCTCCCTCTAAAGTAAGCAGTAACTTAAGAGGACTTTTACTTAATAGATTTTTGTATTAAAAATACTGAAAATAACATAGACTAACCAGACCATATATTTCTGCAAGCCCTGGCACTGCACTAGCAGTTAGCGGTAGTGCAAGTGTTGCTACACGGTCATGAAAAACAAAAGCATTTATTGTAGTACCACAGAAATATCAGCCTACATCTTGTATGCTCCATCTGCAAGAATAATGTAATTATGTTACTTCAGCCTTATTAAAGATATAACCGATGCATTTAAATTGTCACATTCTTATAAGCACAAGACATTTTGATTGATACTGTTATTCAAATAGTGTTTATACAGTATTTTCTAACTGTCATTGAAAGTCTTCAAATGATGTCAAAGAATCAGTGAAGCCTTCAATTTTAGGAGCAAAGGGGCTCTTCTGTACGCACCTGATGGACTCTTAATGTCCTGATGAGTTTGACACAAGCTGTCTCTCTGTCACCTCTTCCTTTTCAGTGACTGACTACAAAGGGAAGTAAAATTTATGGAAAGCACACTGCACATATTTTTGCTTCTTTTCACTGGTTACCTCTAGAATTCAGCAATAGCATTAACAGAATTTGAAAAATGAGCAAAATGTGGGAAAATAGTTTAATCAGAAAAGGCTCACGTCGTTTGTAACTTGATGAAATAGGTGTGATTTTAAAGTCTCGATTTGCACTGAAGATTGTGCTTAATTGGCAAATATCTCTCACACTGTTTTTTTTTCTTCTTACTTCTGCAAACAAGAAATGAAATGATGGCCGGAGTTACTCTAAGTGTTTGGGATACCGTAAAATGCAACATGGTTAAAATTGTAGCAATTTCATGATTTTCAATGACTTTTTTAGGAAGGAAAATAGGGTAACATCAAGTCTAATTAAAGAAGAACAGTGACTGTTGTAAGTATCTTTACCATAGCAACCCTGAAACTCTGCTTTTTATGCCAGTTGACATCCTGCAAATCAATATCTCAAATCATAAGCACTGATTAAACCTGCTTTGAATGCATTTTATCAGTAGGCAATGGACATTAAACATTGTAAAGTTACTTCTGTAAGTATCCTGGTGTAGAGAGATGTAAATAGAATCTTTGAAAATGGAATATTTAGTAACACTTTACATTAACTGCACCCTCATAATGCCTTTACTGTATAATGCATTCGTAGAACATTCAGTGTACCTTCATAATGCCTTTGTAAAACATTCATAAGCAACATGAAAGTATATCTTAACGTGCTAACATACCTTAACAGCTTTAATAAACATTAATAAACTGTAAGGCTTTACATTAACTGCACCTTCATAATGCCTTTATAATGCATTCATAGAACATTCATTGCACCTTCTTAATGCATTCATAGAACACTCATAAGCAGCATGTCAATATACCACAACATTCTACCATATTAATATACATTAATAATGAACATTATATGATAATAACAAACTATATAATCGTATAATGTTTGTCATTAATGCATATTGTAGTTGTTGAGGTATGTTAGTATAAGGTATACTTACATGTTGCCTATGAATGTTCTATGAATGCATTATAAATGCATTATGAAGGTGCACTGAATGCATAATGAATGCATTATGAGGGTGCAGTTAATGTAAAGTGTTACCAAATATTTTAATAATAATAAGTTATGCTTATTAGAATATAAAATATGTCGCATATTTACGTAATTATTTCCTCACAATATTCCCACTAATTTATAATCCACTATTACATTTAAATTATGAGCATATAAAAGCATAAATAAAACTAGTTTTGAGAAAATTCTAATAACAGTTAGGTTTCAAGATTAAAGTGCACTTGTATCTGAAAGAGAAGGTGTTGCTTTTTATATCTATCTAATAACCTCTTTCCTGTTTCTGTGTTTTAGGATTTAGGTACTGTGGATTTCCTATAGTTGTATGTATGTATGTGCACAGATGATCAAATGATGTACAAATATATTTGTGCTGTCACATCTGTTAACAGTTTTTATCCAACGTGTCTTACGTAACTAACCTTGTGCTTAATTGTTTTGCACAGCTTAATACTTCTGCTAATCCCTCTGGAATACAGCTTGCTGCATCTTGTTGAATCATGACTTTGTGAAAGTGCACAGAAGTCAGAGCCTGTGCTGAATTGCTTCAAATTTCGCTCCACCCATCCATCCACTTTTTGTACCCACTTGTCCTGTGCAGGGTCTGGTGCCTATCCTGGAAGCTACAGCTACAGGTACAAGGCAGGGAACAACCCAGGATGGGTGCCCCCCTTTAGGAGTGCACACACACAGACCAGTCACACCTATGGGCAATTTGGACTGTGGGGGGGGAAAACCAGAGAACCTGGAGGAAACCCCACAACAACACGGGGAGAACATGCAAACTCCACCATGGAACCATGGCGACTCAAACCCAGATCCCAGAGCTGTGAGGCAACAGTGCACCACCATGCTGCCCCAATATTCAGTTCAATTAAATTCACTTTATTTTTATATATAGCACCTTTCACAACACAGCTTCCCCCAAGGCACTACAGCGCATATTCATTCATGAATACAAAACAGTTCATAATACAGGACAAAAGTAGAACGGGAAAAGCCTGCGGGCAACAGAGAGGATGAACCAAAAACTCCCCAGGATGGAGAACAAAAAGCGTGGGGGGATCGGGGGTCAGCTGAGGTGTCCAGAAACCCCACCGGGGGGTGCTGGGGGAGGGGAGTACCTCGTGCTGGATTTTGCCAAAAGAGGGGTTTAAATAACTTTTTTTGGGGGGGGGGGGGGGGTCAAATTCATAATTTTACTACCTGGCTAAAATTATAAAATGCAAAGGAAAATATGTTTTTATACACATGAAGTGTGAATTGCAGTGAAAATCAAAGTCCGCAGATTTCAGTAAGCGGGAGGATCACAGACCTACCACATCCACCAGGTCACGTTTGGATCTGTAGGACTAACAAAGCATCAAGCTCAGAAGGTGCCTAACCTGGGCTGCAGATGCCCAAAACATAGTTGCTAACTACGTTACATACAGTACTTACATAGTTGGAATAGGCTGACCACCTAATCCATGTCAGGGGGGACACTATGAGCTGGGACAGGGTTTGTAAACTACCATTCCAATTAAAAGGACCTGGATTTCACTTAAGCACTAAGTTCTTGCTGTCTGCTGATTGGTCAGTCTCCTATAATCATGCATGTGTCACTAATGTTAATGTGAAACAGCTGGATGAGTCTTTCAATCCAGGAAGCAAAGCAGTAAAAGCTCAAGAAGAATTGAAGTATTTAACCAAGTATGGGAGCCTTTCAGGTTTAAAGTAGTTTGTAAAACCTGAAGTAGCTCATAGGGCCCCCCCGACATGGATTAGGCGCCCCCCCCTACGTCGGAACCATGCAACTGAATGGGTCTGACAATGAAAGTTGCTAACAAAGCTTTTGGAAAATGCCCCCTGGGTAACCATGCAGACATCTGGGGAGGATATAGGCTGCATGGTCAGAACTGATGTCTTTGCTGTCAAACGCGGAGAAGCACAGGGCGGTGTACAGAAACACCCATAATCACAGTCTGTGGTTTAAAGGACAGGCGGAGTTAGACTAAAGTAATAGAACCTAAATGGAGATTTAAAAAACGTAGACCAACTCAGCTTCCTTTACATAATATAACAAATTGTTCCATAAATTGGGGGCCTTGTAGCTGAAGATTTCTAAGGCCTGCATTCTACAATATAAGTGAAGTATTTGCATTGTGAACATTTTTTGTGTAATTAAGTAGGCAAGTGTTCCGCGTCTGGATACTGCTAACCCCGTAGACTTCCATTTGTGCTCTAAACTGCAGCACTCCTCTTCATGAGACCACATGGAATCATTAAACAATGGGGAGTGTCTGTTGGCAATTTAAAATCTTTGTGATAATATGAGAAACCGCTCTGATATTTCTTGGTAATATTTTAATGCCAGTGGCATACAGAATAAGCAATCTACCATTTCACATTGTTTTACTGATTAATTAAACATAATTAATTTGAAAGGTTTTCCATCTTTTTCTCTCATTTTAAGTTCAATAAGATTTTCCTTCAACGATGGAGATGGCGTGACCGGATTTGGGATAGCAGTTATATAGCAAGGGGGGGGGCAGCTGTTCCATGTCATGATGACGGCATTTACCTCTGTTTGTTTATCTTTTTTCGTCTATTGCTGCACCTGCTTTAGAGCCTCTTAATAACCCAAGAAGAAGGAAGACAGC
Source organism: Mormyrops attenuatus (assembly GCA_026777985.1). Lineage (NCBI taxonomy): Eukaryota > Metazoa > Chordata > Actinopteri > Osteoglossiformes > Mormyridae > Mormyrops > Mormyrops attenuatus. The sequence goes on from JAODKC010000002.1 coordinate 8,645,489, forward strand.
AAGGAATTCAAAACTTCTCCTGCTCTCAAAGTGCTATTTAAATCATATAATGGGAATGAAATTGAATTGTTTCCAATTGTCTCCAGCCAGCCTTATCCATCATTTTTATCAGGCAACAGTGAGATTAGAGTCTGTTATCTCTGAGAATCCTCTGTCTCCTGATTGAATAACTTGAGGCATGAGGTACAGTACTGGACCCCTATGACACCTCGAAGGGTTATGATTGGGAAACATGGCGTGGTAAGGAGCGAGGAGGGCGAAAAATTAATTTTGTCATACTTGTTGTTCTTTTGCCGTGAAAATTCAAAAGCGAGTTTTAATACCGCTTTGTTCCATTCACACGGAACTTGCCAGAAGTGGAAATTCTATGATGGATTGAGACAAATTGTAGCCCAAATGAGCTGACAACAAGATACCTCAGGCAAAGCATTACTATTCAATTAGACTTTAAAAGGGCTTTGGGGAGATATCTTTCTATTCTATCTGCACAGATAAAATATGAATGCTTCATACATAAAGCTCATTAGAATCTACACTTACACATTCATCATCTGTAAGGTGGAACTCGTGTGAATTATAATTTTCAGATGGGATGGTTACAGCTCTCTAGGTAAAGCTTTTTGCTTTCTGTTTCATCTCTTTCAAACTTTAAAGCTTGTTTTGGATTTCAGAAATGGTGAGGTCCAAAGCAGATTTCAAGCATGTTGTTGTTATGCCGTGCGAGTGACTGAAATTGCCATCACACTAATGACACAAGTGTTAGGTTTAACTTGCACCAATGCATACGGCACAGTACCCTTGAACATGCCCCATCTGACCACACCTTCTACCACACAAACTGCATAGTCCTTTACTATAAGTCACTTTAAGATGCATTCATCAGCATATTTGTGATGTTGTTCCATTCCAAGCTAAAGGTCACAAACAGAATGGAACTCCTCAAATCAGGCGCCTGGGGGCGACTTTCACACAAACCAATGGATGATTTTACCATGAAATGCTGACTGAGTTCAAATATGTACGGCCTTCCACCTGTACACCCTAACACACCGACACCCCCTAGCTACTTCACCTCCTCAGAAAGGAATCAATTAGATTCTTTTTTTTTTAATTATGGCAGGTTGATGATGTATGCATCCCTAATAAGACATGAATGGGCAATGAAAGGTCGTGAGAGGTAGATAAATGACTCCCATTATTTCACCAATTGGATAGAAGCCCTCTATATGTTCTAATTTGAATGATAATAAAATTCTGAATGCTTTTTATATAGCTTTGTCCTACCCAGTCCCTTTCTGTGTGATAAGCAGCTTGGCAAGGTAACCTTGTCCCATAACTTGGTATATTACTGGCTTTTTGAGCCCACTATTGCTTTAAATGAAAGTCACTGGAAATATATCACAACTCAACACTTCAGGCTAATAAATATATGATTAGACAAAACCTCAGCAGTAGTTTATTTCTTTTTGATTTATATAGAAGTATTGCAGGCTTGGTCAGTTTTAGCAGTTCGCCATAAAGCTTCAGACTTTTCTATTTCATTATTATTGTGCGTAGCCAAATGGATGACACAGCTGGTTTCAAAAATGCTTCTTTGAAATAAGTTTTAACTGTGCCCTGTGTCCGAGTTTGAATTTATCTCTTTATTGACTCCTTTTCTTTCTTGCATCCTGGCGTCCACTGGTTTCACTTAGACGGCAAAAACATCCGATTGACTAAATGAATAGAATAAGGACTGTAATAGGTAAGATTCATCAAATCAAAGTTGCAACATTGAGCCCAGTGAAAAATGACAAATGAACCAGCCTCGGTAGCGCTCCCGACACATGACGAAATGTGAAATGAATGACAATGTTTGTAACGCCAGTATGTTTAACACCGACGATGTGGTTATGCGGAAAATGTTACCAATATCAGTGCTTAACTTACAAATGAATTATTTATTTTGAAGAGACTCGTGGGCAGGGAGGGATAGGGTAGCTGTACGACTATAAATAATAAATTACATTATCTTTGTCTTGGAATACATTTGAAAGGCAATGAAACACGATGAACTGTTTCAGCGTGATATTTGTGGCATTTCAGAGTGAGTCTCAGTGGGTCTATAGCACAGGAAGGAGAAAAGCAAACAAGTCAATCTGTATCTGTAACTGTGTAGCAGCTGCGCAGTGGCAAAGTCCCTGGATGTCGTTTTGTCCTCACTGTATGTGGAACCAGGCTTTAAATGATAAATCTTTGGCCTTTTTTTTTTCTTCAAACTTAAAGTTTGAAGTCTTTCAGAGAAGTGTAATCTGAAGCTGAGTACTAACATATATTTTTACATAACAATGATTTGATTAACATTAAACTGTTATGCTGTCAGAAAACATTTGTCATTACTATTAATCATATTATCACCCGTGACAACTCCAGCCGAGACGTGTTTAGGGTGGGGCAACTGGTGCATCTGTACTGGGCCCCCGCTCTAGGGCGGGCCACTCAAAAGGGAAACTTGCCTAGACAGGTCGACGATAGACTCAATAATAATAAGTTATTAGATATTTATTTTTTTATTAGTTGTATGCACCTACGTTTCATCTGAAAACATTATTTTGGCTAAAAAATTAGGGCTACAAGGGCTGCAAAGTTTGGTATACCATTTTCAGTTCGGTATGCACAATGAAACGAATGAATACATTTATCGAAATGGGTGGAATCTAAATTCACAAATAATTTCAACAATTCAACAAGGAAAAAAAAAAATCTTTTTGTGTCTGTGAGTCCGTCACTTTTCTTTAACTGCTTGCTCTTTTCCAGACTGTGAGCTGTCTGGAGCCTGTCCCATACAGTAGGCGACAGACACAAGGCAGGGAACAACCCAGGAACAACTCATCTCAGGACACACACTCACACACCTATGGGCAATTTGGTAACTCTAATCAATCTCAGCAAACTTTTGGACCAGGGGGAGAAAACCAGAACAGCCAGAGGAAACCCCAGAAGAAGACAGGGAGAACATGCAAACTCCACACACATGGAGCTGTGGCGGAGACTCCAGGCCCAGTCCCAGAGGTGAGAGGCAACAGCACTAATCACTGTGCCGCCATGCCTCCTGCTGTGAGTTACTTGTGACTAATGGTGGTTTGTAGTCAGCCACAATCAGTGGTTTGGGATCATCGTAGTTTCCCAATAAAGTAAACCAGTACTAGAGAGTGAGTAGCTGATAAGACCACAACTGTCTGCCAGTTCTGTTATACTGAACTCGGCTATGCTGCTGAAGGCAGACGCGTCCCCTTCAACTTCGTCTCCCCAGGCCATTTAAAGGTGCTTTTGCCAGGAAATTCTGACCAGGCAGAAAAACAACAATTAAAGTTATAGGGCTTTTTATAGCTATAGATACATGACCATACACGCGGTTTAGTTCATTATGATTGTTGTGACATTATATATATATTTTTTTGTATTACATAATTGTTTTTACAATGTGCAAATAAACGTCTCAGTAACAGTTTGCTTAAAGCTTTCAGAATAAGAATTAATAAAGTATTACAGCCTCTTTGGTGACACTTGAAGCACTCATGTATACTGCATTATAGATATCTTCAAAATGCATTATAATGCATTCATAGACAGGGCTATAACTATTTATAAAAAGGCGAACACATTATAGCCATGTTTATTATGCATTACAAATGCTCTATGAAGCTTTCATCTAGAATGCACTATAGATCATCTATAGATACCCTCATCTATAGATACCTTCATAATGCATTATAATGGTAGTATAAGCCGTTTTAATGCATTATGAAGGTATCGGTAGTGCATTATAGAAATCCCACAACAGCTGCTGGACTCGAATAAGTTGTCTGGCCCTGGGCCCCGCCTATCCTCAGAGACGGGCCTGAACATCAGAATAGGGGTGCAAGTTGACCGGAGCTGATACAGTACTTGTAAACATAGGCACACACTGAATGGGCGGGATTTGGACACCCAACCCTGTAAACATAGGCACACACTGAATGGGCGGGATTTGGACACCCAACCCTGTAAACATAGGCACACACTGAATGGGCG
>JAODKC010000002.1:8663153-8678744 GCA_026777985.1 Mormyrops attenuatus
GGGGTACCCGTGTTAACCACACAAACAGGAGGAAATGGGGGTACCCGTGTTAACCACACAAACAGGAGGAAATGGGGGTACCCGTGTTAACCACACAAACAGGAGGAAATGGGGGTACCCGTGTTAACCACACAAACAGGAGGAAATGGGGGTACCCGTGTTAACCACACAAACAGGAGGAAATGGGGCTACCCGGGGTAACCACTCACACTGCTGGAAGAAATGGGGGTACCCAGCATATCCACACACACAGCTGGAGGAAATGGGAGTACCCGTGGTAACCACACAAACAGGAGGAAATAGGGGTACCCAGGGTAACTACACACAAAGTAAAGTGCAGATAAAGTGCACGAGTGCAAATTCAGGGGTTGGATATGGCCCACACATAGCACATGTGACACGAGGGCAAACACACAGCATATGCATGAGCAGGTTGCATATAAACTTTCTATACATAATATGCAGTATGTACAATAATTTTGCAGCAGGTGATGTAGCAGCGGCTAAAATAAAGTGCAAAAATGCCAGTAAAAGACAGTTAGAGTAAGGTGCTTGGTGGAGTGAGGAGTTGGTGCTGCTCACTTAGTGAGGCACTGTGGAGGAGTTCAGGAATCTTAGAGTTGGTGGGAGGAAAGTCTGGTTGAGCTCGTCTGGATGCTGCAGTACCTCGCCAGACGGGAGGTGGGTGAACAGTCCATGCAGTGGGTGGGAGCGGTCTTTCACAATGTTGAGAGCCTTGCGGATGCATTGCTTGTGAAAGATGTCCTGGATGGAGGGGAGAGAGGCCCCAGTTATTTCTTCTGCTATATTCACTGTCCTCTGCAAGGACTTGCGGCCAGGGACTTTGCAGTTCCCAAACCAGGTGGCGATACAGCTGGTCAGGACACTTTCAGTGGTTCCCCTGTAGAATGTGGTGAGGATGGGGGGTGGGAAGCTCACCGTCTTCAGCCACCGTGAGAGTTACAGTCGCTGCTGTGCTGTAGCCAGAGGTGGTGTTGAGCCCTTGATGTATTGTGGGGAGTGGACAACATGGCCGTGCTGAAGTCAACAATCATTTCTTTTGTCTCATTCACGTTTAGAAACAGATTGTTGCCTGTGCACCAGTCTGCTAGTTGCTCTACTTCTTTCCTGTAAGCTGACTCGTCGCTGATGCTGATGAGGCCCTACTTCTGTGGTGTCATCAGCAAATTTGATGATGCTGTTAAAACTGTACTCTGCAGTACAGTCGTGAGTCAGCAGGATGAAGAGGAGCGGGCTGAGCACACAGCCTTGGGTGCTTAGCGTGATGGTCCTGGAGGTGGTGTAGCCGACTGACTGAAGCCCCTCGGTCAGAAAGTCCAGGACCAGGTTGCATAAGGAGGTGTTGAAGCCCAGCAGTCTCAACTTCCCAATTATCTACTGTAGGATGATGGTGTTGAATGCTAAGCTGAAGTCCATGAACAGCATTCTAGCATATGTCTCCTTTTTGTCCACGTAAGTGAGGGTCAGGCGCAGGGCGGACAATATGACATCCCTCGTGGAGCGATTTGGACGGTAGGCAAACTGAAGTGGGTCAGACAGTTTTCATGTGCCTCATGACTAGCCTCTCAAAGCACTTCATGATAACAGGTGTGCGTGCTATTGGGCGGTAGTCATTGACACGCATGATAGTAGTCTTCTTCGGCACAGGAGTGATGGTGGTGGCCTTAAAGCATCTGGGGACGACTGCTTGGGAGATGTTGAAGATGTCAGTGAGGACATCTGCTAGCTGGTCCCCAACACTCCCTTAGCACGTGGCCCAGAATGTTGTCTGGTCCTGCAGCTTTGCATGGGTTCACCCTCGACAGGGTTCTCCTGACGACAGCTGTGGACAGACACAGCACCTGGTCATCAGGCAGGGGGATGGCCTCTCTCGCAGACGTGTTGTTTGTTGCATCAACCCATGCATAAAGTCATTCAGCGCATTAAGGAGGGAGTCGTCACTGTTATAGGGCTGTAGCAGGCTCTTGTAATGGCCTTGATGCCCTGCCACATGCACCTTGTGTCATTGGTGTCATTGAAATGGCTGTGAATCCTGCACCTAAACATGCAGTATGCTTCTCTGATGCCCCGGGAAGGTTTGCCCTTGTTGTCCTGATGGCTATTTCGTCTCCTGACTTGAAGACAACATCACAAGCCTTCAGCAGCACATCCATCTTTGCTGTCATCCAAGGTTTTTGGTTTGCCCAGTTAGTGACAATTTTGGAGGCAGTTACATCCTCTATGCATTTATGGATGTAGCCAGTGACAGAAGATGCATGTCATTGTGCTGACTGTAGGTGGCTGCCTCCTTGAACATGTTCCAGTTTGTGTGCTCGAAATGGTCTTGCAGGGCTGAGACTGCACCCTCTAGCCAGACCCTGATGTGCCTGTGAAGTGGTCTGGCACATATCAGCATTGGTCTGAATGCTGCCATTAGCATAACAGAGATGTGGGAACAACTGCTTGGCTCGGGGATTGCTAGTCCCCACACTCCCTTATGAGGTGGTTTCCTCAGGATACCATTCCAAGACAAATGTCACCTTTTTCATACTGCAAAACTGCAGTTAAGTTGTTAACACTTTAGTTGAGGAGGCACAAATACTTAGCAGCAACTCAGTTACTACTAGGGTTGCAAAGGTACATTTGGTAAATTTCCAAAAACTTTCCATGGGAAGTTAAGCTGGGGAATTTTGGAAATAATCAGCTCGACATCAAAAAGGCATATGCAAAGTTTTGACAATAAATACTGCGAAAATATCAAATAAATGACTTCCTAATGAAAAGAATACTGCATTTTGTTCTTATTTATAGGGATGTTTTGTCTATATTAAATGAGCTGAGTTGCACTGTATCAGAGAGCTGTGGAACTCTGTGGAACTCTGCGCAAACTGTCAGATATGGCAAAGAAAGCAAACTATGAATAATGCAACATAGAATATGACTTATATTCTGTGTATTTTAATGCAGATGCTTATTTTGGGGTGTTTTTACACACATAATTACTCAAAAACCCTTGGTTACACAGTGATATCATGATTAGTGCCATCAAGTGTAACGTCTTGTGATTCTGATGGTACATGTATGATTTCTGTGTGTCAGAGGGTGTCAGAGTTATTGTTTTTAAAATCAATTAATGCGTTGTGTGGCGACCAGGTCCCAGACTTAAATCCAATGTGTTGTTGCCTCAGTTTTTTTTTTTTTTTTTACTTTCACACGACACTGCTCAGTTGACCGGTCAAATCCTCTCTCCTTCAACCGTTGACGGAACATTTTGAAAACTTCAGAGTTTTATGAGTTGTTTTTAGGGTCTGACAGCTACAGTCATCTGGCCAGAATTCCAAAAGGCAACTTGCCTCGCTGCTAGACCAAGTAAGACCTCGGTTCATTTCTCCTCCACCTAGCTGCTGTTACTGCTTTGTGTGCTATGCCTCATCCCAGAATAAAAGCACACCTGGCTACGGGAGCCATTTTGCTCAAACTCACGGAGTTCACCTGGAAGTTGTGTCGGATTGGGGTCGGATCATATTCACACCGCAAACAGTAACGGACCATCGCTTGGTAACGGACCAAGACCACCTCCTCTGAAGGGTCTCGGTCCAGTTCTTTTGGTCCGCACCCGAGTGAGATTACTGTGTTCACACCTCTCCAATATGAATCGCACCAAGGGGGAAATCAAACCGGAGTCCATTGTAACATAAAAAGTGCTGTGCCTTAAGACTTAGTTTGTGGTTAATAAAAACATAAATAATAGCATAATACTTTATGACATATGCTCCTTCGGGTAAAGTGTTACTGTTAAGTGTAAACTTATAGTCAGTCATAACTGATCAAATACTGAAACTGAGATATGAGACCTGGTATCTGAACAGCACTGTAGTGTTTTCCAAATGGATCTCTTTGCAGTGAAAACAATCAGTTCAGGCTGTCAGTTTAGAGGGGTGATAATGAGCTGAGACACCCAGACTTTGAAAGGTGCTTCACTTGCAGGTTTATGCTGTTTCTGCATATAAAAAATGGTTTGAACATAAAGCCATATGTTACAAGGTGTGCAATCTGAATGCTGAGAACGACCTTCACTGATTTGGCTATTTAATGATTTATAAGATTGGTATGCATGTTACTAGTTCAATAATATATAAGATGAAATAAAAGAGTGGAATGAATAACCAATTTTCCATTGGCAAAAGCTACATTTAGCACTAGGCTAGTAGAGAAAGGGGCGTGAGATACCAAACTGGCTAGTTGATTTTGAATTAATCATATCGAATATATGCACATAAATAGTGGTTTATAACAATACAAATATAAGTGCAAGTCGACAGGCATGACATAGTTACTGATCTGAGGACACCTGCAATTCTAGAGCTAACAACATTCATGCCAAATAACACGAATGCAATGAGATGAAAAATAGCGCATAAAAAATTAGTTTTTGCCTTGCATCATATTTCATAGGAATGCATATTTTGGGAACAGTAGAGAAAGGTACAGAAAGGTTTAGCTGCAAGTTTAGCCGTAAGGGAATTCCTCCGAGCCAGTAACACGGAGACATTTCAGAAGCTGTGTCAAAGTATCTACAAATTAAATATTAAATCAGTTACTACAGTTTTCTTTTCCAGTTTATTCAGTTCAAATGTCGTCTGTTTTTCTAAGCCTGTTTGTGTTCCTTTATTTTGTGATAAAGGGATTAGCAAAACCTTTGGTTACCTCATTGCAACTTATCATAAAAAAATACTGTTGGCTGCCTCAAAGGACAGGATTAATGCCTGAAACATTTTAGAACCTAGTTATTGAAGATAAGAGAAGCTTTTTATTTTTTTTTATAATATATGTGGAACCTTAATATCGAATATTGCGCAAAATTTGCAAAGCAATCATTATTAGAAATCAAATGGTGATTGTTAGACGCTCTAAAGCTAATGAATGGCCATTATGTTATATTTATTATTGAAATCCCAAACGAAATAGTCAAAGACAATGTGCAGGCAATATGTAAGTGCGCTAATTTCTTCTCACAATACACTAAAATGCAAAATACACAAACCATCAATATACAGACAGCACTCGGGTTATGATGGGGTTACATTCTGATAAACTTATCGTAAGGCAAAAATGCACTTTAAAACAGTACACCCTAGCCTACCTCAAATATGCTTAGAACACCTACGTTAGTACGCCTACAGTTGAGCAAAATCATTAACACAAAACCAATTTTACAATAAAGTGTTGACTATGTCATGTATTTAATTCAATAATGTACTGAAAGTGAAAAACAGAATGGAATTGGAATACGCATTGTAAAGTTGAAATATCGTAACGCGGTCCATCATAACCCTGTGCGGTGGCCTTACTTGAGGGGAAACCCATGTCATAGTACATGCTTACATAATGCATTAATTAACCAGTAACTAACAGTTGGTTAGGTACTGAACCCATGTTCATTCATCATTAATCAATCTTGACGGTTCATATATTCAAGATCTATATTAGTTAATAGTTAACTAATAATTTCTGCGTGGAATAAATGAACTGTTGTAATTGATTAATAATGACCTAACACTTGGATAATGGTTAATTAATGCAATATAGTTCCTGAATGGAATATATGAACCATCATGATTGATTAATGATTAACAAGCAAGGGATCAATATGTAACTAACACTTAGTTACTGGTTAATTAATGCATTAAGCTTGTACTACTAAATTATTCATGTCCCCTCAAGTAAAGTGTGACCGTAAAGGTATTACCATATAGGTAGATATTTTTATTACCACTAATGTAGAAGTTCAACAGAGCAGACAGCTAGGACAGTTTTTAAAGAAAAACAACGAGAGAACTGGCATTTAGCACATATGCAGCTCGGGAGAAGGTAGCCTAACTGTTCTTAATGGCTAACAAACTCTGGGACCGTGACATTGTCGCAATGCGAGAGTCTATCCAGACAGTGGACAGTCTGGCCAAGCCCTGCTGATCCAGAAGGTGTTGATTCTCCCTCCTCTGGGGATTCCCGGTGGCAAGGTGGCTGGGAACGATGACAGGATGTAGTTACGGGACACATTTCTTATTCATGCCAGTGGGCTTCTGTGGGGATTGGAGGCCTGTGAGAAATAGTAATTTGTTTCAGGGGGAATTTTTTTTTTAATGCCACACCAGGGAGGCCATATCCCTCTACAGTTCACATAAATGTACTCAGCCAACTAGTTCATACCTTTAAAAGTGAAATTCATTTCAGTATGCGGTAAATGAGAGAAACTGCCGCTTTGTTACCTTCAGAACATGGTAATGAAATAGTCATTTTATTAAACTTATCACACTTACCTTGCACTAAACTCTCTTCCTCTGACAACTTTTCAGTACTCAAATTACCATCTTTTGTACATTATGGCAACAATGGGCCTGTATCTATAATACTCGCTTATACACGTGCCTTTGGCACCACAGTGGTTAAAAGGCGGAGTTCATCTAGGAGTTCATCTAGGACGTAGTTAATTTACTAACACAGTTACAGGCTAATGACAATTTAGAGTCAGAAATTCAGAAAGCTGAAATGCTGGAAGTAACTTGTTTTTGTAAGAACATAAAAGGGAAAAAGAAGCAAAGAAAAGGTTTTTAATAAATGTGTTTAATGTAGCATACCAGAACTTATTAGGCAGAAAACATTCATTTTTAGGAACTTTAATTTTAAGGAAATTTTTAAGGTAATCATTCATGGTTTTTTCACACTTCCTGACTTTGTTGGGGTTTTATTCAGCCAGTCAGTCCCATAGGTGACATAGGCAGCTGCCTAGGGCACCAACTTCTAAGCAGGCACCAACTTGTCAGCCAGTTTCACTTTGCCTCAGACAGGGGACGTTGGCGGTGATGCTGGTCGGGGCCCCACATTGGCTTGGATCAGTACTGGTCTTGTTGAAGGTCTGTGCTGCTTGGCTCAGCCTGTAAGATGACAATGATACAAGTACAAGTACATGTACTGTAGGACAAATATGGTGATCGGCATTAGGCTTTTAACTTTGTTTTCTGCTTGCTAGAGGGGGGTAGATCAATTTTGTGTGTTTGTGGATCATGTTTATATTACATTGCAGGAACCAAATGTCCCGCACAATGTGATAAAAACCTGTTATTTTGATGTTGTGGGGTTATTTTGATGTTGTGCGTTTTTCAGGTCCCCACAAAGATCTGTGAATGCAATCAAAAAACTAAGAATGCCACAAGTCTCATATTTTGTTTGGTTATTTACGGTTAAGGTTAAGGCTGGGTGGGGGTTAAGGTCGTCATGTTGGGATTAGAGTCATCCCCATAGAAATGAATGGAGAAATGAATGCGTGCACTGTGCACATGTTTATATGCATCTAAGTGTGTATTAACCATGTGCATGCAGTTTTTTTTAGCCCATTTGCATCATAAAGGCCAAAAAGACTTTATTGTTCTTTGCTAACAACCACGCCATTTCACATGTATAAATTTTTTATACATCCATTTTTCACTTGAGTTTATTCACCTTAATTTCTTCGCCTCCAGTTTCCTGATAACACTAATTATTTCCTAACCCTGTAGTTGCCCTCCTTTATACAGAATGACAAAGCCTGAAAAATTATTGAGGCAAATGCTGTGAAAATCAGAAGAAAGTAGACAATAAGGACTCAACTGCATAAAGCACAGCAGATGTCACATGTATATCAGATTAATTACTTTAATTAACCTTTTAGCATGTTTTTTTGGCAGGCATATTCTACACCTTTCAGACATTTTGCCGAGAATTCACGAATAACTTTTAGGACTGGCATGTATTTCCTTTTCTGTTCAGTCAAATCTGTACAGACTGTCATTCATTTTATTCTCCATCAATTACCCATTCCCTTATGAATGTTTGTGTTTTTAGTATTTTCATATAGCAGCGTAAATTTTCCCATGATCCTGTACTGGGTAAGCATTTCGACGATGAACAGATGAATGTTGTTAGTTTGAATAGTAGTTTGTGTGTATGACGAGTCTCCTGTCAGGCCGTTGTATTTTCTTATCCTGGTATATATTATTTTCAATGGTATATATTATTTTCAATGGGATAAGTTTCTGCATGGATGTGTGGGCTGTATTAATTTTACAAATAATCTCCAGCAATCGTGATGATCAGCCCGTTTAGCATCTGGTTAATAACACAAATAAAACCAGGTTGACCAAAGACAAAAAAAGGTCACAGTTGCTCAATGTACAGCAGCTAACACTAACCCAGCAAATATACCGAAAAATCAGCCGGCTACTTTACTGCGCCGCACATACAGTCAGTAAGGATTAGCGTATCGAATAGTTCGTGGTGTCAGAAATACTATTTGTCCATCGACGTTAAGCCAACATTCACTTTTACAACCAAGGTTGAAATCGTGAGTATGTAAAATAAACCGTTTGGATAAAATTTTGAAGTATTAAGCTCAAGGAGTTTTCTAAGATGGCTCCGCACACAATAAAGTGACTCAACAACACTGACAGCATGGATAGAAGATTCACTCACTAGCGCGAATGAAATACCGCCCAGCCGTCACACTTGCGTCCTGTGTTACTAAGGATGTCTTCTACATCTAAGATTTAGTTACACTGCCATCTGGCACAGCCATATGTCTTGTAAGAGGCTAAATGTGGAGGGTTTTTTTTTTTGCTGTTGCTGGTCGCATCATCCCGAGTGAAAGGCCCATCTCATCAGCCTTATCTGCTTCCGCAAACCACAGGTGTCCTGCTTGATGAGAGGTCTTCTGTTGTCTGGTCCAATGGCATATGAATAAAATATGAACAATACCAAAGCATGTTTATCACATTGATATTATTTCCACCTTGGTGAATATGATAATGCCATCCTGAGATTTTCAGCCTATCCTTCATGCTATCGTTTTTGTTTGTTTGCTGTGAGTTGTTTGTCGCATGATGATGCAGATACTATCCAGAAGTACCGTATAAATCCGCTTTGCTCAGCTGTGTTGTGACATGTTTAAAGCAGACAGCAGTCCAAAGACAAATGTAAGTACGGAATCATTGTCTGAGCAGCAGCCATTTGATTTTGAATTGATCATAGAGACTTTGGTTTAAGGTGGATACTGTAGCTGTAAAAACGCACTTCTCCACTTATCTAAGTAGTTTGCAGTGTGTGAGTCAGGTAAGTCGAAGAATTCCATCTCAGCAGGAATCTTCCTTTGGTCATTTGTAGAGCAATCTCACCCATCTGTCATTGTTTTCAGAAATGAACAATCACTGCATTCTTCTCTAGTATCTAAATCTCCATCCCCAATGCAGCGAGGGGGTGAGGACACTCCTTTCCTTTTATATTCTATCTGCGTGCTCTGATCTTTACCTGGATTTAGTAGCAATCAGTGGAATTCAGTCTTTTAAGTTGGTTTATTTTTGGTTTGGTAGCACTTTCAGTACAGTTTATGTACAGCAAGGGTGATGTAAACGAAGCATGCATGATATGAAAGCTCTGAAGTGGACTACCTGTCACCTATTTTGTCATACTGTGTCATCTACTAGATCTATAATGCTGAAAAATCTATTTAAAAAGTACAAGTCAGTGGGTTGGCTGAGTAACTGACTAACAGAAAACCAGAAACCGTTTTTTCAATTAAATTATATTCAGCCACACTGAGTTTAACTAATTAGGATGCTGTGGTCGCCAATAGCTGAGGTAAATCACATGCTCACAGTCCGAAATATGCTTTTAATACAGATTTCAAGAAAGCAACTTTCTCGAATTTTAATAAAGGATTCTTTGCGAGCATTAAAATTGAAGGTCAACTGAGTGGCTACTGCAGGGCACCAAGAGCTCTTTTTTGCACTGCAGTGTACAACTTTCATTCTTAATTATTCCTTGTGGCAGATGGATCTTTATATAATTGCAGAGTATGTTAGGAATTGAATGTTTTGAAGGATATTTTCAAGCTAAGCTCTCCCTGTATGAAAAAAAGACTTCTACATTAGATCAAGCAATAGATACTCCAGTCTGCAAAATAAAAAAGCTGTACACAATTGACATTAATGTTAGCAATATTGTAATTCAAATAAAAATGAGACCTTTGACCTCGTCAAAAACAATCAGACCTTTTTTCTTACAGCTCTAATATTTGACAACTTGACTGATCTAACATGGAATTTCTATCAAGTCCAGCAAAATCATTTTAACACAGTAGATAATCAAAGCTAACATGTCTTCTATATACATGTAATGGCAGAGTTGTGAACTATCCACGCTGAAGAAAGTTTATTTACAGCACAAAACATGTCAGTCATATGCAAAACAGAAAAAAATAACGGCCACAATATTTACACTATATGGTATGTACATAGACAAGCAATCATCATCTTTGTCATGTTGTTTAAGATTGTAATGATTGAATGGGAAAACATCTACTTAATTTTATTATAGCTGTTTTGAGCTCTTTAGCTTTAGGACTTCCAGACCCGGAGAGGCAAAAGGTATTATTTGGACACGAAGTACACTTCGCAGTTTTAAGGTTGAGCAGTAAGGGGATGTGATTTATCTTGGAACTTGGATCCAGTGGAATTGGACACTATTGATTGGGAAACAGCTTAAACTTGAGATTTAAGAACCAAAATAAAACCTTGTTAATTTTGCAGACAGACAACAAGGATGGCAGCTAATTCTCAGTGGGCATATTGAGGGATAGGAGTCTGCTGTTAATCAACGCATTACAGCAAATGCATTAGACATTAGGTAGCATCTTCTGTCTGTAACAATGTAAAATGTGTTCATCATGGAACTCACACAGCCACCCCATAATATTACAGGTATGCTTTTACCATCAATTATTAATAGGTCTGCTTTAGACTGTTGACATTTTACAAACAATTCGAGTTTGACTCCCTTTATTACACCTTTTCAACTGTCTTCTGTTACAAAGCCAATTTTGAAACCCCACTATTGGCTCAATATGCTTTTAATCACGCAAAGGAATTTCAGTGTTACTCTGTCAAGATAGTTTGCTTGACAATCCTCTATAATGAATTTGTGTTTATTAATTTGTCAGTTACTTCATTCAGTAACTCAAAAACCCTAATCAACCATCAAATACAACACAGATGCTCCTCTGCTTGCGAACGAGATACATTCCCAACGACCGTTCATAACTTGGAATGTTCGTAAGTCATTTTTCAACATCATTTTAAGGGTATACGCAAGTACTAAGAACTAGGATGCTGGGAGTACGCACGCTACGCTGCTCCGCGGCGGGAGTAGCGGCCAGAAGTCGTACTAGGCGGAACTGGCGCACAGAAAAAAAATTGATGTTGCGGACAGGAATTGGGAGCCCAATGAACACAATTTGGACTTACAGTCCTCTTCAGAATCAGAATCAGAATCGCGTTTATTGGCCAAGTATGTGAGCGAACACATACAAGGAATTTGATTCCGGTCGATGGCGTCTCCCAAGTACAATAGTAAAAAAAAAAAAAAAAAAACAATAACAATATGTATGTCTGAAAGTTCGTAAATTGAAAGTTCGTAAGTAGAGGAGCGTCTGTATAACTAAAAAATCCAAGAAGGAGACACGTATTGCTGTATTTATTAATGAACGCTTACAGCTCATTTAGACTCAAATACCTATATATGAATACTATCTTTATCTACCAGTGACAAGGGGTAGGGCTTGGGGAAAAGTGTGCTTTAAAGGCCTTATGCCAAGGTTATATTGTATTTTCCCCTTTGTATTAAAAAAACATGGTACCAGCAATTACCACAAACAAAGAACAGAATCTCATTAACATTTTAATCAACCTTGTGCTGTGGTGGAGTAATATTAGAAAGCTTCAAGGTCTAATGCCTTGGGAAAAGTGATATAGAAAAAAATAAATTTAGATTGTTTTACTTGGGTGCCTCCATCTTTTTAATTTGTTTTCGACTTAATTATTCCTGATAGGCATCATATTTACCAAGAACGCTGAAAAGTACTCCCCCTGACCGAGCGGTAATGGAGTCCCTTCTTTCTGCAGTGCTCATTACGTTCCTGGCTGCCTTGGTGACGCCCAGAGTGTGAATCCATGTGACCTGCTCTGAGAAGCGTTTCCATGGCTGTGTGTGATGTTCATCTCAATAATAGAAAAGCAGCATGTGGCAGTTGGATGTTATTTTCCCCATGTGCAGAAAACTTCCATGTTTTTCTGCCTTGCATAGGTATCCAAGACATTCTGCTTTGAGTTATCGACTTATTATGCGCTCAGATGTGCCTCAGTTCACATGGTGCATGATTTAGAAAGTGTGGGTGTAAACACTGATTAAGCACGCAAACATCATAATTTTACGCGCAGTTTAAAATGAATTTTCAAAAATGCAAACACGTTATACCATATATATGTTATGCTTTTCTATATTCAGAATACATACTTGGTATATTATATAAATTTAGTATTCAGTGGCCTCGGGTGAACTTAACAGCTTGAACAATTTAAATTAATCAGGGAAAATATTTAAATTATGTAGTTGGTATTTACTAAAATCTGTACTGACGCATATTTGCTGCTTAAAATAACATTTTTAGAACTCAGTTCTAGGTGTACACAGTGATACTACCAGCAAGTAATGCGTTATATCACTACAAGTGTAGCAAGGAAAATGCATTTGGCTCAGTTGAGTTATGGTTTTTGTTGACTTTCCAGATCATTGTAGAGGTTGTGTGCAATGTACTTCCTCATTTTAGCAGTATATTTGTAGTATACAGTATTTGTAATATTTTATATAGTGATTCACAATCTTAAAAATGAATAGATCACAGTACAACCTAAAACAATGTATAGAATAAGGTGTAAAAACTGCAAAATTCCTGAGGATATATTTCTTATAATGCAGTGGTCCTTTCCTTCACAGCTGCATTATTAAGGATATACTGTACAGTGCGCAATATTTGACATAAAATGGGAACCGTAAAATTTGTTGCCCTTATAAAAAAAAAAGCAGAGGTCTGATATTTGCTAGGGTAGCATAGCTCATTGAGCGAGAATCATATTATAGAATACAATATGTTGCTAAATTACCACACTGTGCCCAGTGCTGCTTGTAGTTCAGCAGTGGTCAGCTGGTCAGTAAGCAGCACTCAGGCACACGCCAGTTGCCGGCACTAACGAGAATTATCTCCCCCTCCCTCGTTCAGTACTCAGACTGCCTTCTTTGACCTGGCTGCCACAGTGCTGTGGCCACAACAGGCCAGTCAGGAGGAAATGCAAGATTTCCTGTCGAGCTCAGAAAAACTTTGCTAAGCTGTAAAACTGCTGCATTAAAACATTATTAGATTTTCAATTTTACAGAGAATTGGAGAAAAATGGTTCAACACAGTGTTTCTCACCCCAGTCCCCATGGACCCCCAGACAATTTTGCTCCCTCCCAGCTCCCAATAGACCTGCACCAGGTATTCGGTGTTCTTGATTGGCTAGGAACTGGAAGGGAGCAAAAATGTGGACTGGTGCGGGTTCCCGAGGACCAGTTGGAGGAACACTGCTTTAACAGAACGTTTTCTAAACATTTTATTTTGACGATATGAAACAAAAGAGAGTGAAAGCAGCAATGCCGTATACCAGCTCACTGGAATGACATGCCGGAAAAATCCTTCATTGACTTCCATTCGTTTTCTTAATCACTGCGCATTTTCGTACTTGTTTTCACTGGGATTTCTACATAGTGATTATATTCATTGACTGCACAATAATTTTTCACAATTGATTATCAACTATTATGGCAATTGGGTAACAACTGGCATGTTAAACCACAAATAGGTATCTGAGTGTTAATGAGACAAGTGTACTGTATAATTGGAAGGAAAAAGGTACAGTCTAACTGAATCGCTTTTTTTGAAACACTGTATAAGCGCGAAACTAAGAATGATAATCCCCATTATAGTTAACATGATGTGTACATAACAGTGACAATGAAAAGTGACTTTTAAGGAGCAGAGTTTGGTGTTTGTGTGTCTTTCCCAGGCACTGTACTACCTCCAGATGACTTGCTGTAGCTTTGCGAGATCACTTCACTGCACACCAGCTGTCAGCTGGGTCTGTATTGAGAAAAATATGTGGCAGCCAAGGATTAAGCACTTCAATCATTTTCAAGGCAACAAGAGTTCTTGAATCACTGTCAAGATAAATGCAGGGCTTTCATCATTGAGATGTTTGGCAGAGTGCACGCATCTGCATGCTAATAAGCTTTCTTATTGAACACAAGGCAAAATCATGTTGTTTAGATGTTTAGATGACCAGGATCAATGTGTAAAGACATTGTGCACTTTTCAATATGAATTATGCACATATGCAGTTGTAGATATGCAAATATATGACAATTAACTTTCAGGACGGCCAAATTAATGTGAAGTTACACCTATTAAATTTGGTTTAACTGAGGGTTGTATTTCAGCATTAAAAAAATACCAGTAACATTTCACGCAGCACCACTGTCACACTCATTGTGACTTTTTCTTTGGATGGTCAAACAGAAAAGTTCTTTTGCGGCTTCCTTACTACTGACCCCATCTAACTGCCTTGCTGACTAGGGACCTGCAATCAGCCTGACCCTTTCATAGTATGGACTTTTTTTTACACTCTCTTGCTTCTGTTATTGTTACGAAAGCGCATGTAAAAGAGCAGTTAGCGCAGCCAGGATGCTGACGATTTGCTAAGGTCATGGAGAAAGAAGACTACTATTATTCAGAGTCCGAGTACTTTATTTATCTCCAAAGGGAAATTTTCGTGGAGGTGGTGCAGTGTTTTGCACTGTTGCCTTGCACCGCTGGGACCAGGGTCTGAGTCTCCACCATGGCTCCATGTGTGTGGAGTTTGCATGTTCTCCGCGTGTTTTTGTCGTGGAGTTTCTTCTGGGTGCTCCGGTTTCCCCCCCACAGTCCAGAAGCCATGTCTGTCCGTCTGCTTGCCCTGTGTTGGGTTGGTGCCCCATCCTGGGTTGCTCCCTGCCTTGGCCTGTAGCTTCTGTGACAGGATCCATCACCCCCAAAACCCTGCACAGGACAAGTGGGTACAGAAGATGGATGAATGGATATGAAATATTTGTGTTGCACTAGCAGCATACATGGTATAATGGAAGACGTAAAAATGACCTTAAAACTAAAGATATAGCTTTGAGTGTGCAAATTAAATGTAATTGTGCATTGCAGAGTTAGATATATTTTTCATTTAAAAGCATATTTTTTATCTAGTATAGTAGTTGTTGTGTTTCTGTACACAAACATATTTTTGTGATTTTGTGTTATGTCTTCCTTTATACCTACCTCGTGTTTTTTTTTTATCATTTATGTGAATTGCTACTGCAACACAGAAATTTCCCCTTGGGGATAAAGAAAGTACTCTGAATCTGGATCTGAATCTGAATCTGGATCTGAATCGGAATCTGGATCTGGATCTGAATCTGAATCTGGATCTGAATCGGAATCTGGATCTGGATCTGAATCTGAATCTGGATCTGAATCGGAATCTGGATCTGGATCTGAATCTGAATCTGGATCTGAATCGGAATCTGGATCTGGATCTGAATCTGAATCTGGATCTGAATCGGAATCTGGATCTGGATCTGAATCTGAATCTGGATCTGAATCGG
>JAODKC010000002.1:8678844-8703379 GCA_026777985.1 Mormyrops attenuatus
GGTTACTTTTAAAAATTCCTTTTCCCCAACACACCGGTCGGGGCATCTTGGCCTGGTGCCCCCCCCCCCCCCCCCAAGTCTTCTGTTCTAAGCTGCCTGGAGGGCCAGACCTCCCACATCCTGACCAGGATAAGCACTTAGAAGGTAGATGAAATAATATTTATGTGTGTCATTAAAATTTTTTGCAGATGTCCTATTTCTGCAATTACAATGAGAATCATATCAGTGATGTAAGAAGCAGACGTACACTAAGGAAGACACAGCCTCCTTGTTCCCCAGCATCTGATGTACTGCCTGACCAGTCAGTAGATCCTGGCATACAGGGTGTCTCACACATCGCACAACGTTTTGGTCTGTCTATAGCGAAGTCTGATTCCTCTACTAACCTGTTTTTTTTATGTTTAGGAGCTGCTGTTTGACTGCTAAAATGATAATCAAAAAATTGCTGGACTGGTTTATAAAAAGGTGCGAAATTCTTAACATGAATAAAACATATTTCTGTTTTTTTTATTTTTTGGAGGGAGTGGGGTGGATATTTCAAAGAATATCAAAGGTGATACATGGACTATATCCACCCTACAAAGCACTTGCGCTAGATGGGGTCATGAGGGCTCCTACAGGCAGTCAGTTCACACACACACACAAACACACACACACACACACGTTTGTAATTATATCTTTCTGGGGACTCCCCATTCATTTCTATGGAGAAAACTCTAATCACAATATGACGACCTTAACAGCTACCTCGCCCTAACCTTAAAAATAAGTAACCAAACTAAAGAGAAGACTTCTGGTATTTTTACTTTTTTGATGGCATTCACAGATCTTTGTGGGGACCTGAAAAATGACAACATCAGAAAATCAGGTTTTTATTACATTGTGGGGGACATTTAACCTTAACCACACACACCATACACAGTGTCGCTCAACGCTATGTAAAGGCCCCTTTAGTGTCAATGGTTCATATGCCACAACTGCTCTGCATTTAGGTTCACCCTGCTATCCAAAGAAATGCAGTTGGGTGACCTAGTAACTCTAAATCGCACACGGCTTGTATATTTGCAGGGTGTGTACCTTTGCAGGCTGTGCACATTTGCATGGTGTGTACAATTCCAGGGTGTGTACATTTGCAGGGTGTGCACATTTGCAGGGTGTGCACATTTGCAGACTGTGCACATTTGCAGGCTGTGTACATTTGCAGTGTGTGTACATTTGCAGGCTGTGCACATTTGCCGGCTGTGCACATTTGCAGGCTGTGCACATTTGCAGGGTGTGTACATTTGCAGTGTGTGTACATTTTCAGGGTGTGTACATTTGCAGGGTGTGCACTTTATGATGGCCTGGCACCTGTGGCTGGTGCCATATGTTGCCAGGGACAAGCAACTATAATGCACTGTGGATACCTTCATAATACATTATAATGGTCGGTATAAGCATTAAGGATGCATTGTACTGCATTATAAAGGTATCTATAGTGCATTATACATGAGAGCTTCATAAAGCCTTCGTAATGCATAATACACTTGATAATAATGTATTATGTCTTTTTATTAATATTTATAGTCATGTTTATAATGCATTCTGAATGCATTATCTGTTATGAATGTCTTTATAACTAAAAACATGGTTTTAAGTAAAGTGTTACTGAAATGAACACAAATATCAATGTGGCTCTGTAATTTGGAGACAAAACTTCAGTCTATTGAGGAATAGGAACTAAAATGTACTTGAAATAAATACTAAAGGCAGTGAAATGCCACCATCAGGGAGTGAGACATTCTTTCCAGCCACCATGATCGCCTCCTTCCTTATTCCAGCTCTGATGAAGGGAATTCTAGGCCTGGGCAATGTCTACATCTTCATCCCATAATACCTGCATACAGTACTTTGGCAGTAGTTTCAAAAACAACGGTATTTCAGTGTTTTGAAATCTTGCCGATAAAATTTGCCAAGTGTAGGGGGTGGGTGGGGATTTCCTGCATGATGAAATTTGCCAAGTGGGGGGGGGGGTCTACCCCAGCCAATCCACACATTTAATATGTATTGAAGTGACACCCCAAGAAAGCTTCCCTCACCCAGAACTGCCTTCATGTAAATATGGGTTTGGAGATCCACGTTTTGATTTGGCACCACCTCCATAATGTTACTCCACAGATTTGCTCTTGGAAGCATGTTAGGAGTTTGTCAGAATGACAAATCCCCTCAAAGAAGAATAAAAATTCATTTGCAAGCTTATATTAGTAAGGTGTTTGTGCATAATCTCTAACTCATTTTCCACACGCATGCTGAGAACAGCGACTGACAACCAATTAGTGCATAACACGCAGAATATCTGACATGGTAAAATACATTCCTGTTATGTATGTCAAATTCCTTTAATCTATTGTATATATCATATAAGAACATGCATATGACCACTGAAAGTTTCAGAAAATAGATGATGAATTTAAATAGTTATGACAAACTATAAATGTTTTATTAATTCAAAGACAAGCTGCAGGAATCGGTTTCACCGGTAATCTGCCTCTGTAACTTAATGTACCTTCAACACATAAAACATATGTAACACAACTATACTAATAAAAACTAAGCCTTTGATTTTTACTATTATTTATATCAAATCTTCTCATAAGTTTCCCCAAATCATAACAGTAAATAAATCCTATTTAAATACATTTTCTACAGCATTAATATTGCAGAAAACATTAATACTGTCAGTAATATTAAATGTTAAATATTAATATTCCACAAACCAGAAGTATGTTAGATGTACAGAGCATCTCACTGCAGCTGCACATTCACCTAACGTCCCATTTTTGGGGGAATCAACAGCATCAACATTCCTAATGACCAAATCTATTCCTTTGGCAGGTCTCAAGCCAATAATATGGTTTTATCGAATATGTCCGCAAGCCAAACCCAACCTGCTAACTTGGCTTAAAAGACTTCGTAAAAGATTGTTTTTATACCCACTTGTCTAACAAAATTGAATGAGAAGTTCCTTTTCACTGGGAAACCGAATTGTCCTAAACAAAAGATCAAATATAAATCTCGACACATTGACGTACACGGCTTTAATATGAAAGTTATTTACTGTGGATCTTACCAAATACCCTCCATGCAGAGATCAGATAATTATTTTGTGCCTCAAAAATCGGGACGCCAGACTTGCTCAAAATTTCCCAGCTCAGTGTGACAGCAGGAACATCAATAGCGTCTTCCTGCACAGAGAGTTATATCACAAAACTCCGATGGATAAAACTGGTAGAGCCACTCTGGGTTATAAATCAGTTACTTACTGTGTCTCAGCCTGATACCAGATATCAAAGGGAAAATTCACCCCCTTGTTCAGCACACGTTCTCTTTATTAGTCGTTTAACTGGGACAGAAAATGACAGCGGTATTGGGGTTTGTGGGGCATTGGCGTCTTCGCTTGATTTCTCACTGGTTTCATTTTGTCACACACTGTGGCCAGGGAGATTGTTTGAGCAGAAGTATGTAGGACAGCTGAAAGAGAAACAATGTTTAAGCTTAACGTTGGCCAACTTTTCTTCATCTTTTAGACTTCACGGTTTCACATAATGTCACCAGTCACCCTGGGAGCCTTCATGTCGCCTCATTCATGTGAGTGAACTGAGGTACCAATGTCCGCGAGAAATCCAATATCCTATATACTTCCTTTAAAAGTATAAAACCTAATATCATATTTCAATTTCATAAACTTTCAATATCTCGTATCTTTCATTGTTAAAACAATTTTGGCATTTATGTTCATTTTAAAATATAATTAACCAGCTATTTATACCAACTATGATGTTTCAAGGAACTAATGTCAACAAAAACAGAATTTGCATGGTTTTAGACCGATAGCGATTATTCCTTTTCAAGGATTTCAAGCATAATTTTTCTGTTGAAAAACATCTTAGCTATTTTGAACCTCTTGTGTGGGTAGAATCAAAAGCAGGGCTGAATGCTGACAGCAGATGGCACAGATCACGTAGGAGGGGAGGGTGTGTGCATGAAATACAGACGGCAAGCTGAAGACGAAAAATGGACGATTAAACACGCTTTGTATGGATCCAGAATTTCTGAGCACTCCCAGGGCTGAAAACACACTCGTAGATATACCTGGAACTCAAGCATATACATTTCATTCTCCATGTCTATGTTTTTCACATCAAGATTGACTTTAATCTATTTTCTAATCCATTCAAGGGAACAGAAACCTGTTTTTTATAGTGCATTTGCTGTAAATCGCATCAGTCTCTCAATGAAAGACACATTAACTAATTTTACAGTCAAAAATCTAATAGATTTGTAATTAATTGATCCCAGAAACACAGTGAGTTGATTCCACTATGCACAAGCCACTCATTGTTATCAGCCGGTGCTGGGAATTTTATGAACAAAATTTGCTTGATGTTCAACCTCGAGGATTTTAGAACGATCGCTATCCTGCATGCGTTAAATACGTGTAATTTGTATTGTTGACAATTTATAATTGGATATTCTAAATAACAGGTACCATAAAGTAATCTTTGTTTTCCTCTTCGACTTCTTATGACCGTATAGAGCAGTGTCTCCCAATATCTATCACCCAGTGACATCATCTTTAAAAATCGCATTGCTTATGATGTAATGTAAGCTACATTTCTATCAAATTGAAGTCTAAGCAGCAACAGTTGTAGAGAGGTGCTGTTGACGTGGGGGATTTGCAGCTGGCCTCGCGTTTGTCGTTTCTCTTCATGGTATTCCCCCCGCTTTTAAATCCCTTCCCTCTGGGATAACTTCCTTATTTTCTTATTGTCATTGACAGGTTTTCTGTGCAATCTTATGATCATATAACCAGGATGTAAAGCCTCCATCAAATAAATGTACCACCATTATGTCTGGGAGAAGTGCTGCCTTATAATTATAATATCTATAATATAAATATATACACACACACACACACATATATGTACTTGTGTGTGTGTGTCTTTGTCTGTGTTTGAAGGTCCCTCTTTGCGATGCTAACATGTACAGATATCAAACACTTAGTGGTTTCTGTCACGCAGCATCAGAATATTTTGACATGGTGCTGCTGTGGTGGAGCTTAAAGTGGCTGGTGTGTCACACCTGGCCTCTGCTCAGATGTTCGGTGTTGGTCTCCCCGGAGGCCTGCAGGTTCCTGGATTTCAGTGATGGGAATTGCAACAGCCGTCTAATGGGCCATTAGCTTTCCTGCACTGAACCATGTAATCATGAATAATCATGAAACCATCATGGAGAAGAACACCGATTGGCTGTAGTCTGGCACAGAATTGCCTTAACAATCTGACATAGGTGCACTTTTCTCTGGATGCCTGCTGCTGCTCAGTGCTCCCTGGTGACGTGCCCCAACAATCCCCCAACAGCGCTTTTCCTGTTGACAGACTCTTTAATTCAGCTCCTCTGTACAGGTTGAGGCCACAGGACATCTGCAGTGTCATTCACCGCATGGCCGAAAATGCCAGAGAATACACAATCACATCAGCCACATCACTAAGAAGTCGTTCTTTGGCTATTCTTGCCACACTCCATCAATCTCAGGAATACGGTCCAAAAGTCATTCTCAAAAACTGGTGCTACCAAACAGATTTAATTCAGAAGCTACTTTTTATGTCCAGCTGACTATATTGACCAGTGCAGTGAAATTCTACTCATTCCATCACCTACTTTTAATGTCTCTTCCCAAAAGTACAAATGGTCACCATATCAGTGCAATGGGGAGGATCAGCTTCTTTCTGATCCATCCATCCATCCATCCATCCATTTTCTGTAACCACTTATCATATCGAGGGTCGCAGGGGGTCCGGAGCCTTATCTTTCTGATATTTATAGATATTTATTATTATTTATTTATTTTTATTTATTATTTTCAGAAGACATTTCAAAGCATATATTCTCTTCCAGGTCAAATTATTCCAGGTAAATTATTATTTTTTTTTAACAGAGATATTGCTCATAAAATGTTATATCATATCTGTATATAAATAAAGACGGCATGCTGATCGTATGCCTCCATTTATTGGAGGCTAAAATTCTGCCTCTGTGTGTGGAGTCTTAGCCCAGGTTCCTCCCACAGACCAAAGACACACAGTTCCCTAATTGGACAGAAAGTATGATGTGTGTATGTGGATGGATGGTAAGGACAAGTGCCTACCGGTATTGTGGGAGTACCATCTGTGTTTATGGGAGCTGGGGGTTCTAAGCTGATTTGGTCAAGTATCACAACTAAACCTATGCCCTTGTTGGACTGGCATCCTATTAATGATCACACAGAGAGGATCCAAGTGCAGGAGCGTTGGATGTTTAATTCAGAAGCTCCAGTCGGAGTCGGGCAAGGTCAGAATTGGTAAGGCACAGAAGCAAAACAATCCGAAGGGAGAACGCAGGTATGGGCAAATCGGTGAGGCAGCCAAAACCAGGAAAACACACAGGCAAGGATCGAAAGTCCAGGAGACCACATCATACACAGAAAGGCCCTAATAGACTTATCACCAACTCAGTAAACCGCGCTCAATAGTTCGTATGGAACCAGCTCAACGCTGGCCTTAAACCAGGTAACTAATTACTGGAGATGTGATGCAGCTGTTCAGCACTCTGGTGTTGACGATCGTTGGAGGCGTGGCAGTTTAGGTGAAGGTGGGCATCGCCAGGGTTGATCAGACACTCAGGGTGCATTTCGTGTGCCCTGTGCTGCCTGGGAAAGTGTCCATAATAAAATATGAGTTGGACATTGGCTGGAGGGAATTGAATTGCATTGATTGGAACACTGGATCTAATGCCACAGATGTTCAAATTTAAAGATCACGGTCTAGTGCCACTTTCATGGTATTTTCTTTTCTCTTTTTTTAAGAGAAATCGATATACGTTGAGAGAATGTCGGTCTGACATTCTTCACTTTTTTTCTGACAATAAGCAAAGCTGCCGGTGAAACTTATTGCAGCCATAAAGGGCAGATAATATCGGCATTCCCTATCTTACTCAAACTTATACCGACTTAGAAGGGATCCACCTTCAACTGCAGACTCAAATATCTCCACAAAATAGTTGCTATTTTGCAGTTCAGTATATGCTATCCACCAATTCTGGAGAAAATAAATTGTTTAAAGTTCCCCCATTCAGGCAGCACAGGACAGATGACAGCTGCATAGATAAAACTGCAGCTTAGGTATATTTACCAGATTATGCTGTCAAACTACCTCAAGTAAATTCAGCGTCAACGATAGAAAGTTTAATTCAGGTTCCAAAATTATACGAGCAACATTCTTGCTGTGGTGGCGAGTGGTAATGCGACTGCACCATACCAGTAATGCAGAAGGGAAAACAGCACGGTGTTCTTAATCCATAATGATAACAGCTGCTTCCAGCTCCTGCCGTAAGCTGTGTTTATGGTGGGCTGGCAGGGATTAGGGGGAGGACAGGAAACTGGGCACCTGCATTCGCCATTTTCTCAAAGCTCTGTTCTCTGCTCACTCTATGCATTTCACAGAGCAAAGTTCATTCATCTCAAAGCAGTCTCATATTTATGGAAACATACATTTACTACTGAATCCAGACCTTATGCTGTGGTATCTACCATAGGATATTTGTATAATTCAAGAAGCAGGACTGTTTCAGAAGATCTAAAGAGATCCGAAGAAACTCTTCTTGAGAATAGTTTTGGTCTGGGTTCCCCAATTCCAGTCCTGGACGGCCAGCATCCAACACAGTTTGCTCAAACACACCTTACTTAGCTAATTACCAGGTTTAGTAGGTGTGTCTGAGCAGGGAAATCTGCAAACTGTGGTGCAGCCTGGCCCTCCAGAACTGGAACTGGGGAACCCTGGTTTAGGTTCTACCAAGAAGGCATGGCGATCGTAGTTATATGGAAAAATAATGACTCACTTTAGTCAAATATTAGCATTATATAGGCAATATTTATAAAATAAATAAAAAAATAATGACAGTCTTATTTTCAAGAGAAGCAGACTTTGCTATATAAATTCATTTATTTTAGAAAAAACAAACATGCCTAATATATGTACATAAATTCTAAATTCTTTTATAAATTCTATAAATTCTTTTTTTTATTATTCACCTGCTTAGCAGACCACAATTGTCCCATAGATTCATCAGACCTCCCACGAAAGGTCTCTTTGTGTTGATGGCAGTGGACGCATCCCTGCACAGCCCTTACAAAAAAAAATTCAATAAGACAAATTGCCTGTTTTGACCATACTAATATTGATGAGTCAGGTTAAAATTAAAATGAGAAATATTACTGCTGAGCCATTTAATCACAGCACACATAAATGATTAATCTATTTCCCTTCTTTTTTCTGTTATACCTTTCGCAGCGTAGTCAAGAACCCCACCCTCCAGAACATTTGCTTGAGTATTGCCATTTGTAGCCCCTCTGACTTTGAGACATGCCCCCATTTATTCTTATTGATTGGAATGAAATTTTGCATTTTGAATAAGAACAGGTACAATCTCTTCCATGAGGTGCGCTGATATTATACCAAGCATCAGGATGATGAATCTGATCACCATAGCAATATTGAATTTCGTCCCCTCTGCAGGATCAATAAGCACCTTCCTCACTGGGTAAAATCTGAGATTTCATTAATCTATTTAAGAGGCCTGGGTTATCCTTCATGAATTATTATGGGGTATAGAGGGCAAGTACATTCCTTAGCCCTTACAGAAACCTTTTTAAGATCCCATTTTCCAGTGTGATAGTTGCATGTTATGAAAATGTAACCAGATCTGCAACCGTGCGCAGGCTTGACCCAGAAAAAGTTAAATATACTGATTGTTCAATAGCGACATGTGGTAGTATGCAGTATATGTTAAATGTGCTAGACTCTCCTCATTTGAACTGGCTTGTTTTTTACCAGGCCTATAATTCAAGGTTGAACTAATTTCCCAGTCCAAATCATTATTTGGAGCTGAGAAATTTCTGCAGTAATTATATGCTTCTGTCAAAAACATACTTCCTATACATAGATTTCATAGAATAATTTGTTTAATATCAAAGAAAACTCCTGCACCCGAGGCATAATTACTGTGCGGTGTACTTCAACAAGCAATTCAACCAATCTGGAGACTTCAAAACCCAACAGACTGACAAAGGCTTGAGTTACTATGGTGCTATAGAAAGGAAGTTGAAAATGAAAGGTAGACTTAGTCTCCTAGTTAGTTTCCTAGTTTTGTGGTTTACAGATAAATTGCCGAAGGGAAAAAAAACGGTCTTTGATTCCTGGAACGTTTTCTTTATAGCTTATAATAGTGTTCTCTATCCAAAATTTGTAACATGCACTCTGACGTCCGAATGATGAAATCCCAGCATGGTGGACGAATGCTTCCCTTTCTCAAATATCATAAATATTGCTGGCACTCTATGTTGTCAATCCCACCCACACTCAGTTTGAAAAAGAGGACAGAACGTGAAGTCAAGCACTCGTAAAATGAATCTCTGATGACCGTCTTGACACAGGAGACAGATATTTTAATCTGGCTGAATTGAGAGAATGACACCACCTATGGTGTTCCACCCCCGTGGCTAACATGGCCTGACCTTGTACAGAGCCCATTTTGATTTACAGACTAATAGGAGGTAGAATATATGTTTTTTATTTAATAGCTATTGTATGGTCCTATGATTGATACACAAGTGGCCGTAACCATGCCCATCTCTGTATCGGTTGCTTTATGTACGCAGGAAAGATGTAGAGTCTCCCCCCACAAAAAGCCAGAGGATAAAAAAAACTTTCAAGTCCTGTCACAGGCTAGAGAAGAGAATGTCTGGCACTGGGATGGCGTTACCCGCACTTATGTGGCCATATGTCTTTCAGTTTCCGGATGACCAAGTTTCCCTTTTGGGATTGACACCTACCATTTATTCTCATTTTATGCTCCCTCCAAGAAGTATGAGAATCCTTAGTGAGGTGTATCTGCCACAGCTATCGACAGAATGAGCCCTCATGGGTTTCCTGATGTCTTCGCAGTGCCGTTGAGGTGATCCTTCTGCGGTGCCCTGCACACTGCCAAAAATACTATTTCTGTGCTTTAGGGATCAGCTGCAAACATCAGCGCACTTGTGTCGCAGGTACGGGATTATTCGGGGAGTTGATTTCATTTCAGTTTTCTAAGTAAAAGAGATGATGGGGGCCTTGTATTGCTGCATAGAATTAGCGGGTGCCTCCTATGAAAAACCATCTTCAGTCTTAATCAAATGGCAAAAATCTGCATTTTTAAGAGGAGCAGAAGTAAGTGACACCCATATTCAAACGAATGGATCTTGTGAGTCAGGATGTTACTGGTCCGGATAATTAAATTCAATTAATGAAATCCATTTTAATTCATTTACATTTTAGTGCCTTGATATTGAAAGAAAGGCAAAGTCATCTCTGTAATATGTAGGACTTGAGCTGTTCTTGTCTCTCGGAACAAGCATGCATGCATGCGTGTGTCGCAGTGCAAACTGCACCTGTTTGCTTTCTTGAATGTTTTTCACAGTTCCAGACATCTAACTTTTTATTTCCTTCTATGTAGATGCACGGTCTGTGATAAAAAATAAAATAAATAACGATAAAATAAGAAAACAGAGCCCTGACCTAACCTTGTGTAACCATCTCCTGAAGTGCAAAATAACAAAACATGTCATCTACCGATAGGTGTTTACTGCTGATAAGAAAATCTATTTGTTTTTTAATCAATAGTAATAATCTTCCATATGAAGCTGTCTGTTCAATTTAATATTCCACACTTACATTTTTCAGGAACAAATATATCTCAGTATCTCAGTAATGGAATTATTCTGAGGGCATTGCAGCAGAGAGACATTTTACACGCATGTACACCTAGAGGGCTCTGGGGAGCTAGATATGGGTGCATGTCAAAAAGGATTATTCTTTTCCATGCAATACTCTGCCAGCGCTGTTTGTTGTAGATTTTGGCTGGGACTTATGCGTCTAATAAGGGTTCATATCAATACAAACACACCTTGGGTGACATTAAATATGTATTACCAAATTAAAAACAGCCTCCCATCTTTAGTATGCATGGTTGCCGCCCCCCGCCGGTTTCAGGGGATGTCTCTGTCTTTTAAACGCGCTCTTCATTTCAGGTGGTTTGCTCACTCGCATTATCCTGCATGCCAATAATTCATTCCGTCACTGTGCTCACAAAGAAAGAAGGACAGAAGTATGCAGTCAATCCAGCAGCATCTCGACTTTCCTGCAATTTGCTGTGATGCTGCGATTTTCGAATGCTGTTGTGTTGATTTTTTTATTTTTTTATTTATTTATTTTTACCAATTACCAAAAATGTAATTCTTTGGCAAAGTAAGGAACACTGACTCTACCAGGGATAAGCAGCCATCTGTCCATCTTCAGTAACTGCTCACCCAGTACAAGGTCATGATGAGCCTGCGTCAATCCCAGGAAACACAGGGCACAAGGCAGGGTGACACCCTGGCTGAGATGCCAGGCAATCACAGGAAACACAAGACTGGGTGACACCCTGGCTGAGATGCCAGGCAATCACAGGAAACACAGGGCACAAGGCAGGGTGACACCCTGGCTGAGATGCCAGGCAATCACAGGAAACACAAGGCAGGGTGACACCATGGCTGAGATGCCAAGCAATCACAGGAAACACAGGGCACAAGGCAGGGTGACACTCTGGCTGAGATGCCAGGCAATCACAGGACACACATTCACCCGTAGGGTGACCACCTAATCCAAGTCAGGATGGACACTATGAGCTACAACAGGGTCTGTAAACCACCATATCAATTAAAAGGACCCGGATTTCACTTAAGCACTGAGTTCTTGCTGCCTGCTGATTGGTTAGTCTCTTATAATCATTCATGTTTTACTAATGTTAATGTGAAACAGCTGCATGAGATGCCAGGCAATCACAGGAAACACAGGGCACAAGGCAGGGTGACACCCTGGCTGAGATGCCAGGCAATCACAGTTCAATCCAGGAAACAAAGCAGTAAAAGCACAAGAAAAATTGCAGTGTTTAACCAAGTATGGGAGCCTTTCAGGTTTAAAGTAGTTTGTAAAACCTGACGCAGCTCATAGGGCCCCCCCGACATGGATTAGGTAGCCTCCCTATTCACACGTATTCACACGCTGTGCAATTTAGAGGTGTAGTTTTGGAAAGTGTTTCACCAAGCAAGCAGATGAATTATGATAGGAGAAATGTGTATCAATCTGTTTATTTACAAGCTCACTTTGCCCTTTTGCAAATTGAAATAAGACAGGACTTCATTCTGTAATACTTTGACTGGGTGTAATCTGGCTTCTGTGTGAAGGTGATGAAACAGCTGTCTCTCCCCAGAAGTGGTCAGATCTTTGCCACTATCGCCTGTTCAGTTTTTAGCTGCTGGACCAGTTTATTTTGTTCCATTGGATTTAATTTGACCTTGAGGTGAAGATGTGTAAGAGAAAGTCTTGAATGACTTTTATGTGTGCATTTACGCAAATATCCCACTGAAACGAGTCTGCATACACGTGCAATCTGCTCTCATTTCTAAGTGTTAAAATGTTCTCATGGTTTGCTGTGTTTTATCCCCCACATTGAGCTGGACATTTCCTTTTAACTGCAACACAAAGTTTCTCAAATTTTAACATCTTTTTGAAAAGCTGAAAATCCTGTTGCCCATCTGCCCAGACTAGCCACCTCGTATATGCTTCTGTTTCTGAAAACATCAGTATGAAACGCGCTCTCTACCGTGCATGCTGTCAGCCACAAAATTCCTTCTCAACCATCTTCATCCCAACAGAGAAGAACCTCCTGCTGTAGGACACGTGTTGTTTTGACAAATGTGATGTAGATACAGCCCTTTAGCCTTTCTCAGTAATTTTAGTTTAATAAATAAATAAACTTTATACTAAGAAGCATATAATGAAGTGTTTTCATTTCCACAAAGAAAAGGACCTAGATACTTGGGTGATAGTGTTGCTTACAAATAAATCTATAAAGTGAACATCCCCTTTACAACAGAAAATGCAAAGCTTTCTTTCCCACGTTCGCTTTGGTGTAGCTTCACAAAACATCTCCAATCATTAATTTCAGAAATGAGGGTTAAACTGACTTTATCTCACTTAGATTTTTGCTGCCTCTCCCTCTCTCATGCATTAAAGGATATTTAAGCTCTCCTTTCTAGCAAGGAAAGTTTTGTATCCTGCAGAAAGTAAAATAATCAGATTCTCCAAATGGAACGGATCAGGCACTAGGCTTTATGGACAGCAGTAACATTGTGACCCTATTCACTGCAGTGAAATCAATTATCCTAATATGAAATATGTGACCAAAGATATACTGCAAGTGCACATCTGAACAGTAATCCATCGCTGATATGAAAGCTGTTTATTCACCATTGTTTATGTGCTGAAAAACCTTTTTCAATATCACTAAGGTATAAATATTCATGATACCTGCAGTTTCTTTGCAATTAAGCAGAGCAGAGATTAAAATGAGGTTAAGGAATTAAAACAAAGTTGCTTGGCTTGTGTCCTTGAACCTCTTATAATATATCGCCTATGGACCAGCCCAACATTGATCTGCTTTTCAGATTATTTTGGGTTTTCATTTATGTAACACTAACCCTTTTCCTTTCAAACATATCGTCACATTGCCTAGATTTACATTTCTCAGATCCACTTTCATTTCTGACATCTTTTCACATTTCATTTGGCTCACAAATAAAAAATGGAGGCCTTCAGCAGAGTATGTTACATTTATCGTAACGTGCCCACGGGTCGGCAGCCGAATTTCGAGCCTGAATTATTTTGATTATTACTGTATCGTAATTGAAATCTTCTACAGCCTGTTTTCTTGTGATCATTCTGAAAGCCAGTGATTAGGCGGCCGCATTGGGCCGGCAACGGCAAAGGGGAAATAGCTTCGTCATTATGTTTTTTCCAGTTTTTCCTGTAAAGTTGGTAGCCTCACTTGCACTTCGTTTTGATTCATGTGGGAGAGATCCTGTCAACACCATCAACCCGGGGGGGGGTACGTCTAACGGAAACAGGGGGAACTAGCGCAGGTTGTCCTATGGCTCCTCTGGGGGGGGTATCTCCTGGCCACATACTGATTTCCCTGGCTGAGAAGCAGCCGTTATATCTGTTATTGAATGAATAAAGGCAGCTTCAAGCCGGCCTGTCGAAGCGAGTTTGCGGCATGGCACTCTTGCAGTTCCCCTACCATCCTCTTCCATTTTTCCCCTCCATTTCTCCCCGCATGTTGACAGAGTCAGCTCTTTGGGTACCGAGGCGGCACTCTATCATTAAGTGCCAATCTGGACACTCAGTCTAGGCTTCGATCCCGGGCTAGTTCACTCACTGTAGTGTGAACAACAATAGCCTAAGCATTTAGAGCAGACAGAATCCTGCACACGTTCACCCTGCCTCTCCATGCAGCAGCTTTCCAGTGCCATGATAAAGCACTTGTTACAGCACTGGTTTGATGATCCATTTATATTGTTTACCAAGCACTGCAAAGCAAATGGGCCACCTCCACACATTACGATGCTGGAAAGTCTATTTTCTGCGTTGAGCCTTCTTACTGATAAAACCCTTGCATTTGCACTTTTTCCCTAACACTTTGTATATTGTGGTTGTCTGCCAAATAAATAAATAAATAGTAAAAAAGTAAATGGGCTTGGAAAAATAGCAGTGACATTGTTGACAGAAAAATAGAATGCTTTACGATCTCGCAAAATTTTAATAAATAGTGTTCGCATTCTCAGTGCTGTAGTGGATACATTTATTTACCTGGAATGAAGTGGGTTGGGATCACTTTTTATTAAGTTTCCGTCAAAATCAGAGTTATATTTATGCATCAAGGCTAAAAGGTTCTAATTTCAGGTAGGAGGTGGCAGCAAATTCAGGCTGAGGCTAACACAAATGACTGACATACATCAGCTAGACAGCATATTCAGTGAAGGTTCTTCTGTCCTTCATAATGATGGGCTGAGCCCTAACTTCATTTATGGATAATTTAACAAAGTATCGCCATCAAATGACTTTTCGGATTGTTGTAATTTGAATAAATCTGTTTTTTTGGGGCTACTTTAAGCCAAGCTATTCTGACTGAAGCCTTATTATTTATTTATTTTTTATCAAAATCAAAGGTGTACTTTAACCAGTCCACAGCAGGGGTCTGTAATATTTTCCGCAGTGAGAATTAGCACTGTAGCACACCAGATGCTATCCGCAGCCAGCGTCTTCACTGCTGCACATCACACGCCAGCTCTGAGGGGTTGCCATGCTGCCTTTGAAATGGTACACCTGTAATTAATGCAAACTAGTTTGTGCATCGCTTTGCATGTCACATCTTGCAAATTCTCCCAGCAGCTGGGACCAGTAGGTGTCCCGGCGCCGGCCTCGCTACTCCACCCGTGTGCAAACTTGCCAGTGCCTTAAGAAGGTGGCATTTTCCGTTATATCCCCTTATTAGCGATGGTCATTTATTAGCAATTTGTAATTCCCCCCTTTCTCAGTTCTCCAGTGGATTAGGCGTAGTCTTCGAGAAATGAATAGATGTTTTTCAGCTCTTGGTTTGTGAACGGTTTTGGTTTTCAGAGCCCTGCTCGAATAGCATGTACGTCTGGCATTTGTGCATTTGAGAGCAGCCTCGTTCACTTCTTATATTAGCTGGACGGTTCTTCAGGAGAGTGCAGGATGTGTGCGATTCATTTAGACCACTTTGCTTCCCGATGGAGCTTAGCAAAAAAGAAAATTGTGTTTTTACTGTATTTAACGCCTTGATGATGCCAAAACAATGACTTGAACAATAACATGGTCAATATGCTCAGAATGTCTTTTTGTGCCCCAACTACCTCACAGTCAGCTTTTTCCATCTCAAGCAGCCTTTCACTTAAGCTGCGATCGATAGCCTCCCTGACAGTATCCATTTCTGGAAGCCGGACGTATCCTTTGGAATTTATACTAAGAATCAGACTTATAAACGAAAAAGACCTACAGAACAGAAATAGTTATTTAAGCCGGGAGAGTTTTGAAATTCTATCATGCATCCAATCAATAATGCATGGAGCACAGTACTGCTAAATTTTTGTCAGTGTTGTGTTCTGTGGTAAAGATGTTTTCTGTTGAAATTTAACTAAGTCACAAAACATTCATCAGCATTTTTCCTCTTATGCAACCATCCCTGAAGAAACATTGAGAAGAAATGTAAGTTATTGGTGCAGTAAATTGGGTAGAAAATATCTTAGCTTTCTGCGTCTGTGGATGAGGTACTGCACTCTTCATCCTGGCCGCTGTTTCTGGCATCTTGAAGAGAAACTGTGTAATTGCCATAAATTGGCTGAGACCTGCTAAACACCTTTTTGTTTGCTCAGGACGACGTGTCACAGGGTTGCAGAGGACAGACGCATTTTGTGCCGCCTTTTTCCTGATGCTATTGCACAGGAGATAAGGTCTGTGCCAAAAAAAGCCTCCCCTTTCTGCTTTGGACACACTACAATTAAGGTAGAAATAAAGAGATGATTCTGGTTGTCATGGAAACCATTTCTTGCATCAGTTTACCTGAACTAGGTCTGCAAAGACACAGAATGACTGGCCCTTCTCCTGTAATTCAGTCCTATCACTCATAAGAAGGGAATTCATTTTATTCACACCTTAAAAGACAAAAGAGGAAGTGGCAGTGATGAGACAAACAGGGCGGCATGTTATTTGCAAATGCGTGGCAATTACATTACATTTAGTCAAAACAATGATGATACATTCAGGCTTTGCTACAGTGTATCCTCAGATAATGTTAATGGTTTTTAAACAAAGGCCATAATTGGCATCCTTCACAACCTCATTGCACAGCTGTCAATGATAAATACAAAGCAGATGGGGAACATCTATGAATCAAATCTGATCTTAAAGGTCTCCCCTCATATGAGCTAGTTATGTAGTGGTAGCAAAGGAGAAGCAGTCCTCTGGACATGTGATCATTCACAGTTACAGAATGTGATCTTTCACAGTGTAGTATAGGTGCGGGTTTGCCTTCACAAACTATGAAAGTAAACTTCAGCAAATGTTCCAGCTGTGGGATCTTCTTGAAATATAGCTGGTTCCCTGCAGGACCTAAAATATTTACAGAAATATTATGTATTTATTGAAACACTCCATCACACAGAACTATTGTTAAAAATGAGCATTTAACCACATGCAGTACTTCCATGAGCAAGCTTTAGGAGGGACTTTATTAATCATATACCTTTCATAGTCCAATGGCAGCGGACAAACAGAACTGGTGACAAAGAAAGGGGCTACGGTGAAGTTTAAATTCCTTTTGTGCAGACTTTACTATTTTCTGTCATGCTCCAGGGAACAGTTAACAGCCCACATGAGACCCTGAAGTTAAACTGCACATCCTAGTATCTTGACCAACCAATTACTTTAGTCCCAGACCCAGACTGACTCCCACTCAGTTCAAACTCACCACCAGCCCCGGCTTGACTTACTATTTACAGTATCCTTTGCTTTGCTCAGTTTGATTTAGACACAATGCATAATGAAAAGCCGCTTCACCGATCAAAAGTGATTCGTCCCTCCATCAAAAACAGCAACATAACCTATTACGGTGTTTGATCTACTGTGAAGCACTAATGTCGTCCTCTCCGTCGTACTGCGGATTCCCTGCCTACATAAACAGATTGGGCTGCGCAGGCTTTAGCGTTAGCAGGAAAGCTTAAGGTGGGCAAAAGAGGGATTTAAAGTGTTTCACTGCTGTTATGTTTTACACTGGGGTGAGGTGCCGGGGGGGAACGTGAGAAATGCCAGATGGGGGGAGCCTGCATGCTTTCTCTGTAACTTGGAATATGCGATCACCATAAAATGAGTTTCTTGGTATTAGAAGGTGACGCCATGCCCGCTAAGATGGGCACCGGGCATCTGTTCCTCGTCGAAACAGTACACCCTATGCCGGAAAACAGCCGTGGGCATTCATACCCGCTTACGCCTGGCCAGCTGTAAACCCCGCTGAGTACAGCAGTACCGTCTCCGTGTGAAGCTACTGAGTCAGGGTGTGCGCAGCTAAACGTGGCTAGTGAGGGAGATTAACTTCCGTTGGTAGCAATTAGGGCAGTTTGGAAGCTCTGCAGAAGCTGGATGGTGGAATGAGGAGTTTGTGTGCGATGACGAGGTCGGGGTGACCGGCGGGGACTCTAGCGGCGTCCTGGCATTTGTGTGAAGGAGATGGCTGGTCTGTCTCCTCTCTCCCCACCTGGAGTTCATAGCGTTGCTACTGCTTCAGGGACACGCCAGGCCTTGCCCCACCTGCTGTGACTCAGCCCTGTTAGCGCTCGTCAGAAACGGTCGGGGTGCGGGGCGGCCCCGGTGTCCCGCAGTCGCCGGGGTCGTCTTCCTCGGAACACTCCTCACTTCTGCAGCTTGCCGTTGCTGGAGTCCATCTGTTCCACAACTCTGCTACGGAGCCCAGCGGAATAACGTTCTGGCAGAGGTTTGCAACAGGGTTTTGCGGCAGAATATGAACACAGTCTCCTCCAAACCCTCTTCAGAAACCATGCTGATTATGGGGAGTTTGGTGGATTTTTGTTAATGTTATTTTTTAATTTGTGAACGTTTTTTAATGGGAAAAAAATACATGAGTTTAAATGGATTTTAAAGTGGCGGCAAAGTGAGTTGATTTGGAGGGTGTCAAATCCTAAATCCTATGTCCTAAAGCCTAATTCATAAAACAAACAAACTATGCAAGTCAGGTGGCTGTAGATTTAAAGGCTTTAAAACTCCCATATACTCTATTATCCCCAGCCATATTCTAGCCAAAGAACTTCTCAGAAGTCATTATCTGTACCCAGAAACCGAATGTGAACGGAAAACAAAATATTATTTGCAAACTAGAATAGCGGGGAGCTTAATTAAAAATTTTGAGTTAGGTACTAATTAAAGAAAGTGCAAAAGGGTGAAAGTGGACAACATGGTGCGTTTCATCCTGCATAAACCGAGAAGCAGGAGGGATCAGTCAGACGTAATTGAAGAAATGTCAGCTCTTAGCCTAGCGCCATCCCACGGCACGCTAAGCAGCTGCAAATGCATAGCTTTTAATAACGCACCTCATGGGACTCAGGGAGAAAAAAAAAAGTCCAACTGCTATGAGGAAAATCACGCTATTGCCAACTGGTCTCGGAGCTTGTTTTTCCGAAATGCATTTCAGAGGTGGCTTATGGCACCCCCCCCCCCCCCTACTCTGTACCCCCACACATCATCAATCACCTTGTTTCCACAGCAACACACGTTCCAGAGGACAGTTAAGTCAATTAAACTGCATTTATGAAAAACAAACAAAGGGGGACAGTGTGAGCCCGCTCCATAATGCAACACAAAGACACACGAGACTAAACATTTAACCAAAATGTACGGAATCAAAAGCGCTTTGTCGGCGCCTTTGGAAGCCATAGACAGCCCGCTGAAAGAGAAATGAATGGCTATTGAGCGGGATGGCGGCCGGGCCGAAGCGGAAACACAGTCTGCTCGCCGTGTTAAAACGCGCCGCCGTGAACAGGTGGAACAAACGTGATCAGCAAGGACACAACTGAAGGAGGCGGGTTAACTGAAATGCAGGCGAAGCCGTTCCCCAAACTGTAGTTTATGTAACCTCAGACTCTACCAGCCCTATGCAGCCAACTGCGAGTAAATCTGGGGCCAGCAGGTATTGAATAAAGAATAACCCGGCCCCCCTACTGCCTGTGTATTTATTTGGCAACACTGGTATTCATTTCTGTAAAATGCATTGTAATCAAAATGTAAAATGGTAAGTAATACGATGGGCAGACAATGGAGAAAATGAATAGGCCTTTAGTAAAGAGTCACATGCTTAGCTGTAAAATAATACTAACTGTCTTGTTTTCTTTACTGTTGCAATTTTTAAGAGCAGAAAAATCCAAATTATTTGACAAAAAGTAGTTCTTTGACTTTACATATCCATCATTATATAGCACTGAGGCAAATTTCCTTCTTACCTGACTCTTATATTTGGGTGTTTTTTGGGATATTTGACGGAAATTTCATTTACATAACCCTAAGCTAACAGGCAGCTTTGTTACTTTGTTACTATATCTGAATAAATAGACTTTATATGCTTAAAACATATTAGGTAACACTTTATTTGGATAGTCCCCCTACAGAGGATATACAGCGTATTTGTAACATTTCAGCAACTTGAAATTGAAATTCAATAATTAATATAACATCGATTGAATGAGTAGTCAAATTTAATTAAATAATTCTAAGAATATGTAAGTATGTTCATGAATCGTTACAAAAACTCTAAATAATGTGTATTCTGTTAAACATCTACAAGGAGAAACAGCTGAATTGTTGAATCTCAAATAAGTTGTTGAAATGCGACAGATACTCTGTAGGCGGACAATCCAAATAAAGTGTAACAAGATAATGATCATAATGGTTCTGTCTGACGAATCCATTTTAATACTATTGCTGTATTCTTTCTTTCCATAGCTGAAATCTGCATGATACTTTTACATGATATTTTTCAGTCACATGACATTGATTTTTGAACGTGTACCATGAAATCGTTGTATGTTATTTCCAGTATCATAACAAAAATGTACATTAAAAACCAACTTGTAGCCCTTTTTAATACACCAAGCGTGTGCATGCACACACAAACACACAAGACTTTTGCATATCAATTAATTGAGTTCTGTTGCCGCTGCATTGCAAATGGGTTATGGTAGACTGAGTTGGAGGAAACGAAAAATAATAAACTACTAAACAGGCGACTATGTTCTAATCTCCTGTTGCCGGCGAAGGTTCAGTCCTAATGACTGACTGTCACATGTTCACTGTGATGCCATGGCAACCGACTCTGGCAGCCGGCCGTCTGACTCCAGCCTCCCTGGAGAGTGACGGAGCATATTTCTTAAATAAGACCTTGACACTGACATATAGACTGCCCCCAGGGACATCAGTCAGATGGCCATATTTATGGGATACAGAGTCACTAGTCAATTCTTTGTGAAGTTTATAATGGCATTCTTATTGGTTAGTCTTCTGGATATCCTGCGGAGAAAACGTAGCAGTTGCAAACTTTTAGCAGTAGGTGTCACACACAACTTTCAACACACACCACAGTTCAGAGTAAATCAAGTTGGAGTGCCAAGTTCAGAAACTTTTCCGGTCCTTGGCGCACCATGAGCAGCTCAGGAAGAAGGTGAAATGTGTTCAATTAAGGCAGCGATTTGAATCGGTTAATTCAGTGTGTGGCTATAATAAAATCTCTCTCGGGAGTGTAACTCGATAGCCATCCTGTAGGCAACCATACTCAATAATGGCTCAAGACTTACCTCACTCTTGGAAAGTTTCTTGCCATTTTATTTTTTAGTGGTTAAACAAGGAAACAATCATAACAACAACGAAAACGTGGAAATTGCTTTTCTTGCCTTAGCAGAAGTAAACTAGGTTGTAGACAATCCACCAGTAAAACTAAGGTGGTCTGTAGCCCGGGGCTATAACATGTCACAATTCTAATGTTGATAGATAGAGGTTCTCCAGAACCAGAGACGGCATTTAAAGATGGAATGATTGGCAAATCAGCAGAGAGACTGCACTTTCCTACAGCAGTCAAACCTGGAGGAGTTTCCTGCACCTGGAGAGGTTCTGTCTGATCTCACAATCCTCCGTAGCCCTCAGCTGCCACCAGTGAGACATGAGGGCATCAAACTGAATTCATAGTGACAGCTGCAGTCACTCAACATTGTCGCAACCGAAACTCTAGGGCCAAAAACCAGTCTGTTGAGATTCCCGGCAAAAAATGGTTAAGTACTTTTGCATTCGCGATTACACAAAACCAAATTAGCAAACCATGTTGAGCTAGCAAACACGCTTGGCTTGTTATTAGATATAACATCAGGTGGTCAGACCACTACATCTCTATAAACACCTCATGTCAATGTATAGATGAATTCAATTAGCTAATGCACAGTTCGATAACAAAACTGACATGGTTGGCGAAGATTGCAAGTCTGACACATCCGGAAATGAATTAACGAGCATCGTAAATTTTATTAAATTTATGCCCTTCTGTGTGTGTGTGCGTGCGCGCGTGCATGCGTGTGTGGATCATGAGTAGATTACATTGTGGGAACCGAATGTCCCCACAGTGTGATAAACACCTGTTATTTTGACATTATGGGGACACTTTTTCGGGGAAACTCAGTTTTATAAAAAATCTGTGACTGTAATCATATGTCAAAAGTCTTGTACTTTGTTTGGTTACTTATGGTTAAGCATAGGGCTGGGTAGGAGTTAAGGCTGTCATTAATGGGGTTAGGGTTTAGAAATAAATGGATGGTCCCCACAAAGATATGAGTACAAACGTGTGTGTGTGTGCATTTGTGCGCATTTGTGTGTCGTCAAATGCAAGGACAGCCAATTAATTCGGATCTTGGCAAACTAGTAAGGAGACAGGGAGGCACTGCAGCCTCCCAGGAGTATTCGTCATGCTGTGTGGAGCGGAGAAGCCATCGTGGAGCTCTCGCACTTGAGAGGTGACACTGCAGGGACACATTTCAACCTGCGCCGCCTGACGGTTGCCATCGCCTGCCTGCCGCAGCTTCGTATCGAGCGCTGCGTTACGATTAGCAGCAGCGCTGACCTCTGAACATTTACAAAAGTCTGGTAAGAGAAAACATGCCCCATCGCTCATCTTACCTCACAAATGGAACCACGGACACTGTGCGGCAGCCGCAGAACCCTTGTCAGTGGGCCAAACCACGGGAACCCCCCCAGCTACCGCATAAGGTGACACTGATGAATGCCAGGCTCAAACCAAAATTTAATTCCGCAGTCGTCATCTTCCGCAGCGTGTCCATTTGCACTTGGTGACATATGATCCTGCTCACTGGTCACTGCTCACCAGTCAGCCCATTAGGAACCAGCATTCGCATACCTGCAACATCTCACCACACCCTTAGGCTGAAGCGATGCACCTGGATTTTACACCAATCACAGAGCTTTGGGGTGTTTGCTATCTGCCAGTCCGACACACAAGGATGCGAGTTACACCATAAAGGAAGTGTAGGGTCCTTTTACTGGTTAAAAGTACATGACATTACCAAATATTTGCACAATGTTATGAGTAATTAAAGCTCAATTTGCCCTAGATTGATATCACCAGAGGAATGAAACTGTATACTCATTACGATCGACTCCTGCTATAGTCAAATGGATGCCAAAGATAACACAAGCAGACGATTATCAAATCCAATAATGCATGCAAGTAAATAATGGATTCATTTGTCCCCGGGTCTGCACTGAATCATAATGTAGTTAATGATTAGAGTTTAGGGTGACATATTTCAGGAAAAAAAAATACTACCAACCTCAACTCCCCCTCCCCAGCCCTCATTGCAGTGAGTCATTCCTAGAGATGATATAATTTCATTTATACCTCACGGCAAATTATATAAACAGCAGAAAGTTTGCTAAACTCCTGTATTTTAGTTGAGATCACTGTCGGCTCAGTGTGCTGTTTATAGAACCTGTCGTGGAAGTGACAAGGACAAGCCTTCCCAGGATGCAGTTCATAAATTATAAAGGTTAGTGTGCAGACACACCAAAAACAAATAACGCAGTGCTGTGTGGCTTGGCTGGCATCAGTGATACACACCCTACCTACGCACCTTAACCAAAGTTTCACCTCTTAAGCAGAGGCTCCCTGCAGCTGGAGATTGCTAAAAGATTTGCCCTCATCCTCATGTTCAGAAAGGTGGACGTTCGGTGCGCGGCGGGGGAGACAGAACAGTGATGGCAGCCGTGTCAGCTACGGGTGTCTGGCTAAGGGAGGGCTGCTTGTGTCACTGTTCCCACTGTTCAGCGCGGTGTCTGCCAGGGGACCTCTGTGCCACCTCAGGGAAGGAGGGGCCGTCTCTTGCTCAGGGTTCTAACAAGGACAGAGGCCCTGGCACCAGCCACTAAGATGCCCGCAGTGCACAGGCCGTGTTTATCCACTTAGCTGGGGTCCCCTTCAGCAGGTTCTGGCAGGTGTTTCCTGCTAATGAAGAGACGGTCCGGTGGGCCTCTGCGTCCTCATCCACCTCCTTCATTTTAATACCCCTTCCATGGCCATCAGGCTTTTTCTCGAAATGTACCACGCTGCTCCCCAAACAAACAGCGGTGATAATTCAGAAAATCAAACCACCACGTCCGACGAGCCCTTCGCACAGCTTGGGAGATTTTGATCACCGCTAACCAACTGAGCCGCTTCTTCCAGGACTTTCACAGCTGTCTGGTTTGACTTCTTCATGTGAGAAACTGTTTAGCAGTCACCAAAATTTCCACTTCCTGAATTAAGGTTCCTCATGCACCATGTGATCTCCTCTGCTTCAGCACTGGGGGGACGGGGGATGGGGGACGCGCGGGGGGAAGGGGCTATTAAACCAAGCAAAAACAAAAGCCCCAAGAAACATACCTTAAGCACAGGGAGAGGCAACTTCATATACAAAATGTCCAAA
>JAODKC010000002.1:8703479-8760468 GCA_026777985.1 Mormyrops attenuatus
CCCCCTTTTTCTCCAGCCCCCCCTCCAGGCCCTCGGTGTGGAGACGGCACTAATAAAAGAGCGGAGACACGGAGCTGGCTGATTGGATTACAGAGACCCGAATGTCCCCATGCTAATCAGGTGCATTATCTGGCGGCCGGTGCATTAGGTGCATTACTGCGGGGGCCACGGAGGCAGAGCGGCCCGGTACCTGCGA
This sequence comes from Mormyrops attenuatus, assembly GCA_026777985.1. Lineage (NCBI taxonomy): Eukaryota > Metazoa > Chordata > Actinopteri > Osteoglossiformes > Mormyridae > Mormyrops > Mormyrops attenuatus. The sequence goes on from JAODKC010000002.1 coordinate 8,703,676, forward strand.
GCCAGTATCGCGCCGGGCCCCCTGGGAGCAGCAGATAGCGCCCATTACTGTCAGCCTCATCTGCGCCTAATTGGCACAGATAGGAGCCCGCCGCTACCGGGGAGGTCCTGGCCATCCGATTTAGGGCCTCGATAGGCCCGCTAAATATTTAATAGAATGGCTTAAAAACAACACAAACCAACAAGGAGAGGAAATCTCTCCCTGGAGGTTAATGAGTGCTGTGCAAATGGGGGGGGAGGGGGGGACACAGGCTCGCGTGTAGAGAAACAAGGGACAGGAATGGAGTGGTTCAGACAGTGGCATGGCATGGCATGGCATGGCATTCGAGTGGAGTGGTGGGCAAGATGGGACTGGCAGCTGTGCCAGCACTAAACACACCAAACAGCTTCAGAAACCCTAAAGGAGCGCACAGGGAGAGCGATGCCGGCCCTTGGGAGCGCGTCGGCCCTAGGGAGCACGGCGCGAGAGCGGCGCCGGCCCTCGGGGGCACGGCGCGAGAGCGGCGCCGGCCCTCGGGGGCACGGCGCAAGAGTGACACTGACCTTCAGGAGAAATTTACTAACCATTCGAAAATTTTGAGTAAGTAAAACAATTCTCCAGCGATTTGTATTCAGTTACTGTTTTCTATTGATTAGCATTTAATTTGCACTTAAACAGTTCAATAGGTTCTGGACTATCCAGAACTCTGCACTGGGTAAGCTGTTGGAAGATGGATGGATGGTTGGATATGAATTACATCTGAACATTCTTTGTCAGAGAATTTGTCAGTTTGCGTTCTTGAACGTGTGCTTTATTTTACTTGTAGAGTTACCTTCAGGCAATATGGCAGAACTATTTGGGCACTAGGGTATTCTGAAGGGGTATTAATATTATATGTATTAATATGAATTTGGTCCCGTTTTGTTGCTATAATAGTCTTTCTTCTTCTGGGAATGTCAATATATTGCCGGTGGGATCTGCTGCCCTTCAGGTTGTGCGTTGATGCTGGGTGACCAGGTCTCTTTCTGTGAGCTTGCCTGTCCTCCCACTTTGTAACCAAACTTGCTCCCAGACATTTTGACCTTCACGGTCACCTCACTTGCAGTTGACCAGGGCAGCTCTAGCACGACAGATATGTGGCAAACTAACGTGTTGGAAAGCTGGCGTCCAACGATGGCGCCAAGTGGAGCGTCACTAACCTCTTCTGCACGACCCGCTGCTGCCAGAGTTTGATATTGCAGATTGCATGGCTGTCTGCTCAATTATACACCTGGGTCAGAAATGGGTGTGGCTTACGTGGCTAATTGCTGTAATTACTATGGGAGTCCACATACTTTTGGCCATGTGGTGTAGCTACATGCTTAGCCAGATGTTTCTGACCCCAAACCTGAATCCAGCTGTCATCAGAGATCTACAAACTGTCATGGGTGTCCTGCCCAGAACTCAACTCAGCGTGGCACTGTGCTGCTGACTCTGGACATAAACCTGTTGATCACAAACACAGGAAAGCCGGCCGGGCAGGTACTGTAATTGCAGTACAGTGTGCTTGCATTCGAATGTCACTTTCACTTTCGTTCTGATTTCCCAGGGGAGCCCTGTGATGAGACGGGCTGATGAACAATTGTCTATTGGCAATTAAAAACCTAATAAGAGTAATTGAGACCTGCTGTGCCTGGAACAGCACCCCCAATTAAGCCATCATTTCCATACCCTTTACACACACGGCAATCATTGCCCAACACCATTGTCAATACATGTGTTTACACTTAAACTCATTGTGGCTCTCCATCCATTGTGATCAACGAGAAGAGGGAAATGTTTCAAGTGCCCCATGACGCAGAAACTCACCTCGAAATCTGCTTTGTGAAAAACGATATTTTCTGAAAACCACACCATCTGTTGGCTGCTCAAGTGATTTCTTTAAAAAATATAACAAGAATAGAGTGACAGAAAGAGCAAAATTATATGGCTGTAGTCTTACCTCTGCTTACTAATTACTGGAGCAACTGAGAGGACTTGAACGGTTTAAAAATAAATCCACCTTAAAAACAGATTAAATGTATCTTTCCAAAACTGAATATATATAGTACACAGGGAAATACAACCAACAGTAAGTAACATGACCATAGAAAAATGGCAAAATAACACTAAAATAACAAACATTTCCACAGACCCACAATGGACTCTGACTGCTGAGTTATCCAAAACCAGAATAAATCTTGAAAAGTTAATTATTCAGAGGTGGCACACCAATCAAACAACCTTATTTATTTTGAAACTGAAATGTACTGATTATTGGCTTATAAATTATTCTTTGTATACGTTGTATCCTTTTTTCTTTATCAAGTGCAACACATGAGGGCTGAATGAAAGTGAAATAATTGGACTAACAAAAAAAGCAGTTTCACTTCCGCAAAGAAATAACATTACTGCCCCCTACTGACCGGCGTAAGACATGAACGAAAATAAGAGTTTGGATCATGAGCAAATCTGAGGGATCCTCTGCTGTGTCACTTTAAATATGCTTTAATATTAAGCCAAAGGTTAAAATCTCAGTAATGCATTCATTTATTTAAGTACACAGTAAACAGACACAAAGCTGGATGTTCCGTTCCTCAGCGTATCAAAACAATTAGACGGCTGATACGTGATTCAAGCAGATATAATGAATAACACAGTTAAACAGCCCAAGAAGGTGCCCAGAAAAAAATTAGATACATGTTTAGTGGAATCTGTCCCAGGACAGCAAAGGGCACGATCTGTCAACCCTGGATGGGACGCCAGTCCATCACAGTACATAAGTCACGCACACTATGGCAAACACACGCATACACGATTTTTAACGCAAACCAAACAACGTGGAGAGAACATGCAAAACTCCACTCACATGGGTAAACGGGGTGGGAGCCCTCAATGATTCAAGGGACCCTGGACGGCACGGATTATATTTTATATTTACGAGGCCCAGGGGAGTATATTGTCGGGGTGCAGAATTTGTAGCCTCGCCCCCACAAACATACACTAAACGAAAAATTTAATTTATAACTCTTCGCTGTCCAATTCCGAAAAATTTCTAATGTGGTACTGCCATCTTGTGGCCGAAAGCGAGATTACAGCCGTGTGTTTAAGTTCCACCCGCGTCTGTTAATGACACTTAAATATTTATATCCACATAATTATCGCAATTTCTGTACATTTAAGGTGTGAACGCACTTTATCAAATGTGCCATGAAGTATATAAGAATATTCAAGTATCACAAAATATTCAAAGTGCACAACAGAGATTATAAAACGATGCTTTTTTTTCTTTTTGGTGTTCATTAGCCTAAAAACTCATAGCGCGTACAATCTGGCCGATGGATTTAATTATTCATTTGCAAGCTTAATTTGCTAGTTTAGATATATGAAGATAGAAATGGTTCTTCCGACGTTTGCCCCCCCTTGCCTGTTACGCCATTTGCCTGCGGATGAGCAGAAAACAGCGTCTGCAAACCTCATCAATCACGGGGGAATCTGAGCCACCAGGATCCGGCCTCTGCCTTCGCGATCCCTGCCACGCTGACAGAGACAGACGAGCCACTGGCTTTTGTCGCCTGACCGTCCTTGTGGACGAAATTCAGTCGTGTCGCGGTGTCACCACCGGGTATCTGCCCCGTCCCTGTGAAGATGGCGGAGTGACAGCTGTCTGCCCGTGACTCCGTGTCCGTGCTGCTCCTAACATCGGAGTGAAGTCAGGGCTGCCAGCCCTCACGCATCCGGCGTGACAATCACGCTTTCAGACTCTTACGGCAAATCTATGTTATTACATTAGAAACCGAAAACCATTCACAGGGAAATGCTTTGTAAATGCTGGTAGCCTACATGTGTGTGCAGACTTGTCTTACTGAAGATCTCATGCCAGCCAGCGGACCAAAGTTAAGCCTTAAGTCTGCTACGGGAGCAGAATGTCGGCTTTCAGATGAAATGCTCAGGGTTGCCAGCTCCTACGCATCTGGCCTGACACTCACATTTTCTGAAATATTACAGCAAATCTATATTATGCCATCATAAACCTAAAATTATCTACATCGAACGCGTTGCGGTGGTTCGCGAACCCTGCGGAATATTTACAAGGTAATAGTACTGGTACATACATGTAATTCATGTGCAGATTTGTCTCGAAAGTATCACTCCAACCAGCTGACCAAAGTTGGCAGCCCTGAATGCCATTTAGGCATTTTTCCATTTCGGCAAACAAAATTTTAAATTAACTGTCTTGTTAAAAACGCTGCTCAGTACATGACAAGCAGCTCTTAAAAGCAAAACAAAATCATTATGGCACCTGATACTGTTTTTGTGAATGGGCAATGTTTCAGGGTGTGTGTGTGTGTGTGCGCATTTTTTTTTTTTTTTTGGAGGGGGGGGTGCTACTTGACTTGCCTTTCTTGCCCCCCCGCCACCTCCTCCTGTCATGCTCAAGGTCACTGGGGCAGCCGGCAGCCTCCTATCTGCCACATGTTGTCCTGACACAGTGGAGGGTCTCGCAGGGCTAGCCCTGTCTCCGCCTTATCTCCAGCCCTGCTATCAGACATTTAATGCTGTTTATTTGGTTCACCACCTTTGTATATAATCTTTGGGCTGGTCATTGCAAAACAGGACATTAGTGGAAGCAAATTTAATAGCACTTTAACTTCTTACTGTAAGCTGAAAATAGGTGGTGAGCAGGGCTTGGCATTGTGTAACTTCCTGTCACACACTGCTGTAGGAAAAACAACATCAAGAGATAAGTCTTGTTTGCGTCATGGTGACTTGCCACCTTAACACAACAGCCCTTCTGCTGCCACCAATTCAGTTTTAGCCAATATCTCCAGTAATCAGTCGTTAAATAAATATGATATATTGAAACAGGACACAGTACTGTGCAAAAAAATGAGTTGGCGTGTGCACAAATTGTCATGGAGTTCAATATAATTAAATTTGTATTGATTGAAAACATACACACATGCAGTTTTTAATAGAGGGCTGTTTCACAAGCAGCGACAAGCAGGCAGCCTTGAAGGTCACAGGATCTATCAGCTTTGCTCTATTTCTGACTTCATCAGTGTCGGTGAAATATTCATGGTGTATTTATTGTCTGCTATCAGAAAATCTGCAGAGAGAGTAACTATGACATTGTAACTCTCTCAATGTGCTGTTTTTTGGTGCCACGTGAAAAGTGTAGAGATATTACTAAACTAACAAAATAATTCATTCAGATTATCTTAGTTTTAGTTTATTGTGAGTATACCTGAACAGGGTTATCTATCAATCTATCAATATTTTTGTTTTATTATATACCCTTTTTATTTATTGTTCACTTATTAATGAATAATGATATCCTGTGGTGTGTTCGAATAAAATACTTATACCTTGCATGTCCTTTATGTGTTCTAATTCCAAAGATAATTTTAAAAAAAATTGTTTAAAAAAATGTTTGAAAAAAAAAGAGTTTGAATATTTCTGGAAGTCTACTTAACACCGAGAATTGCACCATCATGTTGCATGAAATCACTCTGATACTGACTTTTTGCCCGAAGTGAGCTCCCAAGCAGATAGGAATCTTATCATTTTAAAGGAGGGACAAAATTCCGTGTTGCTGAAATGGCCAAAAGTGTGCATCAGTCATTGATATTTCAAAGGGTTCGCCAAAAACGCCGCATGGTGAGAAGAAAACCATTGCAAAATTAAGACACATCAGAACTCTGTCCATCCATCCGTCCATCCATCCGTCCATCCATTTTCTGTACCCACTTGTTCTATGCAGGGTTGTGGGGGTCTGGATCCTATCCCAGAAGCTACTGGTTGAAAGAACTCTGTTTGCCATTGTTTTTGAGATATGAGATAGCCAAGTTATTTGTGAGCAACTGGCCAAATTAGCCAATTAAAGACACGAATGAACAAACAAACCAATGAATGAATAACATGAGCGGCTAAATCAGACTAAATCAGTGTGTGAGGCTGGTTATGGTGACACAGTTTGAGCAGACACAGGTGAAGGGAGAACAGGACACGTGCAGGGTCCAAATGCTTTACCGGGCGGTAGGTGAATGGAATCAAGGAAGCACAGAGGACACCGACACAGGCACTGCTGCCGACAGCGACAATGTGGGGAACCACAGACACGACAGCAGCTGCACCAACTAACGTGAAAACACACAGCAAATGCTCAACCAGCCAGCCTGGGCCGATGCCTTCACTTATGAAAAGCGGGACTCAGGTGCAACACATGAGGCCAATCAAGACAGGGTAATTACCAATTAAGGCACTACAGGGGCACACACTAGGACGGCCTGACATAAGACTTACCATGAAAATCTGGTAACGCTTAACTAATGCTTTATTGACTGCACCTTCATAATGCATTCATTATGCATTCATGGAACATACAGTGCACCTTCATAATGCATTCATAGAACATTCAGAAACAGCATGTAAGTATACCTAAGCATCCTAACATATCTTAACAGCTTTAATATACATTAATAACAAACATTATATGATTATACGAGCATAATGTTTGTCATCATATAATGTTTGTTATTAATTAATGTATACTACAGCTGTTAAAGAATGTTAGGATGTTAAGATGAACTTACAAGCTGCTTACGAATGTTCTATGAATGCATAATGAAGGTGCACTGTATGTTCTATGAATGCATTATGAATACATTATGAAGGTGCAGTTAATGCAAAGCATTACCAAAAATATTCAGTCGTAATTGTTCCAAAGGCCATTAATCCAGACACTGAACTTACAGGCCTGAATATTTACCCAGATAACTTCTTTCATGGGCAAAAAAGAAAATATAATGCTTGGGGTGGGAATATAAGCTTATATAATGCAGGAAGCCCAGTTTAGGAGCACAAATTCACCTGAATCTCATGCCAGCGACAGAGGTGTGAACCTACAGAACTACTCACTGAGTCACCATTCCATCCTTCTCAACATGCATTAAGAAAATATTATGCAACAGTTGTGGGCAACAAGTGCACTGGAATGTTGTCTCAATTAGCAACACATGCTACAAAGAATTACTAACGATATACAAATATTAGACAGAAGGCAATAGACATGCAGTAGTCCAGTGAAAACAAGAAACACTCAAACGATGGAAACATGCCTTTTCAGGCTGGTCCTGTCCCTGCGACGGTTTCTTTGGGCTATTTTGAAATCTACACAAACAGTGACTGACTGTGTGATGGCAGTCTGAAACGCTGCTATAGAATGTAAACATCCAGCCCTCTGTTTTATAGGGCACAGCAAACAATCTACACAAACAATCAGATAAAACATTAAACGATAATAATGTCTGATCCACTTTTTTCCTAAGTATACTAACTTCCTTCACAAGCGTCACTCAGATAAGTTGACTTTGTTAGACCACAGTTGCCAAACTTTAGCCGGCCCAAATTCCCGTCACTGTCTATATCCATTTAAAGGAGTTTGACAGCAAAAGGCATACTGTCAACACAGAGACACAGACACATTTCCCACTGGTCTGTGGAGATGGCCACCTGTGTTTCTCTGCGTGGAGCTGTATACTGCTACCAACCTCCTGCTGGAAATAAACGCTGCAGAACTACCCCCCTGAAGGAATCAGCCATTGTGTTGCCCATGAAGCAGGAGCAGCACCAAATAATCACCTCAATTCCTCCTGCGAAGAGGAAAGCTGCACTTAGCTGAAGCTCCACACTGCCACTACACCATCCATCCACCCATCTTCTTTGGAGGAACAAGGCAGAGGAACAACTGAATGAGGCTCTTCTCTGTCTATTTTTATATATTAAAGGCATATGAGGAAGTAGGCCATGTTTACATCTTAAGTAGATGTTCCCTGCGCTTAAGGCTATCCACGTTTAGCCTTCTGCACAACAGAGGTGTCACACGGCTGGGGCAATCGGGGCTGACTCGGAACCAGACCCAAATAATTTGTTTAGCTCTGATGTTTTAATAACCCTACTCTCAGTTTCAGAACTGATAAGCCCTGGATGTGTTGAGATCCTAACAAGAGTCCTGCTGCACACTATGAAAACAGGTTGCGGACAGTTGTGGATCGCATTGCATAATACAAATAAGGTTTTGTTAAGGTTCAGACTAAATTAAGACTCTAGAAATACAAATGAAACAACAACGATAAATGAAACATAATTATATCACTGTCAGTTCGGGTTTTAGGCTGCACTCTGGATGAGCCTCGAAGCAACTGAGACACTGAAAAGGCGTCTTTTCTCGGAGGGGAAGGCCTGCGTTTTCCGTAATTAGTTTCCGATTTCACGCTGGAAGGCGGGCGGATGGCACACGAATCCGGACGCCAAAGGCACCAAGTTTCCTTTGATTGCGCAACCATGTAGTAAGTTCGGCGATCCGATAAATAGGAAGGATCCAAGCCCTCTGCCTCCGCAAGTTCAGTAGGTTCCCTGTCCCATCACACGCGCAGAAAATGACAGGCGATTAGAAATCAACGAATAGCCTAATAGCCCCATTAAAAACTCGTCCTGATTTCCTATCCATATACTACAGTAACACTTTATTTCCATACGCACCTTTCGTGGTGCATTTAAAATGCTTTTAGCCTGCTATTTTTGTAAGTAATACCCATCTCGGTATAATGTCGGATTAAAAGTAACCACTACTAACGGAACAATATTGCTAAATAAAATTCGACAGCTCCGAAGCCTGTTAACCGGTATTACCTACATTCTAATTCAGCTAAACATCATTTTAATAATGGGGTAATTTCACAAAGCAAATTGCCCTGGTAATTGAGTAGTAATAACACTTCATTAGAAACTACCAGAGTTATCGCTCTTTTAATTACCCCCTTATTCCAACTGGAAAATAACTTCCCGACCCGAAATGAATTACCAATTCTCCTTATTTGCGATTGCAACACAGGACTTCCCCGCTCCACCTCCGTCGCTTCGGGTCAGTCGAGATAATTACATAGCCTCAGATATCAAGGGCCCAACTTCTTCACTTCGTTAGGCCTAATTTTTGCTGCTGTTTTTAAATTGTCTATTGTGGAAAGAAATTTAAAGCCTTTAATAATACTAAGATTTAACATTAACCTATTTAGCAGACGCATTCGAAGGTTTTCCAAATAAGCTGTATATCTACCACGTATTACACTAACAATTAGCCGAAATGCAATTTCCGTTCAATGACATTAACACTTCGCAACATTCTTATTAACCTGTAGATTTTACCGGCAGCGTGGAGCTTAGACGAATGAATCCGCATTTTAGAAATTAACCAGCTGTAGAAGATGTTAACTAGCTAAAGATCGAGTGCATGAAATAACACTCCGCAGCCCTTGCTGAGAAGACAGATGAAAAGTCCTTTTCACAGCGAACATCAAAGTCAATTCCTGAATACAATCGAATTTTCAATGTGGTTAATGAGAGCGGATCGCCCGCTGGAACCTGTTCATTAAGCCGTGCTTAAGATATTGTTAGAATGTGTTTTTTTTTTCTATAAATAATAATAAGGATTGATGAATGGGGTGGACTAGTGGATGGGTGACAGTTGAATAATTAGGTCAATGCGTGTGGATCAAGGGATGCACAAAAATGAGTCGCGTGCGTAGTAACCAAGCGTCTTCCAGCGAAGCCACATGGGAGACGGGGTGACCCCGGCAATGTCCCTTACACCTCCCGCGGCCTCCAGTACCACTCCCCACTCACACCCCACAGCAGATGGAAAATGAAGCTTTGTACCCCAGCCTTCAATACGGCAGGGATACAGGCTGTCGCAACGGTGTTGGGGGGGCACCAGCAATGAAATATTCATGGAAAAATGAATGGACACCCCTGGTTGGAGAACGTGCCAGTTTATTCAAGCGCGGCAAGGCTCATTAACTCTTTGACGGGAGGGCAGGTCACGGAGATTCCCTCCGCGGCGTTTCGCGTTCGCCGCCTGTCTCCGCTAGGTGTGTCCACTTTGTACGGCTGCATCCTCGCGAGACGCCGACTTCTTAAATGTGCGGTGACTTAAAGCTTTAAAAGTAGCAGAAAATCAACGCATTAAAACGGATAAGCCAAGAGATCAGATTATAACATTGACTGGAGTGGGGACCCAGGCTTTAAATCTACACAAACTTTGTTATTGTTTATTGAAAATTCATAAATGAAGGTATTGAAAGATTTTTTTTTTTTAATTTCTAACTTTACCGAAAAGATCTTAAAGATAGTTTTTATATAAATTGCCCATTGAAACGTTCAAATAAAAGGTGTTCAGTAAAAATACATAAATTTCACGAATTTAATTTGTTTTTGCTCCACTAAAATAATATATCAAATTAAATAAATTTATAGGATATTAATGCTGAATATTTAAAGCGGTTTGTGTTCATTTTCTTTGAAATCGGCGGTGCTGACCAACCAGGCAGGACATTTTTCATGTTGCCGTGTGTCTCAGTGATCACGCTGCCCAGAAAGATTTTAACAATTCAAATCAATCAGAGCCACAAAGAAAAGGTTCGGTCCGCAGTAACAGAATGTCCCGTGCGTATTGTAATGGCGGGGTTAAAGAAGAGCGTCTTAATTAAAATTGATGCCGTTATTGTGATGAGTGATGAACTTTTTTATTGTAAATCCCAGCAATAAATTGTGTGAAAGTCAAACTAACTGCAGGAGCAGCATATGGGAGATGCACGCCTGCTTCAGACGATGTCGCGGCTGCCAAAGACACCAGCTGATGTAGGGGGGGGGGCTGCTTATGAATGCGAAGGCGCAGGTGCCTTTCTTTTGCATTATATTAAATATCGTTCTATTTTTGATAGATTTTATTACGGGAATGTAGCGCTTTTGTGTCGTTATTTATTTAAACGGTTTGCTATCTGACGCTTGCGTGGTACCTGCTTCCTGGAGTTATTTTCCGAAGAAAACTTATCAGTAACTATCCGGGTACTCCCTGGCGACAGGTGTACCCAGCGACTTGTCTCCCACCTGTTCATTTTACGACTGGTAATAACGCCCTTTTACAGTTTATTTGAGATGAGCCTTGGGCTATATTCTACCGCTATACCAACAGGCATACGAAGATGACTGGCTGCCCAAGTCCGTTGCTTATCTGTAACTAACTGCATATAGCATAAGCACTCAAGACTGACATAGGAGCGTTTGTTCAGCTGAGTGCAAATGGGGGCTCTGTTTGTTAAAGGCGTGACGATACATATATCCATTGTTATTCTTTGATTTTTAAGTTTCGCAGACAAATCAATCAGCACATTCCTTCATCGTCAGGAAATTTTTCGAATTAGTCTGCGACTCCTTTCCACGCACTCATGTTGCTGCACTTATATATTTATATTATCTTGGTCCAAATCAGTTAGGCCTATTTCTTATGCATTTTAAAATACAGACTATAGGTGGATCTTAAAATAGTATGATAGTTGGTTTAATAGAGTTGGATAATTATAACTAACTGATCACTTGCATTACAATTTCTTACAGGTTAACTTTTCTGCCCTTTCTGCCACCTCATTTTCCTAACGAGTTCCTGTTCCTATGTGAAATGTTGAATTCATAGTTTAGGAACGTTCAAAGAATATTATATAATTTAACTGACATTAAATTTTGATATAGGGTATTCAATTTGTTTAAACATAAGATATATTAGATATTGTATCTTTTTTTTATTAAAACATGCTTCAAATTCATCGGATATTTATACATATTATTATTACTATTATTATTATTTCGTTAATCTTTGGAGAGTTGGGAAGTGTGTGACATTCGCCATTGGCTATTAATAAGTGACCGGTGTCTTTTGGGGGCGGGGACAAGAGTAATTCACGCTAAAAGCCAAACACGGATTAGGAGTAAAGTGAGATTTTAAGTCTCAGCTTCGGCGTTTGCGCATGTTTCGATGTTTCCTTTGTAAGAGTCTTCCTGCCCGTGAAAAGTGAAACATTAGGGAAACAACAAGTCAACAAAAGGAAAAATACTGACTCCAGGATTCTATGCCGGTGAGGAATTTAATGGTCGCTTTATTTTGATTGATACAATTTTTTGTCACAGGAAAAGAAAATATGACAGCCGAAAAGAAATCGATTTTGAGCTGGTCAGAGGGAAGCAACCACGACTGCCACATAGACAAATTTCAGCTTGCTGAAATATCAAGGTTATCGCATAATGATTCTCGCAGTTGGCTGAACCCCACTTTTCAAGCAAGTGCAGTTCATGCATATATGTCATCGGAGGGCCCAGTATCCACTGTTTACGGGCATGGCTCTGTGGAAGTACAGATTGAAAATTTAATATCACGGAATAAGTTATCGGGCAGCGTTGCCATGGATGAAAACGACTGCGATAAACTAAAAGGAGAACTTAACAAGCAAAACTCGGCTCCGCAAAAGCACAGGCGCGTGGCTGCAAATGCAAGAGAGAGGAGGAGGATGCACGGACTGAACAGGGCTTTTGACAAGCTGAGGAGTGTCATACCCTCACTGGAAAACGAGAAGAAGTTGTCCAAGTATGATACTCTTCAAATGGCACAAATCTATATAACGGAATTGTCGGAACTTTTGGAAGGCGTTGGGAAACCGGATCGTAGAAGCTCCAGCGCAGAACACAGCATGCTTGGTAATCAAGGTAAGAGAACGGACCTGGAGCCCTGTTTGCCCGACGGCGTTTTGGGCAGCAGCGTTAAATACCCGGCGGAATCCTCGCAGCACACGCTGCGGTTGTTAGGCGAGCCTCGAGATATTAACGCGTCTGTCGGACATCTGATCATTCTCTCTACAACAAAATCAGACTTGTCGATCGACAACAAGAAGGTGGCATCTTCCAACGGCAGCGACGGGGAATCATCGCATTTCAGTGACTGCGACGATGCTAACTCGGACAGGCATTGAGACCTGTGGAAGTGGGGAAACTGGATAGATCCTCGATGGGATTTTCTGCTTTTGACGAAGGGGACATCGGTGATTACGTTCATGTGCATTGATTTCCACTTCAGCCCTGGAAACCATGGATGATTTAACGTCTCTGTTAAAATAGAAATCAAGTAGTTTAATAGCTACATATGTTGTATTGACAAAATAATCGACTGTTAGCCTATACTTAATTAGTCGTGTAGAATTAAGGGCACAAGTTCTTAATTAAACTAATGGGACGGAGAAACTAAAATGTATTATTTATAGGGTTACAGTATGGATCCATGTACTCCTGGCGCGGGGTGGCTTATATTAAGGTTATAAAATAATTTATAACAAGATTTATTCAATCTGCTTTCTGAATTTCGCCTGTTATAAAGTGATTTCACATTAACATTATTTTAGAAAATGAATTACAGATACATTAGTTGCACTTTAATGACAAAATATATATTACTATATAATCGTAGGGAAGTTGTCTATAGATAGGAAATTGGATTTTTTTTCTACATATGGAGTACATTCAAAACAATATAGTTATGTAATTTGTAATTTCTGTATTTTAATGTGACTAAGAACTAATCGTTATTCAAGCTCTTCGCTGAACATTAAATAAACGGCTGGTACATCTGATCTCTACTTGTATTTGTTTCTCTATATAATCTTCAAATTATAAGAATTATATTACTATAATATAATTATAAACTTCGCTTTTATTTATAAAGTCAATATATCAATCTATAATTATTTCAAAATAGATAAATATGTACATAAATATATATATCTTTAATTAAATCAGGATAAAATGAAAACTAAGTTCGTTAAGTCCATAAACCAAGTTTTGAACATCAAGTATTACGAAATATGAATCCAAAAATTAAAACGAGTATTAAATTAACTCTGTGGCTGAAAGAAAAAGAAAGTGGTATTATCAGATATATCCTTTCCCAGCTTCCTTTTTAAGCTACGTTTAGAGTCATAAAAAAACTGCAATAGCCTTAACTAATAAAAACAAAAACGGCAGAACGCTATTGGTAACACCCGCAGGGGCGTATAGACTGAACTTCCGGGCTCCGTGACAAAACGTCACCTTGCTCCCTCCCCCCGCCAGCCCCTCAGCCTTATATAATTTGATACTCTTACCTATTCACGGTTCCCGGCCCGCTGAATCTGCCGGTAGACCCATGCCGTACTGCGCCCCTGGTTACGCATATATTACTAAAACCGTAAGCCCCAAGTTTGATTTATTCCACGCAGCGAACTTTGCACCGGGCTCAGTCCTGTTGCTCCTGCAGGAGCCTTGTGCTCATGTCAGTGTTTGTATTTGTCCTTTTGTAATGTTCCTTTGCTTTTTGTCTTTTAGTTTTGTGGCGCGTTTCCCGAAACCTTCTTAGCGCTACGTCGCTCCTAAGTTTGTCTCTTGACGCTCCAACGTGTTTCCTGAAACGTTCGTAGTGAAGTAAGGTTGGTTTGAGCCTCTCTTAGCTCTCTCTTAACGCTGTTGTCGGCTCATATCGCCGATCTAAAATAAGACTAACATAGTTAACGGTACAATTTAATAACCAAACATCACTTAAAAAATAACTGATCCATGTGACAAAATGATTTTGTCTAATATATGACTACAATCTTTGTTAGGTTTCGTCCTTCGCTCTGAATTGTCCTCAGTGACGCGCGGATTCATGAATATAGATAAGGAACGCGCTGTTGATCATATTTATTTAATAATTGGGAAGTTGGTGGGGGGGGGGGGGTTCCCCCAGTTTCCGACACCCCTGGAATGCACACACCTCTCAAATGTGCCAAAGTCACAGTAAATAAAAAACCTGCAGGTACATTTACATATTTCTCTAATATATTTCCTCCAAAAATAGAACATTCTCATGTTAAGGTGTAACGCAACTTTTCTTTCGGCTATTGGGTGATTGCTCGTCCCCGGATCAATGACATGCACACAAATTGGGACATGCAGGTGATTTATAGAACAAATAAAAATAAACTGGCGATACTACAGTCTGGGGAGGAGGGTTCATGCACCCAGTCAGCAAAAATCATATTTACAGTTAGATGATTCAATTTAACTTTCTATTTTATTTTTAGGTTATCAGCAGTTCTAATTAATGCAATATTTTGAAGCATTCCTGCACTGTTATATTTATGAAGATCACCACTTTCTCTCAGGAGGCAGTCAAGAAGTTGCATGGAAGGAATTATCGATTCTCGAGCCATCGATGTCAACCAATCAGGTGTTCCGGCGCCTGTTAAGGTCGCTCTTAAGAAGCTCTACCTTAATCAATCTCTTAAGAGATTGTTCGGGAAACAGACGTAGGAAGAGAAATACCTTTTGTAAGAGATATCTTTCGAGTCTTCGTAAGACATAAAGAGTCATCGTTATCGAAAAACACACCCCTGTGTGGTTTCTCTGATTTTTTTTCCCCCAATTCTGCCAGCCATCTGTACTAAATTCATTCTCCACCACACCACATTGCAGAGTCTCCTGTCTAGTCAGCACCCCCAAAGTCTGTGAGGCAGAAAACCTGGTGGTTTGGGCAGGACTGTCAAATTTGGGGTGCTTTAAGTCACGGCTGTGTTTTTTCTCATGTATATAAAACCAGTTTCAGCAAACTAAGAATCCACATTTAGTCTGCTGTGCCACGTCACTGAATAGCTCCATCCATTCCAGGTGCCATAGGCAGAAGGCCACCATAGGTGGGATGCCAGTGGTTCTAAAAGTCCAGATCTCACATTTTTAGTTACCCAGTTCTTCCTTCACCTTGTCTTGATAGCAAAATGACTTGGATGTGTCAGTATACTTAATGCAGAGTGGTGCCTGGACCTTGGCCAGGTCCTTGAATAGGATGTTTGAGAGCCTTTCCTTGAAGTCAACAGGGATCTCAGTGGTGGTAACAATGGGTGGGATTTGACTTAAATGACTCACACTGCCCTCCTCCGAGTTCTCATTTCTGCTTGTCGATTGGGAGTTTGCCACAGAATACTGATATTCTGAGCTGCTGCACCTTTCCAGGTCTCCTTCATCCAAGCAACCCTTTGCTTTGTAATTCAGAGGAGGTTTTTTCGTAAATGCATCATCGCTTGTGTCGTCAAGGCAAATGCTCTCAAGGGAGAAAAGTCTGTCCTCCTCCTCCAAGTCACATTTGGCCTCTTCTACCAGCCACTCTGGTTCGTTTTTTGTCCTCAGGACTGCATGTGACTGCCTCTCTCCAGTGGGTATTTGTAAAATCGAGTACTCCATTGTCTCGGGGATAGCTTGGGGATAACTGGCTTGCTGCAAAGGAAGTTTGCCAGTGATGTCTGGAAGGACAACGTTTCTAGGTGGTACCGTAGGAAGGGTTTTGTCTGGACAACTGGGCAGGGAATCCATCTGGTCTCTCGTCTTGCCAGAAACTTTGGTAGTGGGGGGTTTAGAGCCGGCCTTTGGTTCCACACTGGTGGCACTGGAGACACTGGTGGCACTGTGCCTGGCGATGACTTCTTCAATGCTCCTGTAGATCTGTGCCACATCTTTGGACAGAAATGTAAAGTGGCCTTCTCCTGAATGACATCGCCGTCCAGCCTCAATAGTGATCGTATCCTGGAATGACAGGGGCACAAAAACACTGCTTTCATATTATGTAATATGTTTGATAACTCCTAATATGCATTGGCCGATTAAATAAAAAACAAAACACAGAAAGAGCAATAGACGAAGAATCATTTTGTATTAGCATGTGAAACAACAGCAGAACCAGACCTAGAGTAGAACTGTAACTTGAGTTATGATTATTTTTCATTCTTTCAGTAAATAATTGATAGCTTGGATAAATATTTCTGTCTGGACTTACCTTGTCTTGGCCGTAGCGCCTAAGGAATGGATACGGCCAATGGTAGATAGTTTGTGATGTCATGGGGTCCAGTAAGGAAATGGCATCATTGCTGAGGGACAGCAGGTAGGATCCTGAAAGATTACACCGCGCTGCTGCTTCTGTCCTCTGGATGGTGACTTTGTACTGGACTAAGGGAAACACAACAGGCAATTCGTTAAAAGTATTTCAGTTTTAACACCAAAAAAAACAGTTTGCAAGAGTACACATTAAACGATAACTGCTCTCTTTCGGCTCTGAGATATGCTTGAATTTTAAACAACTGTCTATACTAGGGTTTCCCAATCCAGTTCTCAGGGACCCACAGTTGGTCCACATTTTTGCTCCCTGCCAGACAGTCCACATTTTTGCTCCCAACTAGCCGAGAGTCTGTGGGTCCCCGAGGACCAGACTGGAAAACACTGGTCTATACTATTATTTTGAATTTAGGGTATATATAATAAGGTTTATTAACTTTCACTTTTGTCTAAGAGCATGGGAAATTATTCGATAAATACTAAAGTATTCAAAAATAAAAATTTCAAGCCGTCATTGGCTTAGTTTGAGAATTGATTCAGTTTCAAATTTTGCGGCACTGCCGGGTGCAGTGCAAGGACAGTCTTCAAACACAAAAGCGGCGTCTGTTAGCATGCTGGGGCTATCTCCATTGTTTCATCATTAACGGGCGAGTGAAAGCTGGCAGCGAAGAATCCACAAGAAGTCGACAGCCGCCCTGCACATCCTCTGTGGCAGTTGTGACGTTTAGCATGTTTCCCAGCTGTGTAACATTCTGGTGCACATTTTTAATTACCCATGGATTAAAGCTAATTTTACGGTTTTATGTTACAAAGACAGCTTGAGATTTATCGTATTTTATAAGGAAGTATACGCAGAAGGAAATGGCTCACAAAAAATGTTTAAAATTTGACAGCTTATCATCACTGTATTTGTACATTTCCTGTTACACAATAGCTGCCTTATGTCACACGTACAAGAAAATTTTGCACAATTACATCCAGCATTATCGGTAGCTTAAAGAGAGCAAGTTGACTTCGCACCTGTTTTCCATGAACAGTATAATTCATTCTCCTCCATCAGCATTTCCTCATTTCTGCTCCACTTCTGGTTTCCATCATCCCTCTGCATATTTGGGCAGAGTACGTGAGCAGGGGTTAAAGGTCACTTCTGCAAGAATCGCTTCCCTTCAGCGTGTCGTTTTTTTTCCCGATTTCTAAAATCCATCGAGTCTGGTAGGGCATTGTCAGGTGCGGTCGAAATGTGAACATTAATGTGGAAACGGTTGTTGAACAAGCGCAGCACTCAATTAACCACACGTGGTCTAACATATCAGCAATACAGGGGATGGACATATCCCGACCCTCCTCACATATTTACACCTACGTTCGGAGTTTTCTGTGCAGCAAGGCCGCAGACCACACCTGGAATGCTAGCTGGCAGAGCCGGGGGACCCAGTCCTCGTGGGATTCGGCGGCTAGTGCGTAAGTGCGCTGGGTGGTGTTCAGGTAGAAGGCCACGTGGTCTGGGGGGCAGCTTTCTTCCGATGCGGGGCTAATACTGAGGCAGTCGGCCAGTCGGATCACCCTCCTGCCTGCCTTCCAGATCCCCGGCTTCATCTGGCCATCTCGCACAACATACAGCTCCACTCGGCCGATACCTGAGGAGCTGGCGGGGAACAGCATCATCCAGATCCTCTTCCAGTTCCTCTGTAGGACCAAGAAGACCCACATGGACACCTCAGACATGCGTTTCTATTAGCACACTGACTGCTAATCTTTAAGAAGGTGATGACAGTCATGACACAGCTAGGTTGGATCTCACTAAAAAACTGATAAATATACATGGAACACAAGATTACTTTCACAGGTAGTTTTAGAGCATTTAAGTGACATCCAAATTATTACATTTTAAAGTGGAACAATATCAGTGAAACTGGCATCCACTCCCACCCGTTGGGTTAAATCCTGTTCAATAGATCGGGCATGCCGACGTGTACTTTCATGTCGTTTCATGTTTCTGTATTCAGTTAGCCTAATATTTGTAAATATAAAATAAAAATAAGTCCAAACATTCACTTTTAGTCTACTAAGAAATTAAAAAAGGAACTAGCAAAATGATTCCTCCTAAAATCTCCACCAAGAAATTTACTTTCACGAGCCTTGTGCATTTTTGAATTTAAAACATTATAATTCTGTTATAATACTGGTAAAGGTATTCATGGTGTGGTTTTGGTTATATTTATACAAAACACTCAATACTTAAAAAATCTAGAGGTCTGATAAAATATACATTTGTTTTGCCATAGTTGCATAGCATAAACTCAGATACTTAAACAAAATGATATACATTTATCCTAATACATTTTACATTGATTATTTATTACTATGGTATAATGTATAAGTGCAGGCCAATATGACCAGTCTTTGTTCTATTTGTGGCTGTTCACTACAGCCACTGCCTATTGTAGCCCAGCCTTGCGCCCTGTTCTGCACAGGACAGATCCCCGAGCATGAAAAGCTGTTAGTAGGTGAAGTACTAAATGAGCTTCACTACTAATAATTTTTAAGTTCATGTGCCTGAAAGATTTCTGTTGTTTTATACTGAGTGTGTAGGTTCTATGTATGCTGAACGATAATTCAGCAGGCTCTAGGAAGATTGACCTTACCTTGCCAAATTTGACAACCTGAAGATACAGCGCACCCTCTTTAGCTGGGACCTCCATGGGACAATCAGATCGGAGCTTCTTTTCTGGTCAAATTGTTGCCTCGGTAGGAAGGAGATATATTTCAGCAGCTGCGGCTATCTGCTTCCCCTCTATCACACGTAGCAGGGGTGGGAGGGGGTTAGCAGACTCAGCACCTCCCCTGAAGAATGATTTGCTTAACCTTCCTTCCGTGTTTTTTTTTTTTCCATTTTGAAAACCACTGGCTAAAGCTACAAAATCTGGACAGGAAGGACTGCCCCTCAACTGGGACTTCCCACACAGTTCAGAGGCAGCTTCCTATTTTATAAAATGCCACAGCATGTCCTGAAAGCAGCAGTGTACCGGCCAGGCCTGGGATCTCACACCGCCAGCGCCCTCAGCAACCCTGCAGTGAATAAGCAGTTGATGGGAAATGGGTGGATAATTTAAACAAAAAAATATGTAACAATTCTACGCAAATTTCAATCACGTCTAAGTGTGCTGCCTCTGCAACTCATTGTCAAGTTTCACATGTAGAACTTTCTATGCAAAATGAATAAGTACCCACCAGTTTCAGTTTACTACCTTGAAAATACGAAACGATCATTTTGGTTAGAGCCACACAGCCACAAGATCAGCACAATGTTCTGTATCAACTAGGCGTTGCACTAGAACTGAAACTCTATTTTGACATACACAGCACGAGTACGACACATACCCATACTGTCTAAAAATGTCACAAGGAAAAGCTCCTTTAGCCGTACTGATCGAGGCGGAAGAACGCCTACTGTCGCTATTTTTCCCCCGCGAACTACGGCACAGTGAATTCACTCTCACAAGATACACAAATAGATGTACATTTAGAACAATGACAGCCACTGAAATTAGCTTTACACCTTTATTTTACATTCCATAAATGTACATTCCTTTGTTAAAAAAAATTAAAAATATGACGACAAAAGACAATCATTTTCACACGCTTATGTACAAAAACTTTGGGAACAAAAAAAAACATACTTTTCAATTGTACAGGCCTGCGCCACTGATTAAGATGAGAAAGAACCTTACAAGCAAACTTTTACCAAACCCTTAAGCCAATGACCAAATTTTAAAAGAGAGACTACAGTGCAAACAGCTGCCTTTCGCACTCTGGGTGTCGTCCAGGCCGTGCAGGTCCCCGGCTGGCGCCTTAGAAGTCCATCGAGCTGTGGGCCAGGTAGTCCTTGCGGCCGATGTTGGTGACCTGCTTCGTCTGCATCGCCTCCAGTTTTGGGCAGTCGGTGATACGATGGCCCAGGCCTCCGCAGAAGGTACAACCTCTTTCTCCTACGATAAAAATAAATCCAGCGGTTCATCGTAAAATAAGTCTGCAGTTAGTTCTGGTTTCCAGTAATACAGACTACCAAAGGTTCAAAGTTAATCTGAACATTAAAATTCTCCACCACAGACCGATAAAAGGACAGCAGACAGACAGTCTTGTCGCCAAACCCCCCACCGATGGCAAGGAGGACTGACGTGCAACCCCAAAACCCCTTACCTCCGATGTCCAGCATCGTCTCATCTCCGGTCTGGAGGACCTGCAGGACAGGTGGAACCTTCTGCTTGGCCTCTATCAGCAAGGCTTTCAGGTCCATCAGAACAGACTCGTCTGTATCAAAGGATTGGGGGTGGGGGGTTGGGGGGTGAGAGTTAAACACCGTCACGCCATATGTATGCACTGCAGCAACGCAGATCTGTGACATCAACACGTACGTACATTTTGAATTGTTTTGCTTCCCCCAAATGCAGACTTAATTCATATTAAAAACCCATAAATTACAAATCAGCTAATACAAACCACAAACAAACCAGACTAATGAATATAACATTCAGTAACCCTAAGTTGATTAATAAACGATGATTAGTATTTCAAAATGATCAGAGTATCAGTCATTTCCTCTCTTCACACACAGATAAAGACTCAGTGTCTTCAGCTGCGAAACGGAAAGTTCAGCACACGCCATCTCTGGTAACCAGGTGCTATATTTAAAAAAATTAATTTAAAAAAGGAAAAAAAATTATAAACCACACTGCTAAGCTTGTGGTTGGTAATACAGCAAAGACTGGCGTGTCAGTAGGCCTGAATCGCACTAGGGCATCTGCAATATTCAGCCAAGGTAAGGTAGCATTATTTGAGTCTTTACTGGGTAGGAAAATGAGGTCATGGTGGCTGATGGGTCAGCCAGCCTTCCGATGTCACTCTAATGTGTACGGATAAGGCAGCATCAATGTCTGGCTGAGTGCTGAATAAGAAGCTGTTTTCTAAAGCAGTCCGTCCCCTTTTAAAACTCATTGTAATCCAATTTACACGTTCAGGATTATACACAGTATAATAATGGTCTGGAATCCATGTATAAATCATTTGTTTGTTTTTTTCTCTAAATAAAACCTTCAGTACTGGTTTCCAAAGCCAAAATGAGGTAACGTATAATGAGTCGTTTTCTGATTTCCAGTTTTGCGTTCAAATCAAGAATGGAAAAAATGGATACAAGCTCTCACATTCTGTTTTGGTTTTTTCATCTGTCACAAGTGGCGAGCTAGTTGTGGAAAATGGTAAAAACCACAAAAACAAATAGCTTTGACACCACGGCCAGACACAAGCCCTGTGCTAAAACTGAATTAAAATGTGTGGTGAATAGGAATATAGACATATAGACATAACTTTACGGTATTAGACTGTGCTTAGGAAAATGATTCAAGGTATTATATACTGTATGTATGACATACTGGATGTACTACAATACAATGAAATTCTTACAAAGATGTAGCAAAGAAGGTGTGAATATGATGTACATAGATCAAAATAGACAGACAGACGGTCACAGATGGCAGCAGTATTGGTATAACGGTCAGCGTAAACATAGTGATAGTAATGACAGACCCTTAGCTGTGGTGAAGGATTTCCATTAAATCTTTGAGACTTGTGTGATCTGGTGCGGATTTTACCGGACAAATTTTATGCAGTCAAACCTAATTTCTGTGCAGAGCCCCCTCT
The DNA here is from genome assembly GCA_026777985.1 of Mormyrops attenuatus. NCBI lineage: Eukaryota > Metazoa > Chordata > Actinopteri > Osteoglossiformes > Mormyridae > Mormyrops > Mormyrops attenuatus. The sequence continues at coordinate 8,726,146 of JAODKC010000002.1, forward strand.
CATGACATACTGATAGTATTATATATACTGTGGGACCGAATAAAAGAAAATTTTTCCTCAAGTAACTTGTCACTTGCACGGGGCACGCTACTTGTGTCAGATGAAACAGGATGTGCGCGCTTTGCCGTCTGTTTTTTTCCATTTTTGATCGGAACACAAAATTGAAAATCTGAAAACAAGCCGATACCAGCTCTCATTTTGGTTTTGGAAATGAAAAAAGTGGGGTGTTTTTTTGTTTCTGAGTTTTGGTTTCATATAGAAAAACGAAAGATGCATGGATTGTCCTGGACTTTAGCACTGCATTCATTTTTAAGTAATAAGGTATATTTTAAAACTACAGCTGCTTTTAAAAACAAAAGGGGGGGGGGGGCGTGTAAGGATCAAAAATCTTATGCCAATGTGCATAAAATTGGGGAACATATTTCATTGCTGTGAATCACTTTAGCTTTATAGCTCGCTTGTGTACAATAAAACATTTAATGCTATATATTGCTGACAGATGGAAACTATTACATACCACAGGCTTTGTTGATAAAGGTCGTGGCTATCCCAGTCTTTCCAGATCGTCCAGTACGTCCGATCCGATGGACTGAACAGGGAAAAAACGCAATTCAGTTTATAATGAAAACCTTTTGAATGCCCTCTGCAATGGCTGAAGCGTGGTGTAAATAATAATGTACACTGAGCGCATCTTACCGTAGTTCTCTATTTCCTCTGGCATGTCATAATTGACCACATGCTGGATGGCTGGGAAGTCGAGACCTTTAGAGGCGACATCTGTGGCCACAAGTACGTCTTTCTTTCCCTCCTTGAAGGCCTCTATAGCCTTCGTCCGTTCCTCTTGATCTGGAGAGCACCAAAACAGAACTCGATTTACAGGCTACGGCGTAAGAGTGCCTGAATGCCACACGGACAGATGCCAGTCACAGAGTGATGCGCGTATGACTGACTCATAACTAACCGCGTCCCCTGTGATACAAGATAGGAGAAAATGCTAAGCTAGCCCGTACTATTTATGCACAATATCCACAAGAGTATGAAGTCATCCTCTTGGTACCTTTCCCGCCATGGATAGCTACTGCTTCCACGCCTTTGAGCAGGAGATACTCGTGAATAGCATCAACGTCCGCCTTTTTCTCAGCAAATATCAGGACCTGTGTTGGGTAAAGACAGCCTGCATTTCAGAAGCATGTCCCGTTGAGTTCCTCAATACTTATACATACAGCCGTGGAAAAAATTAAGAGACCACAGCACAACAGTGATTATATATTTTTTTTGCAAACTGCGGCCTAGTTCTTCCCTGCTTCTTATTAATGAAGGGCTTCTTCCTGGCTTTATGGGACCTCAGTCCTGCTTCCAGGAGCCTGATATGAACTGTCCTAGCAGTGCACTTCACACCTGCACTTAATGTTTCCCATTCTTTTTGAAGTTCACTTGATGTCATCCTTCAATTCAAAAGAAACTGTCAGATAAGTTAATGGTCATCTCTGGCATTAGAATGTCACTTCTGCCTTTTACCTGGCTGGTTTCTGGTTGTTCCCAGTGTCTCCTGCTTCACCTTATTTTTCTGTACTGCTGTCTTAGAAATTTTGAGCCTGGAAGCATCCTGCTGCTCAGTGTAGCCTTCTGCCAGCAGAACCACGATTAAACCATGATTTAAAAATGCAGATTTGCTTAAAAATATAGAGTGGTCTTAATTCTTTCCACGGCTGTATATAAAATTGCTCGTACTTACCGGAGGCGCTGTCTTCTGTAGGCATTCTAGAAGGTAAACCATTTTAGCTTCTTCTTTGACATACTCCACTTCCTAAACCCAACAGAGTGCAATCTAAGAAACCGATTGGCTAGCAAATTCGCCCTCCAAGTGACAGATCCTACCAAGGATTTACATGAGCAGCACAGACACGACATGACAGCTGTCAATCACCTGAATGACATCTAAGCTTGCAGCTCCGGCTCTGCCGACATTAATGGTGATGGGCTTCACCAGGGCACTTTTAGCAAAGTTCTGGATCTTCTTCGGCATTGTGGCACTGAAGAGCAGGGTCTGTCGCTGACCCTAATGCCGGAATATCATCTGATTAGATACCAAATAAGTTACATCTAAACTTATTTTTATAAAAATTGCAGCCCCACCGACTGAAGTCACCTTAAAATAGGAGAAGATTGTCCTGATGTCCTCTTCAAAACCCATATCAATCATTCGGTCAGCCTCATCCAGGGCCAGGTAGCGGCAGATGTCCAGGCTCACCATCTTCTTCTGGAGGAGGTCCATGAGCCTACCAGGCGTCGCCACCATCATATGCACGCCACTGCCAAGGCCAGGTGACAGCGTTAGGTCGGTCAAGCTCATTCCAGGATCCCAAGCTTCTGCCCCTATTCCAGACACTTACTGCTTGACCACCTCCATCTGCTCCTTGACGGACATGCCACCGATGCAGAGGGCGCAGCGCAGCTGCGGAGCCCCCTCCTCCTCTAGCAGCTTGCAGTAATATTCGATAATGCTGTGTGTCTGCCTGGCAAGCTCTCGCTGCAAGAGGGCAACAGCTCAGGCCGGGAAAACAACCCAACTGTTCACAACCATGTGCTTAACTCGATCCGAGTAACTCAACAGGAACACGCACGTTACATAAACCGCACATGAAAAACCCATTTGTATGTGCTGGCAGACTTACAGATGGGCAAATGATGAGGCCATAGGGTCCCTCTCTCTTGTAGAAGGGCAGCCTTTTCTCTTGCTCCAGACAGAACATGACGATGGGTAGTGTGAAGACCAGGGTCTTCCCCGAGCCAGTGAAGGCGATACCAATCATGTCTCGACCTGACAAGCTACAGAAACAAAAGCACATTTCAAATGTACAGACACAGTATAGATGCAGGGTCAGAACCTGAAAGTGCAGGAACAATAATGATTATTACATTCATTTAGTTATGGTGACTAATGGTTAACAGAATGAAGACTGCAGAAAAATGACTTGAATCAGCATCATTACTTGTTACTTACACAGTGCTCACAGAAAGTCTTGGGACGCTTGCTTAAGTCAGTAAACATACTGCAAACTTATTGGTTTTATAACAAAAATCAATACTTTATTCCACTGTTTACAAAACATATATATAACATTAGAAAATAAAACGTTCATTTCAAGTATTAATAAAGTGAAACCCAAATTATAGTTCTAAAAGAGCTGTTCTGAGTGATAAAGTTCATTGGCAAACAGTCTCATTGGGGGCTTTTTACTTAGTAACACCTTTGCAATAACATAAAACACCAAACATTTGTGTTTAGTTTCCCTTTGGGAGCCAGTGGCTACAACTGCAATTAATAGCAAAATGCCAAGAACAGAACTGAATGAGTCAGTCAAAAAAATTACGACACTTAATAAAAAGAAACGGTGCAGAAGACGTGAAGGTATGTTAAAACACTGCTTGACAGAGGACAATAAATGTATAAATATTTTTAAAGAATTAAGCAAGCACCACAGGATTTTTCTTGAGCACTGTAGCTACCAAGCTAATGCTTTTATCCAAAGTTACAATCTTCATCCATTTATGCTGATATTTTAAGGTCAGACACCAAGGGCCCAAGTCACCAGGCTTGACCTACGTATCTCGACCCGTGTGCTATAAGTCAGACACGCACTGAGAAAATGTCGTTACATTTTTCTAACCCAGCGATAAAAGCTGACTCACACAGTTGGGATTCCTTGGATTTGAATGGGTGTTGGGTGAACAATCCCTTTCTTCTTCAAACCTTTCAAAATTGCTGTGAAACAAATATTACACATCAAGGTATAATGTAGATGTATCTGATCTACAGTTAAACCACAAAGACATCTGATTAATCAGCATATGAATCTCTGAATCACTGATTAAAATAAATATAAACCTGATTTTTGGGGGCAAAGACTATTGTAGTAGCAATGGGAATATATGCGAATTTAAAAATGTGAGCGCGCATGTCGTCACTTCCGGCTTCAAAACTCGGAATTCGAATTTATACAGAAATAAATTTGGGAGAAATAACCTTCAGCAAAATCCATTTCAGTATCATTAACCTGTCTAAGAAAATTATGACCAAAAAATTTACTAAAACACGAACTAAATCTTAACTAAAACAAAACAAAAAAACAAAAGGACTAAAATGTGACTTTAATGCAGCTACAATTTTCAGTAAGTGACTAAGACTTCTAATTCTTGCCAAAACTAACACTGTATACAGATGCTAGACGGGCCAGCAGACTCTCACCTTGAGGGAACTTCATTTCTCTGAAGCTCTTAATGGGCGGCGGGACCCCATCGCCCTCGACCAGAATGTGGTACTTCTTCCTGACGCGGTCATGTCGCGCTGGCGGCATAGCCAGGATGTAACGGGGGCCTTTCCAGCTGAGGACACAAAGCTCAGCATCACTTACTCGAAAGTCAAGTCGTTTGTCGCAAAGTTCGAGGAGACCTTTTCTGTTCATAAGGACAGTATGGAAACTGGCAACACTGTGGTGTTTATGTTTATAGGAACAAAGACACCTAAACACAGAGTTGCTCTTTAAAGAGAGAGTCTGTAGTGGTAGAGTTGCCCAACTCACCTTGTTTTTATTGGGTCATCATAAGTGATACCTTTGGCCATTTCTTTTACAGACATCAAAGCTGACAAAAATAAAATAAAAAAAATCACCATCTGTGATGAATACACAGGGACAGTGCTGCATTAATGAATAATGAAGGAAAGCAATGGGCTTCCCTGCACACGGCCCCCACACTCACCTCTGCCCTCTGCCACACTTTCCAGGATCTTCTCTTCCTCCTTCAGCTGCTTCTCTTTCGCAGACTCCTTTCGAGCTGTTGGGACAGCAAAACAGAATTAACAACCATCTCTCCTTTAACAATTCATAGAAGAGGAAAAAAAATTCACACACCCAACTGGACAAAAAGCTGATTTCATTTTACAGAGGGTTCTATGCACCTTCCTGTTTGGTGTTGGTGCTGTTAGCATAATTTTATTTCATGCTTGAAACCTATCAACATGCCTTATTCAGACGCTTCACCAAGAATGAAATCAATTATAGAAATTAATTTACAAATGGAGTATAAATAAAAAGTAGAGTCAAAGTTCCTAAGCGCACCTTCAGCTTTCTCCTTGAGGTGTTGGTGCTGGTCCAGCAGACTGATGTTAGATCGTGGGCCAAGTCCCTCTTCATCGTCTCTGTGTTCATTCCTGCCATCTTTCTGTTCTTCCTCCGCCGGTCCCTTTCCTCGCAGCTGCAGCAACTTCTGTAGCTACATACCCATCAGAAGTGGCTCCTTAGTCCTTACAAAGTTACACTTCGCCTCATTGTAACCCTTTGCAAAACACCTCTTCCTCAGCCGAGGCACCACACAACAAGATCCTCACGCCAGAGTAGCTATCCCTGCAGTTTTGGTTTGAAGGAATGCAACTGAACAGTGTCTGTATCACTGCTGATTATACACTCATTTTTTCCAGCTCAATTTTGACTATCAAGGAAATGACCACCGAGCTGACGGACAAGAACACCTCCAAAAGAGGCTGGACATAAAACAGTCAGGATGCAGAGGTAAGTAACTTCATAATCCTCATAAGAAACACTGCTGTTGCATTCATTTAGAATCAGCCCTGAACATAAAGTAGAAAAGGCCACAACATAAAGAATTTTGACTGCACTTTGCACAATAGTACTCAGTAGGCATTCAAGTACATATGAGTTTTCAGCCATTTCTATTAATTTCACTACAGTATCCAGGTACGGCGATTAACTGGAAATGGCATTGCCAAAAATAGAGCTGGTTTTGAGCAGGGGCAAGACGGTAGAATGTAATCGGGCAGAGAGAAACACTGAACTAGAACTAGCAAAATGTACATGATTTAGTCGATTAAATATAGGTCAGTCTGGGTAGGTGCAACAATGTGACACTCGTCAGCCTTTTCCTGCTGCTTCCCTGAACAGACAGCATCACTGTATAGCAGCTATTTGGTTTAGAAAGCTACGCTGTGACCTCACTAATGGAAAATGTAAACTAAAAGCGGTTCTATTTGTAACAATGCTACTGCCCAACACTGAAAATAAAGTGTGTGTAGGTTGGTGGAACAAAACAAAAAAGAAAGAAATATATATTTGTCCAAATGACTGTGGTGTAAAAATTACACAGCTAAAATGAATAAAACTGATATCAGTTATTTCAACTATGTTTCACAATTTCAACTACATGTTAGTTTTTTAGTTTCTACGCATACTACTGCAACCTAAGTCGTCATTCAGTATAAGGGTGATACATCTATCCATTTTCTATCATTTTATGTCCAGTACAGGATCACGGTGAGGCCAAACCGTATCCCAGGGAACATGGACATATTCTGGGATGCCAATCCATCACAGGACACACACTCACACACTCTGGGCAAATCAGAGACAACTTTTCAGATGACTGCATATTTTTGGGCTGGGGGAGGGAAGCAGCCCCCAAAGGAAGCCCACATGAAGTTAGGGAATGCATGAAAGCCCGTTACAGATGGGGACAATTCTGGAGAGGTGCAGCGATGGTACTACCATGTGAGTGGTTTTACAAACACCTTAAATGTGACATTTCAGGGAAAATATACGTTAGCGTAAACCAAATACATACTGATACAAGAGATGATTCATTTGAAAACAAGCCTTACAAATTAAAATGGGATATGATTTCACCTCCAAATCAACATCAAGATTTTTACCTACGTTACGAAACGTTTCATTACCTTTTGCTGCTTTTTCAGCTTTATGGGAACATAGGGGACATAGTCGTCATCATCAGATCCATCTGAGCACGGCTTTTCGTCCTCTTCCTGGTAAACCCTCTGAAACAAATCGAAGATAAAAATACATGTAAGTCATATGCTCAATAGCTCATACACAAGTCAGACAGAAAGAGGTATATACAAGATTAAGTTTAGCTTTATTTAACCCAGGGGAAAATTCCGGTACGTTCAGCAGCAAGAGAGGCAGTACATGGTGCAAACACAGCAAACACGGTGCACACAGATTTTAAAAGCACACCAGAGTTTCCAATGGTAACATTTCTCCATGACATCCCACCGCAGCAAAATCTTTACTGTCTCAGCAAAAAAAAAAAACAATCCAGCCAATTAATCATCTAATGAAATGCTAAGTGTTTAGTTAACTCCACAGACAGAGAGGGAACGTGCAATCACCAAATAATAATAATAATAATAATAATAATCATAATAATAATAATAATAATAATACATGCACAACACTGGTCTGAAGTGTTTTCAGTAGTTAGTCTCTCCCCTGCTCCTACAGCAAACCTCTTGATCAACAGGACACAGATACATAAAATATTCTTAAAAACAGGATGGTGTTATTTAAAACATATTTGAAAATAAGAATAATAAAAATTATTATTACTAGTAGTAATACTACATTATTAGTATACATTATATATATTAGTATACGCTATTAGTAATAATAATAATAAATAATAATAATAGAATAATAATTATGCATAAATAAGCCACGTTCAGTTACAAAGGAAAGCACCGGATTGTACAGTAACAAGATATATAGGTGTACATCTTAGATATATAGATATATTCTGGCGATTTTAATGCATCTTGGAGGTTACAATGGAACCGCTGAACCAAGCTGCATTTTGGTGATGCAAACCGAAAAAGAGCACTTCAGTTTAGCATAATGCCTGTTAACAAACAGCTAAAAAAAATCTGTAATTAAATTATAATAGAAATGTAAACGTTTTCCATGACTATCCACATGATGACTTAAAATGTAACTTTTAAAGACCTAATTAAAAAATGAGCTAGTAATGTTTAGGCACAGTAACATTTTCACTCCAGCAGTGTAATGCTCCCGAATAGCCTGACTTATACCTAATATTTACCGAACAGTGGAGGAAAAAAGGAACACTTAATGTGTCAGCATATACAGTAAAACAGTTGTTTTTCCGAGTACATTATCTTTTCTCACTGGAATTTGCGTTTGCGGATAACGCCGTCGTAAAATAAACAAACAAAAGCCATAAACTTGACCAAAACAAGGGGAATCCCACAAACCCATATTTTATTTATAACCATAAGTACAAATACGCGTATTTATCGCAACATAATTTCAGTAAAAAGTAGCTTGTACAGCCTTTGGTATGTGTGGCCGTTCAACAGTGATAGTAAGTATGTGTGTAGCCATAGGATTAGTACCAATGAATATACGTTAAATTATGCTGCCTTTAACAATTATATTTAAGCAAACGGACACTTGATACTCAAAATTATCACACTGAACGCATAAAACTATCGATTAGTATCAGAATACATGTACTACTTCTACACAAGTACCTAACATGTTAGAAAATCATGACATAGAGGCACACATTACTTACTATTTAAAACAGCTTTCAGACATTACTATAATTGGAAGCTGAAGGCTACTTTTGCTAATTACACTGATACAAAACCATGAGTGTAAAACTACGTAGTGTTATTTTAAAACCAGATTAAAAGCTTGGAATAGCATCGCAGGAGAACGTGTGTGTTATTCTATAAACTCACCTTCCTCGGTTTGTTTTCTGAATCCATCATGGGTTTTTTTTCGTTATTCCGTAAAAATGTATGTTTTATGTTTTACTGTTTTCTAACGTGCCGTTTCCTCCAAGTACTAAAATTACTATAGCGACGTGAACATTTCGCGCCGAGAAGCGATTCGGTCGCAGCATTTCCTCGTCATAATTACGAAGTCTGACTAGGACAAAATTCATAGTCGAACAAAAACGCCAAAAATATCTCAACAGCACACGTAACATTTCTCTACGTACATTCACACGTTTAATAAAATATTCTTTATGTAATACTAGACAGAATCGGATACTTAGTTATACATGTCTGAACTTTCTAAAGGGTATTAATTTTTTAAGATTTTTTAAAATTTCAGTAAAACAAATTACTGATGCTGCATTTGAAGAAAGGTGACATTTTTAAATTAAGCTGTGAAGTCATGTGGAAAAAAAAGCAAACGCCACACTTTTTTCCAAAATGGTTTTGTTTTAATCTTTCAGAATGAAAGATTTTTCACAGTATCAAAAATGAATAATAAAAAACAGATAGGCCAACATACACTTGGCCTTTCATGGTATAGTATAAATCTACATTCCAAACCTTTAAGATAATGTCTTGTAGTTTCATATATCCAGGATAATATCAGATATTTTTGTGAAATATGAAAAACAAAAATTCAACAGGTAAATTAAAAATCTTTAAAACTCTTTTGTCAGATGCAGAACAACTTCCATGTAACTAAACCTAAATCCCAGCCCTCACAACCCCAGAACCAATGTTAGCCTTGTTTCTTCTCAGAGGGGGACAGCCCAACTTTGAGACAGCAGAACACATAACATTTCCAAGGACATCAAGAACATCGAGACTCCCTAGTAAATGTAGCTGTTTGTACCATATTTGAGAGCGAGAAAGAAGAAGAGACAACTTCTTATGATGCAAGTTAAGGAGCTTCTCCAACATCTAACGGAGGCACCGTATGTATAATGACACGAGGGATTAAAAAGTGAATACCGTTTAAAAATTCTGCTTCAAGTGCTGAAAGGGGGGACACATTAGTCCCAAGTCATCATCAAGTGAAAAGGGTGACAGTCCTGAAGTGCAGTGCTGGACCGTGCCTGGGTACTCAACTGGAAACGAGCTTGAACTTGTTCACAATATAGCCTTATGAACATATTAAGAAACACTTGATAGGTGACAAGCATGACTATAGTCTAGAGATTTTAAATAGGTTAAGTTTGAAGTACTTGATATTCTTTCTGCTTAAAAACATCATGCAAATTTCAATGTTTGTTTTTGCAGTAAATCCATGACAAGCCTTCACTAAGAAATAAAATCATTTTAAAATTAGTGTTGCAATTTTGTCAGTTGATTAAAAAAAAAAGTTCAATGTAGAAGAATAATGCCATTTCATAACAGAACAAACTGCAGTATGTGGGTTACACAAATCCTAATTTCACTGTTTCTCATACAAATTCCATAATTCAGCAAATTCACCAAAAGCCTGTGCCTCCATTTAGTATGGGAATTACAACCCTTACATAATGCGCAGCATTACATTTTACACGTGATGAACATGGTGAGCATGGCACACAGCTAGTCAGCCCAGCACTGTTCTGATGTTATGAACAGGCTACACATGTAGCTGACGAAAGGATGAAGTTGTAGGTTTTGCTTGTAACCAATAAAATAGCTTTCTTCGGTTTAAATCGTGAGATATTTACTTTTTTCTTTCTTTTGAGGATTTCTCAAATTCTCTATACTATTTTATTTAGGGAAAATGAATAAGATCATCAGAAAAAAAATGCCATGCTATAATGGAAGTGTGAATAAAAATTAAACATGTAAAACAAGTTAACGGTGCGTAGCCCAGTTTTTCGTCAAAAATATGCCATGGCTATAAAATGTTAAATTTAATATTACAGTAATTGTTCACAGAAATGGACGACCAGGTCTGTAACCAAAGACATGTTATGGGGGTTATCCAATAAGCACATCTAATCATGAAAAAGAGGTGGCCAGGGAGAGTCTGGCACGTGGACAGAGCCGTAGCTGTGAACAGGTGACCATTGCATCGATACATAAAAGCCAGTTAAAATGTCCATAAAACATCCATCCTTGGACTTCCTGGATCCGCTCGGTGACCCTTGGCTGGTTGAAGGAAGTAGTGGGATTCTGCATCACAGAGAATATGTGGCCAAGCTGGTTTTGGTGGGACAGCCCTGCTGTAAAGTTGGGTCTCTCGGCTCATGGTATCATTAAGGAGCCGTGCTTGACGGAACCTTTTTGAGAGTAAAGTTGGACCAGTTCACAGCCACCTTTGGGCGGGCCTGTTTCGCGGAATCCAGGCAAAATCTGGAGAAGAGAGAGAGGATGGGTTTAGCTGTGGCCTCACAGACTGAATGTCATAAAGCTTATAGTTTGCCTGAAAGAAAATGTATCTGACAAAACAATGCATGCCAGAAATGCCATTGATACATAATGAAGTAATGCACAAAATAAAACTAAAACCTTCAATCAATCTGTTGTCTGTGACTTCATATCATGAAGCTCATATCCTATGGTGCTGGTCCTCTCCAGTCAGATTAAGATTAAAGATCAAATCCTTTTTATTTGCCATTTGCACAAGTACAGGTACACCTGCATGGTTCTCCTCTGCTACCCCATCTTGCTCTCAATGAGAGACACAAACACGTGACAGCAAGCTTGGGGGCGGGTCACAGTGCCGGGTCCCTGGACTTGGGGCTTGAGGGCGTTGCTCAAGGGCCCACAGACATGTGACTATTCTGCTGTGGCTAGGCTCAAACTGGCGATCTTCTGATCTTCGGCACAGGGCGGAGCCACTCGGCGCCCAATCACAGCAGTCAGGCTACCTCTCAGACCTCTAAGAGCATCCAATCATTATGGTGAATTAAAACCTTCAGACTGAACCACTAGGCTTGCCAGGAGTTTCATTTAATCTCCATCTGACAAGTACACAGTAAATAAGACTTCCTTTCTTACTATCCCCTTTTCGTACCTGAAGAGACACTAGAGAACATCTGAAAGTAACAACATTCTTGGCGGTATCAACATTTTTTTTATTGTTGCACCCTGTGCAATAAGACTAATGGGAAATGAAACAGCTTTACGATAATTAACATTAGATCTTACTAGAAATTTTATTTATACAACTAAAATGTATTTGTGATAAGCCAAACAAGGACCACATGCCCCCCCCCCCCCCCGCCTCCCCGCAAGCTTTGCCACATCCTGTACAATTTAACAGCAAGCAACATAATTAGCTTGATGAGTAAAAGGTGCCAAATGCAGAGAACTCACACCCAACCAAGCCCAATTACCCTTCAAAGGAGCTTAGGGTCTCCAAACTAACCTGAACACGGGGGATGAAGAACACTGGAAAATCCATGTGAATACAAGAAGAAAGTGCACACTCAACACACCAAGATTATTTTAATTATTCTTCGAATAGCAGCCTGCCAAATGATCCTCGTTTAGCTTAATTTCGGTGAAATAAGTAGTAATTCCAATTTACAATGTGAACAAATGTCATGTTTAAATTTGTTCCCTGCAAAGTTTCTTACTTTGATTCGAACACACAACTAAACCCTTCTTATATCCCCATTAACAGCAGCAGAAAAGCACAAACTATAAATAAATCTCAAAATTTAAGATTTTCAAGTACATGAAAGGAAACTTTGCTGATGGAAAAGTGTTTTCCGGCTTCCTGTTGTATTACCTCTTAAAGTATTCAACCTCTCTGTCAATCTCATCCATCTCTGTGGGATCCAGGTCTTTGGGGAGAAACACATCATCTGAGAAAGAGAGCAACACTCAGCTGACAGTGGCAGGAAACAGGCGACATCTAGCAGGTGGTACCTACAGTAAGCCCAATCTACAGAGAGGCTGAAAGCTGTTTCTTAGGCTACAATATTTCAAAGGGGTGCTCATGTTTATCATCTTTCCTGATTCAGAGACAATCAGCTGGTCAACCTGGAGGAATGATAATTAAAATGGCTCAATGCTGCCATCTAGTGAAACAACTTCATTACAACAAGAAATACAATTTGCCAGGTTCTTCACATAGTATTCAGTGATATTTGTAACGTTCAGTCGTGCAGAAAATGCATGAGCGTTCCATGTCTTACCTATGGAGCTGCTGGACTTGTCCATCTTATTTTTGTTCTTCTTGCCCTTTCCTTTGGGTTGCTGGAATCCCATCGCTGTGACAGGAGGACCTTTCCCCTCTGATTCCTGATCCATTCTGTGCTGCTTGGAGCCTCGCATCTCCACATCACTCTTCTCGGACGGTCTAGAGACTGCCGTGCTAGAGGGTCCACCAGAGTTCTGTGCGGGCACCTTACTCTCCTCTGACCTCTTTCCCAAAACTCTGTGTGTCTCCACAGAAGAAGGTTGGGACTGCAAAGCCTGTTTGGAACCCAGTTTGGAGCTGGAACCCAGTTTGGAGCTGGTCCCCAAACCAGGGGCCTTGGTCGGAGTCTCCTTGTTTTTATGTAGTTCATTCGCAAGGGCAGCTTTGACGACCTTAGTGTTCTGCTGCTCTGGCAGACACTGTTCCTGCTGCTGCTGCTTCTTGCCCTTCTTCACTTTTCCACTGGAGCCTGCTGAGCATTTAGGGTCAGATACCTCCTCCCGTGTCTTGGACGTCGGGGCCGCGACCTGTGAGGCTGGAGTGGAGCTGGTGAGCTGGCAGCGCTCAGGGGAACGCACACGAATGAGCTTCGAGAGGTTTGGCGTGGCGTGCAACCGCTGGACGTCCTGACTGTTGGGGGCAGTGTCCTCCCACCCATTGAATAAATGGCTTTTGCAGCCACCCAGCGTGAGAGGAGACAGGTCCAGGTCTATCTGTTGCAGATCCGAGGACCCATTGACGTGAGACAGCAGGTGGTTGCCCTCCAAGGTGGCTGCCTTCTTGGGGAAGTCGTTGACATCCAGATTGAGGTCATACATACTGAAGGAGGCACGGATTGAGTCCTTTATGGTGTTCTTGATCTCCTCTAAACGGCTGGTGAGGAAGCTGTTGACTCGTTCCAGTTCCAGCTGAGGCCAATCGAGTAAGCGACCTGCCTCACCTTCTGAGGCGGCAGGGCTGTCCTCCAGGGGCTCCGGCAGGGATGTGTGGGGGGCGTTGCAAGAAGCATCTGTAGTGCCCTGTTGGGCCTTTTCCTTCTCCTGGAGAAAGATAGAATTTTTTTTTTTTATACAGAGAATGAAATTTCTACATCAAGATTTCTAAAATCCATCAGAACAGAGTTTGAAAATGTATCACCTAATACATTTAAGCCTCATCTACATGCTTTAGAAGTTACACTAAACATGTCTATAAAGAGTTTGTGCTTAAAAGTTAACGAGCCAAGACAAATAAGCAAACGTAGCCTGATAAAAATGGACCAGCGAGTCTCCATCCAGGCTCGGCCGTGCCCGGGAAGGTCCTTTGTTTCCCTAACAGCGTACCTTCTTCTTCTGTTTGTGGCGCGCACGCTTAGCTGCCTTGGCGCTGTTGACAGGCTTGGGCTCCGTGCTGTTGATGAAGTCGAGTAGCTCATCTACGTCCCGATGGTCGATGGCGCTGGGTACAGCCGTATCGGAGTCGTGCCGCTGGGGCAGCTCCTCCTTACGCCGCGTCAGCTGGGAGCGAAGCCGCTCCCGGATTTCCGTGAAGTTCCGGCTTGTCGGCGCCGCTGGGGGCTAAATAAATCGTGCTATTCTCACCATGTGTCTCATTCTTAGTCAATATTTCGCTAAATCCTGGCATTTTTGGGCAAAATTTCCTCTCATATATGTGTCTGTAGCGGAATACTGTCATCGACACACTAGGTACATTAACATGGCTCAACCTTATACATGTAAATGTTTCAGTACTTACTGATCTGTTCATATATAAAATTCAGCTAAAACATAAAAATCTGGGTACACATTTAGTGATAAGTGCCTAGTATCAGTTAGCTGACAGTGTAACGCGAAGGGGCGGGGCCTTACCGCGTTGTGACCAAAGAACTCGCAGTAGCAGCAGTCGCAGTACTTCCCCCCATCCTTCTGATTGGTGGATGACGAGGCACATGAGCTCCGCTCAGAGCTGCTGTCCTCGTCCTCAAGCTCATCCACTTCGCACGCGGGGTGACACGCGGTCCCATTCGCCAGCTTATGCCCTTTACATGCCTGGTCCCTGTAATGCATAACAAGTACTAAGAATGAACATGTTTTGTAAACTACCTGGTTGAGTAATAATAATAATAATGATGATAAAATTTATATCGGCACCTTTCAAAGGCACTCAAGGATGCCTTACAAAGAGTAAAAAACAAACACACAAAGCCAAGTAGGAAAATATCTTGGCAATAAAAGACACATAGCAGCAATTAAATCAATCAAGTAAAACAGCGAAACAGTGAAATAAAGTAAATACTGTTATACACACACATATTTATAGAACATTGTTTCACCTGTGTTAATTTTTCATACGAGCAGACATTGTAGTATTTGACTGCAGAAAATGGTTAGAAAAAAAAATGCAAACTGTAATCCATGCAGGAAGTCGCTACTGCTTCGCCACACTAACCTGCAGGCTGCAGCAGACAAGTGTCCCGCATTCGACGAGCTGACAGCCCCATTGCTGTGGCCATTGCACGGGTGGCTGTACCCAGAGAGGGAAGCACCAAGCTTAGTGTGTTGGCTGTTGACAGCAGGAATGTGGGAGTTCTTGCACACGCCGGGCTTGAGCGAGGAAGCGGGGCTGTCTGGACCCACCGACAGCTTAGACACCGGCACGTGGAGGTTTGGTACCAGGGGCGTGAAAGGGGCGTGCGCGGCCAAACCCGAGCCGGGCGAGGGAACATGCGTCTGCTGGCCAGAGGCCGCTTTGGGCGGGAGGAGAGATGGATGGTGGGAGGACAAGCCTGTGGGACTGTTGGGTGGCACTGCTAGGTCTGGGTGCTGATGATGATCGCTGGAGTGAAAGGCTTCGCCTGGAAATCAGTGGAAACGTATTTACCCCAGAGCCGCACTGGGACCAGACGCCAATAAGGCGGGAATGAATTAGACTTTCACCTGGAGGGGTCGGTCGGCGGCACATTGTCTTGAAGTGCTTGGGGGTGGTCTTGCAAAGGTCAGAGGAAGCAGAGATTGGGGACCCGGGAGACGTCACAGAGGAAATCTGGGATGCTGGGTGACTGTAGGGGCAGACCTTGGGCCCGGCGGACTTGGTTGACTTCCCAGGTGCCTCGTGGGAGGCTCTTTTTTCATGGCAAGTTGGTCCAATCGTTCCACCTAGTACAAAACAAAATACAGTTAATTACGGAACAGAACCATCTAAGTCAGCTGTCAGGGAATAAAAAAACCTTAACATATTCTTGATTTGTTTTAGAAACAGGTTTACAAAAGGAAAAAAAACCCACTGGTTTTACCAGTTACACAAGTCTATCAGAGAACACTTTTGATGACATTCTCACAAGGTCATTCTAACACCCTCAGTAATACCATTTATGTTCTCAGTGCACCTTTCTGACTGACTAAGATCTCTTAAAATAACATTGGAGAATCAGGAGAGGGTGGGGGGTTCACACAAGCGGCCTCAGGTCGGCGGGCAGGTGGGCGGGAGCTGGCCGACCTTGCGGGTGAGAAGCGGCACTGTGGTTGCAGAGCGACGCCCCATTGCTGTGTGGCGAGTTCCAAAGGCCGGAGAGCTTGCTAGCGGACAGGAAGGAGCTGGGGTCCCACTCCCCTGAGCCCTGTTCTGGGTAGCCATTGCCAAAACTCTGCGATTTGTAGGAAGACGAGGGGGACAGGGGGACCTGTGAAGGTCAGAATAAAGAAACGCCAGGGGGGGTTAAAGACAGGTTTAAGTATAGGATTTCATATATGTCTCAGGTCCCGGAATGAATATGCTCTGTATAAATAATGCAGGATTTTATCACAACATACCCATGTAACAGGGCTGTCACCTTTTAACCAATATTCAAACATCCGTTCGAACACGATGCGAAATATTCATAGCCGTACTATAATTAACCCATTCTGATTTTGCAGTGTCAGCATAAGCCCATTAGAGCATTTGTCACAATTATGTGGCGTGCCACCTACAGAGTCCCTAAAAGGTCAGGGTGGGACAATATCTTTTTGAAGTAGTCTTGCGATCCCTTGCAATACTTTTGCAATCCCGCTGCACTTGCCCACTTGCTATTTTCTGCAACATGACAGCAAGTATAAACCTAAATAATACAGACATGTCCCGTAAAGTGCTTTAAGCATTAAAATATGGGGAACAATGTACACCATGTAACTTTCATATTATGTGTTTTTACACGTATTTAATAATAATTGCACTGCGTCCATTCACCACCAGTGACTTTTCCGCAGATGAGGTTTAAACTCTAACCCGCTTTCTGGAATATTTCAGTATAGATCCGCATATCCCCACACACATCAATGAAAGTGGTTTCGGGTTTAAACCTTAACTATGACACCGCAGTAAGGTTAACTTTACATTCAGTTTCCCGGCTGTAATATCTTTCATTAAAAGCAAGCAATACCCCCTTGGTTTTCTAGATTTCTTTGAGAGAATTTTAATCAATATTTGAAATGCAATTATTAATAAAAACGTATAAACACACAGATATGAAAGCTACATGGTGTGTACTGTCCTCCACAGGTATTCAAATATATTCAAACCAATTTGACATTTGAAATTCCTTCTAACTTGATTTTTGGAGAAAGTGACAGCTCTACCATGCAAAGTGCCTCGGGGCGACGGTTGTGGTGTGGCTCTCCGGGACCGGAATGGGGTCCTGAGTGGCGTGGCCCTCCGGGACCGGAATGGGGTCCCGAGTGGCGTGGCCCTCCTTACCGGCAGCTCCTGGGAAGCTTGACGCTCTTCCTCCTCCACGCTCTTGCGGCAGCTGTGGCAGATCCAGAGCGGCACCTCGCCCAGCAGCGACTGCGACAGCGAAGGCACGGCGTCGGCCAGCTTGCGGCCCGGCGCCTCGCAGAGCAGGGCCTGAGAGAGCGCCGGCACCGCATCAGCCAGCCTGGCCCCGGGGCCCGGGAGCCCGCCGGTGGGGCCCGCCCCCCAATCCTTGAACTCGCGGTGGCAGATTAGACAGCAAGTGTGCATGGGCTGACTGCTGGAGAGAGGCAGCGTCTGCAATCAAAAAGAAAGGCGGCATCGTGTGAGCACCTTAACCGGCACGCTCAGACGCTACGTGGCAGTGACATTTCAGCCACCACATGCCATGGCAGACACACACTCCAGATGGCTACAGGTCCAAATGGGCACTCAGCAATGTTCAGCCTGCTTTTAGTAAATATTTAGTAATTACATGGTCAAAGTGTAATGCAAGGCAACCTGCTATTCCCTAGACTGTTAGAGAATGGAAGCTGCAGATAAACATGGATGGAAAAAACAAAGACAGCGAGAGAAATGCAAAGGAAACAATTAAAGGGGAAAGATGGGGAAAATTGAAGGTAAAATATCTGACGCAAACCAATCAATGTGAAAATCTGCAAATAGTACTCGACTGTTATTAAAAATGCTAAATTACCAGGCACTGAAATCTCTGCTGCCAGATTCCAAAGTCACTGAGTAACATGGAAGTGAGGCTGGCTGCCTGGACAAAGATGCCACAATTCTCTTTGCTCATTTTTTATTTCTTTTTTTTTTTTTTTAACCGAGAATGTACATATTTTTAGCTTACCCGTTGTCTAAAAACATTGCCGTTTAACTGTTCACTGCCAACTCATACATAACCAGAAGTGTGAATGTCAAATCTGGACGGGCAACTGTATCTCCGATGCCAGGAGTACATGGGGAAAATTCGTTAGTATAAAAATTCAGAAGATCGGGAGTGCAAGTTCAGTTCCTTCAGAGTCTGAATCCCAGACTGCACAAGTCAGACAGGATGAACAGTCAGGTTACTGTCTGCCCGACAGAGTGTCTCCAGTGCGCTGGGTGTGGCTGAGCGACCAGTGCTCTCCTTCAAGTGAGGCCTGTTAATTAGTGAAGCCTGCAGGTCACAGGCTGAAAAGGAGCTGGTGGCTAACATCACAGACACATCAGAGGCCCACCAAACCACCAGAGCTACCATGCACTGGGGGAGGCTAATCGGCCGTGGCTAAAGTTCTGGTGAAAGCTGAGATTTATTTAAAGAAAAAAAAAAAGGCTTTTTATTGGAGAGGGGGATGAAGAGGCGTAAGAATTTCTAGTTCTCATTATATTCAGTCAAAATTAATTAGGTATACTAGAAGACTATAAATAAGTCTAAAAATTAACGGTGAAAATCAATCCGGTGAACCGCAAGGTCATTTCCATGCATAGAAAAAAGTAAGAAAAAGACGAACTGTATGACACACAAACCCCGAAAGCTGATGCTGCGTAAGCTAACTGAACATTTCCCAAGCAGCATTCATACACCCTTCAAACCCTTCCCAACTTTGAGCAGTAGGTGGTTCTTCTTAAACTATCCAACTAAACCCTTCTTCAGCCTTCTGGACTCAACTTTTCCTTCACCGATACGTTGCAGAATGAACCAGCGTTATACCCGAAGTCAAATGAAACGGGGGCGACGCCAGCCCTAGACCCGGCACTTTTGTTTCTCAACGCCAGATACGCAGTTACCGATTCCGATGAACTGTGGCCAGTTGGTGAGGTGTACCTCATAGCCAGGCAACGATGGCATTCTCAACCTGAATTACCCTGAGCTTCTCCCCCAGAAGGGAAGGCAGCAAAACGTTAGAACACAGCTGACAAGTCAAAGAGGAGAATCCTCACGATGATGCTAGACGTGTGCAGGTGCTGTTAGGCTCCGTGAAGCAGACACAGGATAGCATCTGACACATCTGTGTGTGTGTCTAATAAGCAAACTAGTGACTCTGCGAGTTCAACGCATCAGAAACTCTTTCCTGTCGAGGAATAAAATGAAATATTGCAGAGTTTTAACGATTCTTCAAACTGGTCTGAGACCAGATTACTATGGCCCTGGATGCAGATCATGGCAAGGGGAAAGTATGAGAAGGTGCAAGATTCAAATACTTCTGACATAATTTCAACCAGGTTACCTCTAAAGCCAAGCAGATTCATGGATATCATGCTTTGCTCTTTCAGACTTATCTACCTACCTGACCTATACACCTGTCTGCCGCTTTACTTCCTCACATTGCTGCCTTCCTGCCGATCTACGCCTCCAATTTCCTTTCACACCACATCACTGAATTAACTTCCATTAAACTCATGCAAGAACCCGATAATTAAAGACATCTGACTAACATTTACCCTTAAAACTGAAAGGGTTTGACAGGTGTTGCAAATTTAAAAATATGCAAATCCCTGATTAAAGCGAAGCAGTAATTCCTGGTTTAAAACTGGATAACACCAAATACCACTGAATCAAAAATGCTGTCACAATGTGGACCATCTGTCCTATAGAAAAGGATGACAGAATATTAGGCCAAAAACCACACCGAGATGTTCACTGGGAGGACATTTCATCCACATTTATACTGTGTTTATTTCAAAATAAAAATGAATATGGGGTCATTCCACTTTGATTCAACAAATCACCATTTTTGATTTTGATTAAATTTGGCGTGCAGAGTACAAATACCTTACTGAGCTCAGAAAATATTTGAATTCCCTTTGAGATATAGCTCCTTTTCTACCACATGGGTAGCAAATTAAAATAAAAATTAAAAAAAGAACAAATTCAGAATGTTTTCTTATGTAACATTTTTTTTTTATCACAGCTACATGGCTCAACTTTTTGATGGTATGGTACAGTGCACATAACCTAACAGGCATCACAGCCTGGCCTAGCCTGCCTTAAACATGCTTAGAACACTTACATTAGCCTACAGTTGGGCAAAATCATGAACACAAATTCTCTTTTTTTTTTTTTTTTGAAAAGTGAAAAACAGAATTAAACTAAATTCCCACCATAAAGTCAAAATATCGCAGTATGGACCATTGTAACGGTAACCCCGGGAGTATCTGTACATTTTTATAATGAAGTACATACCGGAAAAAGTCCTCTTTTTGAGCTTTCCAACAAGACATAGCTGAGCCAAGGACTGACTTGCATACATTGTAATTGTCAATTTATACTAGTGTAATGGGAAGGGTTCATACACATTTTACATTTTAATATTCCATACTTCTCCAGGTGTACGGCGGAGCTGAGATGGTAAAAGTTGTCAAGGGCAGTTTGTTAAGTCAGTGACCCCCCCCCAGAAGCTGTCACACTGGGCAGCTGCCCCTCTCGCCTTTGCCGGGATCCACCTGTGACTAGACAGCACTGCTTCTGCCTGCCACATAGCTAACAAATCGCTCATGTTCGAAATGTCAAACAGCTTCACACATACTTTGCATTTCGGTTTCTGTTAACATTTGGGATCCTTATATTTGGGACTGGAAGCCAAGCAGATGAAAATGTGCATTTCCTCACTGTGAGTGTAAATTACAAGGTAGCCTACATCAGTATCTCTTGCAGGAGGTTAATCAAGCGCAGCACACAGATACACCCACACTGCTTGGTTTGGGATGTTACTGTTCAATATATACTATATATGTGCATATTCTTGCTCTGGCAGCCAGCTCACATCGGTGGTTTCATCAAAAACATTCATAAATTCAGAGTTTTCTTATATACAAATACATAGTAGGCCATTTAGTTGCAATAGTCTGGAAACACTGAAATATTTCCATACATTCATACCTTTTTCGCCATACCTATCCAGACTCGAGAAAACACCAAAATCAAAATTTCACACTTTTCCATACCGTATAGGATGCCTGAACTGCATTTTTTCAGTACACATTCTACAGACACATTCTACATCACTGATACAAAATTAAAGTAACAACTCACACAACATATTTCACGATGAGATACATATTTTAATCGGGCTCTGAAAGGAAACCAACAGCACATATCCAAACTGCTAATTAAAACAAACCAGCCATTTGCATCCTATTAAAATATTTCCTAAAATAAGGTGAAACATTATCATCAATTCAGACTATTGAAATCAAGTACTGGGTTTTAGCACTGAGGGAGAAACACAGAGACGTAAAAACATTTCAGAACAAATGCAGGTTCCAACTCAAAGGCCAATTCAATTAAGAAACACCAGGCACTTGCTCTGTAGTAGTTCCTGATGCGGCTCTTTTGCAGTACATTATCCCAACGGTCGGCTTAATTCCAGTCCAAATGATATTAATGAGAGACTTGCAGATGTTACGTCCCCTTTAAATGCAATATTACACCTAGTGTAATGATAGTAGCTTTAACCACCCACCATCCAGCTACCTAACTAGTTCTGTCCAAAAAGATTTATAAAGATGTTTTAGAGTGGAAAAGCAGCAAACTATCAATTGCGAGATGAAAACTACAAGTCAGAAGAACGAGAGAGACATCCACAAAGTTTGCCTGGAAAGAGGTTTTAAAGCAAAGAATCGGGGACAAAAGAAACGCATCAAAAGGAGGAGGTCTGATGACCTTAATGCTCTTAAACATGCCATTAACTTAATTCGCTTAATAAATTTAACATTTGACACACTTAAACCCTCACTCCTGTGAGGGTTTAAGTGAACACCAGTAAACCCTAAATTACCCATTCTTATGTTCTACTATAGCTTTATACTACTGATAAATGGACTGTATATATTATACTTTTGATATAAAGTGATTCTGCTAGTTATTACAGCAGGACAGACCTTGGATTTGAACCAGCAGGACAAAATCTTTAACCAACATTGCAAAGTACCACCTACTGAGAAATGAAGGAAGCTTCAAAACCCAACTATTTTCTCTGTGTTGATTTTAGGCTCAGCTAGTGTCACTTGGCTGACTGGAATCAGTAACACAAGAATCTGGTCAGTTAGACAGCTGTATAAAATCTTACATGGTCTGCATCCTAGGAGTGTCTTTTGCACATAAATACATGATTTGTTAAAAGCTTCTATAAAAGGTATCTTGGCTCCACTGTCTGACCCTCCTAGCTGCTGTTGGAAATTTAAGCATCTCACAACTGCATACCGCCACTAAACATATTCCAGGTGAGCCTGTCCATACCGCCACTAAACATATTCCAGGTGAGCCTGTCCATACCGCCACTAAACATATTCCAGGTGAGCCTGTCCATACCGCCCTCCGCAGTCAACAGTCCTCGAGTGTCTTTGAACTTTCACCATACGTACATTATATGAAAATGCATCGCCACGTTGCTTAAAGCTAGGAAACATGAAAAAAGTGAACAGTGAAGTGAGATGACCGAATGGTTGTCAGTCTACTTCATGGGACAGGACCAGATTTTAGGTGTTTTCTATTAAGATTAACTTTACTGATCACGGGAAGAAATTCCGTCCCACGAACAATGCAATAAGAAAAAAAGCCCTCTTTTATTCACACTATATTAATATTCCACCAGTGATCCATTGTACCAGGAACAGGTCATGTGATGGGTATCCCAAATTTTAGTACCTATGAAACAAAAACCAAGGGAACAATTTTGACAAAATCAAAAATATCCACATAGCAATGAACCTTGAAATCTAAAACTGACCAATTCAAATAAAAATCACCTATAGCCAGCAGTGTAGTGCTGGGACAATGTGCCTAGGAAATCAAGGTAATCACCGAGTGCTGCGTGTCCATGTATCATGCAATCGTGAACTTTAAAGACGGCAAGATGGAAGCACCCAGCAATGGAGATTCCGATCTCTGAAAGACCATGGACAAAAGTCTGAAAATATTTCAATGAAAAAAAACAACAATACAGTAGTGTTGCATCAATGTGGAAATTTTGACCAATACCAATTACCTTTTTTTTTTTTTTTTACCTAATATCGCCAAAACCAAAAAGCAGCTAACCTCTGAGCCACTTTCCAAGCTGGAGGGGTTGCCGGCGCATATTACGGAATGACGTGACATTTTTATTCTATGGAATATGACAGATTGATATGCCGTCCAGATTTCATAATAAACACGTGGTGGCCCAGTACTTTCAGACCTCCTACAAGTAGTGAATGGGCCATGCAAAGTCCACCAAGGAAAATGGCTGATCGTTCAATGCAATGATCTCCATCATTTTAGCTGCTGTCTTTTTAGTACTGGTGCTGCTAACTTTGAATATTGATCAGATTCAAATACCAGCTGGCAATATCTGCCAAGACTGACACACGGCACTAATGCTGGGCCACTAAACAGATCTTACCTGGGTACTATTGAAAATCGGATTCAAACTGCACTAGTTTGTTACATCTCAAGTGTTAACTGAATTTGAAAGCTGACTAGACTGTTCCTACTGATATCCAACCGACACTGCACAAGTTTGTCATATCGCCAGCTTTGCTAGAACTGTTACTGTCAACTGCAGCCCTTTATTCCTGGAATCATTTTAAACTGGAAACATTTTTAGTCTGCTTACCTTGTTGCATTTTATTAGACAATAAAACGCTGACACTCTGATGATGTTGAATGGTTACTTTTTGGTATTCAATTGTTAATGGTTTTTAATGGCGTAATAACATTTTAATGATTATTTATTATAGATTATTATTTTGTCTGGTTTGATTCTTAGCTGCATAATTTTCAAAAAGTAAACATAAACCAAGGTTGTGGGGAGATGCAAATCTATGGCGATTTTCAGTGAGCATGGCTGAAAACAATACCAACATACTGAATTTGCCTGAACGATTTACATGGATAAGTGAGCATCTTTCAGCTATCAGAAAGAACGCTTAAAGAAACCAGACTAAAAATAATACTTGGTTTTACAGCCAAGTCTGAGCATTAAAACAGTATACAAATAGCTCTTTTGATGTACATTAAATGTACTTGTCTATGTATGTTAACTGTCATTTTAGCAGTATGAACATAAAAACGGAAAGCTTGCCTGAAGTGTGCAATAAATAAGGGATTGAGTTGTAACGAGGGAGTGACAGTAGGAACCACACTCAAAATCTGCAAGCTAAGTCTGGTTTTTCCACTGTAAAAGTCGGTTTTTGGGGGGAGGAGTTCTTTATGAAAACCTTTGGCATTATTCCAGGTACTGATTACACAGGCAGCGCAATTTCTGGAGAATGTGTGTGAAATTGTATAATCTTTTTAGTACCGACCAAAGTGGTCAACAGCACACAGACAGAAACATGTATAAGCAATTGATAATATAGGCATCTTGAGTGGCACTAAGCTGTTCTGACTAGATACTGTCTAAGCTATATGAATATGCACAACATATTGTATATGTCCACTTCGTTTCATTATCCTCTAGGCTATACAAGATTGGTTTGGAAGACCACAAAATAAATTAAAGCACACGTGGTAATCTTTGTGTGGGGATTTAAAGAGCCTAGCAGTAAATAAGGTCTGCCCGGGGTATTTCCAGGGGGGCAGTCTCAGGTTAAATCAATTTCCATTGGTACACCATAGCCAGTTTGGGTCCTAAACGTGTATCCTCCACTGACACATGTACTCCGAGCAGATATACAACCTCTCTTCTTCCATTTTAATGGGCTAATACGGTACTGCTCGGTTACACGTTTCAAAGCTGTCTGGATAGAACCAAAAGTTACCCTGACCTGATATAACAGGTAAGACACAGGAAAAGTTAAGACGCAAAATCAAAGTGGAAAGATCGTTCAGATTACCATCGCGTTTTCGCAATGACCTGCAAATACTAGCAAAACCCAATTATATATAACATATATACTAGGAGGCTGATACCGGGGGGAAAATATATGCACTTTCATTAAGATGTGACCTTAATCTTAGATGGGGTTAGCTCTCGCTTAAAAGTGAATCGTCGGCAAAACCTAATAATAGGACAACCCGTTTAAAAACGACTGCGATACTTAATATATACAAAACACAAATGTATAATTTAACGGGATGAAATATTCATGGGCTCTCGTGAGTATCAGAGCAGAGCCCCGCCAGCAGGACCGGTCCTGGCCGATGCGGCGCCCTAGGCGAGCATCAAAGCCGGCGCCCCCGCGGTCCGAGGCAAAGTGAAGCTGACTGGCAAGTCGGCGCCCCGTCAGAAGTTTTGCGCTCTAGGCGGCCGCCTATGTGGCAGCGTTAGCCAGCGGACAGTGCCCGGTGTGGGTGCGAGCTCAGCTCGCCTTTCCCTTCCATTTCACCCGGGCGCGATGGAGAACGACGGCGGGGGAACCGACGCCGAGAAGCAGCACGAATAAACGCAGGAATACGCCGGGGGGTCTGTGTACGTGCGGGCTGTGTGTGTGTGTGTGTGTGTGTGTGTGTGTGCCGCTAGCTGCCTGCTATTGTGCTGCTCCGCCCCATACACACTATTTCAAACGAGTAAAATCGGACATTGAGCGCCGCCAACCTACATAAAACCAGGGCGTCAAAGCCGCGTTTTACTCAAGCGCCGCCGACGAGGACGCGGCAGCCAGCGGAAAACGCGAAGCCCTTTCGGCTACCTGGTTCGCCCTGGGTAGCCGCTCCAGCCCCGCATCTCCGCCGCCAGCGCCAGCTGCATCGCTGGGAGAGACGGGGCTCTTGGCGGAGCCCTGCTCCCCTGTCACCGGCTCCTTATTCCCCGCTCCTTGCTGCTTGCTCTTCTTCCTGGCCATGATACTAGATTTCCTGACACGCAGCGACCCAGTTTTCTGCAGTTTACGCGTGTAAAAGAGCACAGTTTCAATTCTCCCAGCACCAGACACCGTCCCAGCCTTCTCTAGGCAAGACAACAGCCAATATGGCGGACTGCTAAGCAAACCGTGGAGTTCAGAGGTCAATTAGAGTACTGGCAGGACGGCCTCGGTGCAGAGCCAGGCGAAGACGCATGCTCTCAACGTTGTAGTAAGGGCACCAGCTCGCAGGTAAGCATTTAATCCAGACCCGCAGACGATATATTGCACATGTAACATATTCCCCTATTTTCAGCTGAATTCTCCCATTTTTTGTGCAGACATTACAATGCTGAACGTCACTTAATATTATTATATATTTTACACGCTTCATAAGCATGGAAGCTCAGTGGGTCTCCCTCCAGGATTCCGTTATTGTTGATTACACAACTGAGATTTTCCCCAGCGCCTGAAGACATGCCGTACTGGTGATTTTTTTTAAACTTATTTTAAGAGTGCCCTGTTATTGTGCATTTAATTTAATTCCCCATCCCAGTCTCTTGTGTCCCATTGATGGTTTTGCTAAAACTCTATCCCTCTCCCAAAACTGTTTTATATCCATACAACAAATACTGAGTGCATGTGTTTCGTTACTGTCACTGTTTGTTTTGATGAAGTACATCTGTCTTCCTCTGGTTTGCCGGAAGAGACTGCGATGGCTGTCCAACCAACATCTACAACTCAGATTCGTCAAACCGTCATATCGTCATCCCTACTAAGGAATCATCCTACCGTGAATTCTACAGTAATTTTGCAACTAAGGTGTCATGAAATATAAATCAGGTATTTCTAAGTGCTTAAGTACCCAGGGCAATGCAATGCAGACTCTTCTTTTACAAACACGGTACCCTGGGCTTAACCACAGTTAATATCCCATCTCGCAAGCCTTTTTATATGCTTTTAAAGACATCACTTGCAGTGCAACAACTTCTCTGGTTTTACATTTATTTATTTACTTACTTTGTTTGTCTATATTTGTTTTTTTTAGCTAGCAAAAACCTTTATACAAAAAAGACAGACTCCATAACAGACATGGATCCCTATCCCCACTGATCCAGATATGCTCTACCTCTAAATAATCTTTTTTACATTTTATACACTAAGCCAGATTTTATTTTACTGGAGCAATTTTCGTTAAACGTGTATGATATGTCGACCTGGGTTTTACTTCACATTTGAACTGATAATATTTTAATCATAAGCCAGTTCTTTAACCAGTGTGCCACCTGCTGGTTTTCTTGTGCCTAGACACGCTACTCCTCATGTCCACTGACAGCTGATTGTGAAACATATGAAGTTCAAGACATAAATTTTGACTTTTTCCTATTCCATACGCATGCTCACTAATAAAGATAGACCACATATTGAGCAATAAAAATTGCTATCAATGAGATCACTTATGATGTTTAAGCATCTAAGCAAAGGTCATAAAGTTGGTTTTCGGTAAATTCATCGTTTAGATTCATATCGTCTCGGAAGCAACAAAATAATCGAATAAAAACTCCATGCAAAACAAAACTGCATGTTACAGTTTTAAATAGTAATAAGCGTAACAACCATATCACCTAACGCTTTTGGACTTTCACAGAATCTGATAAATGTACCACAAACCCAGTGAAACTGCCGTTTGCTTTACAATTTCCACTTCTGAGTCGGGGGCCTGCCTCTGGTTTTCATTTTAAATAAAACGATCTATTAACCCTAATCAAATTGATTGGTTTGGCTATTGTATGTTAAATGTTGATCAACGGCATTTAAACTATTTAGAATAAATTTCATCAGCGAATTCACATAAGTGTAATTTAGAACTTTGTAATGATAAACTGCCATTGCGTGGCCAAAATCAAGTCAATAACTTAGACAACTCAATTTAATCACATAAAAGTTTACTAAGTCAACTCGAGCTAGTACTACCGTTAAGGAACAAGCGAATTTGCTTCACTGTATATTTCCAGATAAGTGAAGGTTAACTACAAAAAAAAGACAGAGGAAAACGATGTGACGCAACACGCAGTCAGTGCTAGAAAAAGGCGTGGAGCAACAAGCAAATACACGCCAAGGCAGACTAGACGCGAGAAGGACGCGCTGTTTGGGATTTTCCCGACCAGCCATGGTCGCCCGTAGGTGATTTGGCGAGAAGTTAGAAGGAGCGCTCGGTTATAAGTCTGGTACAGCGGGAAAGCGTGATAGAGTTTCGGTGGCTACAATTTAAGGAATGTATTAATGTCTACCTGTCTTCATAGAGGATATAGTATAATTACAGAACTGGCGGACCTGGGTACTGTAAGTTGGCGAAAACTTTAGAAGTATATTTGTATAAATTCAAAAGAATAACTTTCAACCCTGCCAGTTTACATTGCGAGTTTAAGATCTAGTTTTAATCGAAAGAGAGAATCTGAAGCTTGGATATTGGAAGAAAAAGGCGAAGGCAGGGTGATATGACACGGCGCCTCGTTGAAGTTGACCTGAAGAGCGCGTCGCTGTGCGGGGGGGGGGAAGCGATCAGACCTAAAAGTCTGATTCGGTGATCGGGGGAGGGAAGCGATCAAACCGCCGAAAAGTCCGCTTCGGCGGTCGTGGGGGAAGCGATAAGCCTGTCGAAAAGTCCGCTTCGGTGGATCGTGGGGGAAGCGATCAGACTGCCGAAAGGTCCGCCTAGGAGATCGGGGGGTGGGGGGGAGTAGAGAGTGCGCAAATAATTCACCCAGGAAGGTGAACCGATTTCTCTCTTCAGATCCATTTGCGCGAAGCTGAAGCGGACAACTTTAACTTGAACTAAAAAGGAAACAAAGTACATAATAAGCAGGCGATCACTCCCCCAGAATGAAGTCTCGGAACAGTCAGCACGGAGTTCAAGTACAGTAGAGCTAGTCCAGGATTAGCTTGTTGACAGCGGTGTCAGACAACCGCGATCGAGTAACTATAGTGTGTATAATAAACCAAGTGGCCAACTTGACGGTGGATCGGCCAGATAACATGCTGTCATCTCTCATGAAGCGCTGGTTGTACAGGCCCAAGGTAAGGCTGTATTTAATTCTCTTTGACAAAGTTTTAGGATTGCGTCAAAGTCAAAGTCTTCTTATTTTCAACCCAGGATCTTCCTGGTAGATTTATAATTACTTATAGGAAATGATGACTGATTTGAATAATTCATTTTGACAAATTACTTTTTAAATTGTTTACCATAGCTGACTTAGTATGAGGGTCGTTGTGGGAAATGTGTGCGTGTGTATATATGAACATGAAGTTTAATTTCTGAGCTACGCTGAGCACCTATTTAAAAGAAGTTGCGTTAATACGTGTAACGATCGTTTATCGATAAACTAGATTAAAAGCCAAAAGGGTTCGTGTAGTTGAAATAGTTTTAAATATTTTAAAATTACTTTTATGTTTTGAAGAGTGGGTGTTTGTGTGTATTTTGTGTATTATCAGTGAACCTAAAATTCATGAAAGGAACATTTCAGGAATATTTCTTCTCCTAAGTGTTAGTAGTGACTGGTCAGTTTTTGAAGTGAATCGCTCTAATAGAGGGGAATAGAGGGGTCATTTTTCTGTTCCAGGGGTAGAACCGAGGGCAACCCAGTAGCTACGTTAAGTCCATAGCACAGGACCTTTATATGTGTTCTGAAAGTAAAAGTTTAATGCAGGAGTATCTGTAATCAGTTATGAAATGGCATAATTCAGATTCTGGGTAGGCCAAAGATTTTAGTAACAACGTTTTGTTTGTTTGGTGCGTGATATGTGACAAACCTGGAATTCGCAACAATGCTGAGTGATGTCAGGCGTTTTTTTTTTTTACTTCTTGTTTAGCCTGGACTCATTATGTAAAACGGACTACTGCCCAGATAGTACAGTGATGTAAATAGCTTAGTGATTGTTTTGTTTCTTCCCCTGTGGCCGAGTACTTTTAATTATTGGACATAATGTAGGATAGGCCAGGACCTGTGTAATGGCATTCCAGTCGTTCTCTACTGCTGGTTTGGGAAAGATGACGCAGAGCCTGAATGATGTGCTTAAGCTTGCAGGCCATTTGTTGGAGTAGGAAATCGCATACGTTTTTGAACTTCTTCGAAAAACTTTTTGTGTAATATTTCTGTTGTGTGTGTGTGTGTGTGTGTGTGTGTGTGTGTGTGTGTGTGTGTGTGTGTTTCTCCGTTTATGAAGTCACTTCCTGGTGAGTCATGACAAGTTGTACCATCTGGTACACGGAATCATTGTTTGTACTATTGCCTTATTAAAAATGCTTTTCCTATGAAGTGTAAATTTATCTATGATTGGTTTCATGTCACAAATATGCTTCTGTTTAACAACAACTAAGGTAAAAATCCTCTTTCGTTTCAACATCTTTCTACTTAACAATCTGCTTGTTTAGCACAAGTTTAGTGCCTTAACTGGGAGCATAAGCTAAAGCTGAATCCATAACATAAATGTTAATCCGTGAGGAGAAAATGCATTTTCATACAACTAGACATTTTGGCAATACCAATTTGAGGGACGTTGTCTTCTGGTGCAAAGCCGGATAAGGTGATATCATTTGTGATGTCATTAAATAATACTTTTTGAGCCGAAAGTTTACGTCAACTCTCTTAGCTCACTTTAGAAATT
The DNA here is from genome assembly GCA_026777985.1 of Mormyrops attenuatus. Classification (NCBI taxonomy): domain Eukaryota; kingdom Metazoa; phylum Chordata; class Actinopteri; order Osteoglossiformes; family Mormyridae; genus Mormyrops; species Mormyrops attenuatus. Next base: position 8,756,985 of record JAODKC010000002.1, read on the forward strand.
GCATACCTTCTTTTGAACACTTGCACAGCTATGCTTAATGACTAGGTACCGAGAAGGCTTTACGCTATATGAAAACTTTAATTTGGCTGTTTGGAAAGTGGAATGAATTTAAAGAGGAAAACGAAAAACAATGCAAGCTGTGTACTTTGTAAGGTGCAGGAGTTTCAGAAATGGGATGATGACTGAAACTGGAGGAGTGACATCTTGTAGTTGTAGGCCTTTCAGTCTTCACAGATATACTTGGGAGGAACACTGGACTGCATTCTGATATTGGCACTTCAGTGCTAAATAAAATAATTTTTGATGTAACGGAAGTGAGTGGTGGCTGTGTTGTGGTGATGCACTTGAGTGTTCTGGTCGTGTGCTGTATGCTGGGATAGGAGTCTGTCGATGCAGTGTACATGTACGTATAACCGTATTCAGATTATCAAAACATGCCTGTGTTTTGTTTTTGTCTGCTGCAGAGGTCTGACAGTCGGCCCCTAGCACAGTTTTTCTTCGCGGACGAGGAAGTGAACCGCATAACGGCGGAACTCAATGGGTTGGACCTGAGGAAAGATCCCCAGAAATACTTGGTTTTGTTAAACCAGTTAAGACAAAGTCAGGTACTTTTTGCACTGACCCATTGAGAAAAGAACTAATCTAAAATATTACTTTGGGTGCACTTTTCTGATAAGGCATTTCAAAAATATTTGCCAGGATAACATGTTGCGTTCCATTGAGCTGGTGATGGAGGATTACCTTGCTGGACAGAGATGTAGCCGCGACTACTATATCAAGTTTCCCGACGAAATTCGGCAAGAGAACCTGGGTGTGCAGCTGTGGTTCGCCGCCGAGGTGAGATCAGTTTATATGCCGGTCACCAGCTCACCATGCTGTGGTAACCAGTGACCTATCATTACTTTTTAAGTGTGCTACTTTAGGTTTGGTGAGTGATGTGTTCATATGCTCATTCTTGTAACCAGCATCTGCACTGTCGGGGGGATGTCTGATTTTGTGATTGAATTAATTTCACCGGATTCCAGACAAATCTGAAGTATTCCTGCCTGTACCCTAACATCTTCCTCTCCTCCCTCCTTGGAAGTGTTTGTCAGCCGGCTCCTTCCTGGAGGTGCGGGAGTCCGAGGGTCTGCTCTTGCGGCCGCTGGCAGAACAGCTCCTACGCTGCCTGGAGGAGGCGAGGCACCAGCTGCGGGAGCAGAGTGTGAGCGGCCTGCAGGGCTGTCCGGCTGCACTGCGTAGCACGCTCCGGCGCTACGACAGTGTCTTCTCCCAGTTTGAGCTCAGGTAGGGACTCCCTCCCGTGGCTCCTGGTTTGCACAGAATTCCCCCTGAGGTGAGGAGGTTCCGTCAGGGGTTTTCTGCAGTAGGCCAGTGTAAGAACTCGTCTAGTTGTCCACTTTCATTCGTGGTGGATAATTTTGATGTGCAAGCGGTAACCCAGCTACCAGTAAAACCTTGTTAACTATGATCCAGGTTGGAATATCTCAGATTTGTTTGGAATTTGGTCAGTTTTTTTTATTTCCTTAAGAAATTTAGTGTAAGAGGAGTGAGCTGCACTGTTGAGCGTCTCCCTGTGTTTCTCTTTCAGTTACATCTCCACCGTGATGCCAGTGAAGTCTGCTGAGGAGCTGCAGAAGCAGCAAGAAATCGTGGTGCTCTTCTGCGAGACTGTCGACCGGTCAGTGGGGGGGGGGGGGCTACAGTGAGACACGGTGATGTTTTGTATTTTGACTGCATTTTGAACTGGTGTTTATAATGGAGGATTACAGTGCGATTTTTGGTTTGAAATGCAGGTTAGGCAAAAATAAACTTTGACATCAGCCCACATGTTTCTGGTCCTCCGCTGTGGTTGGGTTTTGTTTGTATGAAGTTGGATGTGTAATATGTTGGAAATTATCTTCAAAAGGGAGCCAGGAAACCTAAATTTTTGCATGGATGGATGGATAAAGCCTGAGTACTAAATGTGAGTCCTTCTGCACGCAGAGCACTCCAGCTGGGCTATATCACCCAGGAGCTGATTGACGGTTACGAACCGCTGGTTATGTTCACCATCCCAAGACTTGCCATCATCTGGTGAGTCATTTTTCTGCCTGCTGTAGGAATCGGCAAACTTTACATACTGCTGATCTAAGGTCTGCATTCTTGGTCAAAACTGAAAATCCTGAGGTACTATTTTTGGCTCATTGTTTGGCATAACCTGTTTACGCTGTTCTGTTGTGAAGTGGCCTGCTGATATTTCCGGATGGCCCGTTGAACCTCCAGCAAGGATCAGAAAACATGTCCAGCCTCTTCAGACCGTTCTTCACGTTGCTGCAGAAAATCAGGTTGGCTTGGTTTTGAATCTTAGAAAGAGCCCAAAAAAATGACCATGGGGTGTTATCTGACTGGTATCACTGTTCCCATCTGTAGGGACCTTCTGCGAGTCCTGACAAAGGAGGAGCTCTTTATTCTGGAGAGAAGGCTCTGCACTACAGAGTCTAGTGGCCATCCATGTGGTGAAGATCCACAGCTGCTTCCAGGCGCTGACACACCAGAGCAGTATGAAGGCTCTGTGCAGGGGCCACTCTTTAGCCCACACACGTGTCCAAGCCCTTTTCGCTCCTCCGTGACTCAGAGTAACGTCGCGATGGGCACAGTCCATGATGGCTTGGTTTCCGGGCAGAGGACAGCCTCTGGTCTGCAGTATCCCTGCAGTGAGAATGACCTTTTTCCTGGGATGAGCTCTGCACAGCCTGGCTGTGATCTCCCTGAACACAGACAGCCACCCCCAGCGGCCTTTGCTGCTTCGGCAGCCCCCTGCTCCGTCCCTCCAAGAGCCCCCTGTGGGGGCGTCCCTGGGAGCGAGCTATGGATGGGCCCCAGGGTGGATGTGACCCCCCATGTCGGGGAGCACTCTGACTGCAGTCACGCTCCCCCCGAAGTCGACCTCAGTGCCTCGGCCACGGACGTGCGTGAGCCACTGCATAGATGGAGGCAGAACTGGAGGGGGCAAAGCTGGCACCCCAAGCAGTCGTGTCCTGGCACAGCTTCTAGATATCCAGGGAGAGAGGGCAGAAGGTCTGTGTGCCCGTTCTGTGTGTGTGTGGGTTTTATGTAATTATTTTAATTATTTAATTTTATTTATATATATATATAAAAATAAAAATTGCATTATGTAATTAAAACCACACATTGTGGGGATAAAAAAGAAAAAAAAAACGCACCCTACAAAGGCGAAACTCAATGAAGTCAATTTATTTTTATATAGCGCCTTTCACAACCATCACCCCAAGGTGCATTACATGGGTGTGTTGTGATACATTACAACAGCAGTGAGAGAGAATAATGCAAAAACAGGGGAAAGGAAAGACATGCTAACGTTGTACAAAAAGGCTGACTGCAAAAAAACCCCAGAAATGCCTAAAGTAATTTGTTTTGTTTGGTTACTTATGGTTAAGGTTCGGGCTGGGTGGGGGTTAAGGTTATGGTTATGGTTAAGGTT
>JAODKC010000002.1:8767616-8807662 GCA_026777985.1 Mormyrops attenuatus
ACCATTGGCAGACCCTTGAGGGTACAGCCCCAGTGACAAGCAAAGGTACAAATTTGTACCCTTTTTTCTGAGAGTGCCATGGACTTCGTGTAGTTTTGAAATCGAGGTTCTTAAAATCGATGTTTGCTACAGACCGTACACGTTTACTGCAGTGTTTTCATTTCGCCCCGCAGAAGCGGAACATGGTTACGCGTCGGCGTCTCCCTTCGACATTAAAGGTGTTTCTTGTAAGAGAAACAAGCACAAAAACAAGACCTCTGGTAGCACCAGGTACGCCGTCTTTTACCTGATCTTGATTAAGTCTAATTATAAGTGGTTCTGTTATACAGACAGTTCTAACAGACAGTAGTAAAACAAGTATCACCCAACTTTGTTGAACGTGGTTTGCACTTACATTTCTGCGTTCTGACGTCTTTGTAGCTATAAAAAAATAACTCCATTTTGGTGCGTGTGTTCATTTATTTAGTTAGTTTTATATATTTTGTCTTTACAGGTCTGTGCATAATGAACTGGAGAAACACAGGTAATCATGATATCTCTTGTTTTGGAAGTTGGATGTTGTCTGAATGACAGGAATTTCCTCTCATGGGTTGAGTAGTCAAAGTTTTCCATTGATATGAATAGCAGTCGTGATAATGGTCTCTAAAAAGTGGAGCTTCAAACATCTTTTAATCTAGAAGGGCATTCAGAGTGTAGCTTATCAGTGGCATTGATGACATGTATGTCTGCAAGGTTGCTGGTGGGTCAGACGCAGCAGCTGCTGTGGGCCGTTTGAAACCGAGACTTTGACGCGTGGGTGTACTCTGCAGGCGTGCGCAGCTACGGCAGTGCCTGGAGCAGCTGAAGCAGCAGGTTCCCCTCTCCTCGGACTCGGCGAGGCACACCACGCTCAACCTGCTCAGACGGGCCCGGCTGCACATCAAGGTGCGAGCGCGCAGACATCCAGACCCCTCACGTATTAAGCTCGGTTTGGGTCATGTTCTAACAGGACTTAAATATCCTACATTGAAATTGTTGCACGTTCGTTTTTAAACCCCCCTTCCCCATTTTAGAAGCTGCAGGATCAGGATGAGCGCGCTCGGATAATGAAGGAGCAGCTACGTTGGGAGCAGAGGGGGCTCCGTGTGCGGCTGGAGCAGCTGCTGGGGGGCACGGAGAGGGTGCGCAACGACAGCATGGGCTCGGCCATGTCCTCCGAAAGGTCCGACTCTGACCGAGGTGAGCCGCGCCAGATCGTGGACCTAGTCTTGGATTTCAGGGGGCCATCGTAAAACATCTGAACTTTTTTGTCCGGTCGAGGCGTATATGTGCTAATCACACATTTGGTCAGTTAAGAAAGAGGGGAATGAACGGTGATTGAAGTGTTTTTAAGAAAAGCAAAATGGTAACAATTGGCTGGTCCCTCTAGATTAAAAATCCAACTTTCACAAAGCACGACATAATGCTAACGTGCAAAAACGTGTTTGATAGTGCCAGCAGTATGTTATTAACTAGTTAATTTGAATGCAAAGAAAGAGCCCCGCATTGTGAAGTCACGATTGTTTTGTGTCATGTGGTCTGCTTATGGCGGGTATTGATGGTGCCTGCATCTTGTTGCAGAGGACGTGGAGGTGGACGTGGAGAGCGTGGTGTTTGTGTGTCTGGAATCTGATGGCTTGGGGGCTACCCAAACCGAAGGGGATCACAGTTACTCCAGCCCCGGCTGCGCCTGGCTATGACAGCAGCCTGAGTACCTCCAGTGCTTAGATTGAAAACATTCCGAGAAAAAGAGAAATGAAAAGCAAAAAAAATAATCCAGGGAACATCACAGCAGAGATGAAGCGAACGTGAGGTCCAGGCGTACTTTTTACAGTTCACCACGAACTCTCAAGATTCACAGGAAACCGCAACATCTGGGATTTTTTCTTTGTTTTTGTTCATCTTCAGTTCTGTCCATTTTTTAGTATTGAGCTTAATAACTGGGCCAGTGCATTGAAGCAAGACACATAGACCAGAAAAGATCACTTTCTGAATTTTTCTGATTAGCCAGTGTTTTGTGAAGTCTGACACTCACTTTTCAAATTCTCTAACATGCACTTGAGCGAGATCAGGCTCTTAGCACTGTGAACTCTTTTCTGCAGGAATGATATTATTGCCCACATATTTTTACATAAGCTTCAGTGAGTGGCAGTATACATGCATATTTTTTTCCTGCCTTCAGTATATTTTTCAAATGGTAGGATGTATTTTTGCACTAATACGAATTCCCGTTGACCTCTTTTAAAAATTTTTATATTTGTAAAAGCATTTATAGTTGTTAGTTATTGAGCCTGATGGTAACCACGCTGGTGTACAGTGGCCGTGTATTTACCGTTAAAGGGGCACTTCAAGAAGATTCTGTATTATTATTTAATGTTCCTGAGCCAAGGGCATAGATTTTGGTATGGATGGTACGGACGTGACCCTAACAATATTGCGGGAGTATCGTCTGTGTTTAGCAGGGTGGGGGATTTGGGGCTGATTTGGTCCTTACCAATGCAGAGATGGAACCTACGCACTTGTCCTGAGCACTTAAATACTAAGGAACATGACTTAGGATACCAGTCCTAAAAGCAGCTTGAGAAAGTAGCCTGTTCTGCTTTTTGTAATGAGACTCGCGTTTTTGAAAATGTCTCACGTCTCCGTGACTAGGCCGAAGAAACCTGCCTAGGAGTCAGGGTGCAGCTGGAGACGTGGAGGTGTGACATGGCCTGCGGAGTTAAGGGTGAGTTAACGGTGGTAGAGACAGCAGGAATTGAAGTTGATGGACAGCAACAACACAGTGAAAGTTGGCACTCAGAAGCACTGTCCAGTGTGTAGCACTGACCTCATCTTACATTAGTCCGTATTGCATGGGCAAGGATCCAAAAGATGGGTTCAAAACATCAGATCAGTTTGGTCATATCAGTCAAGTATGCTAATGTTGAAGTTTCTTAGATCACTGGGCTGTACTCAATAATAGCTCATTTGCATTGGATCAGTTTACATTAAAATGCTAAATGTTTTTTTTTGGGGGGGGGACGGGTTCTGTGAACTATTACTCACTGTAACTTCATGTTATTTTCAGTTTCTATTTACACTCAGCTTCGAACACTGAGCTAGACAAACACCCTGGAAAACCTAAATTCTGGCAGTTGACGAGTCATACAGCGAGAGTATAAATCCCTCTGAAGTCTGGTATGTTAAACTTCACAGAATGCCTAATGCTGGGGAGAGCTGTAGTCTGTGCCTTTGCAGAAATAATGCTATACACCACTTCCTCAAGAATCCGTTACCTTGTGGTTTGGTAGAGCCTAGTTTATGATGGGTCACGTCAAATTCTCACTCTTCTTTTAAGCTTAATTTCTGCAGCAGCTGTTGCTTGCAATTCTGCCTGCATTGAATGATGCTATCTGGTTTAATACCTCTCTGTACTTAATCTTAAAAACATTTTTATTGCACAGTCCTTTCACACAGCACTTCTGCCAACAAACTTGCATAAGAACTCTTTTAGCTTTGCTGTTACTAAATGTGCCTCTGTGTTGTTTGGTTCCATTTCAAAAGATTGATCCAGTTACATGTTACAAAGGGGCGATTTTACATTTTCAATGCAGGGAAGAAGACAAGTTTTGCACATTATGAACCAACCAGCAAAATCCAATTTTCATGTTCTTTAAACAAACAACAAATGGGTAAATGGCAGTGAATGTTTGTTTACCTTTTTGTGCATGTTTATGGTCATGAAGAATGGGTACTTGAATGCAATGCAATGTTAGAACTTTTTTCCTCACGTTAAAGTGAAAGTAAGCACTTTGGAAATGAAAACATACTCCTTAGTGAAATAGTTATTGATGTAATTTCCTGATCTTTAAATTGCCGTTACTTAAGTTAATTCAAAGCCAGTACTAGGGTAGAACTGAGCCCTTAGCTTTACTATACTCCTACTCCTACTCAATTTCTCAATTTTTATACCTTAAATACGTTGAATACGTGGAATCATATGGCACAACAGTAAACTCAGTTCCATTCCTGTTGTGTTTATCAAAATGGGTTTGGTCAGTTGCAAAGCCAATGCCATTTCGTTTTGCTTCACAGCTGTTCTTCCTGGTCATATACTCATTTGGTGTCACATACAGAACAATTTCTTTCATATATCATCTCTATTAATTTTGGTTGGTAAATAACAGAGGGATATCTGAAAGTTTTCATTTAACAGTGTTATTCTGATGTTTCTTAATCTGGGAGGGGGGGGGATTTCATTTCTGAAGATCTCGCAGATTACTATTGCTAAAGAAACAGAGCATATTAAGCTTCCACTGAATATATGAGGTGTGATGATGCTTTGCCTTTGGTCAGTGTCCATAACCCTAATTCCAAGTCCATCCAGAATGCTACCATGTCACCAGAAAAACATTTTTTTTTTTGCATCATGTTTATTTGTACTCTACATTTTCCCCAGTAATCAGATGTAGCATTGTTTACTACTAGTATGCATTTGTATAATAAATATTACAATTATTAATTTCTTCGTGTTTTTTTTATTGCTGGTATATCATGTATATTCATTTAAACTCATGACAGTTTGTGATCTTTCTGCAATCCCAACCATTCGGCGCAAGAAAGCCTGCAAACAAGCTGCTAGCGTATAAGATTGTGGTGTAACACATTTAAGCGCCATAAAAATGAGCAGTGAAAATACCAGACCTGATAGGAATCGTTTATTGATGTTTTTCGCTTTAATGTTACTGCCCACTTTATTTTTGGTACTTCGAAAGCTTTACTCCATACAAACTGGTATTTAATGAGGTTAAAATTTCATGGAATCCTCTGTCACATGTGAACCATCTCTAAAGAAATTTACACGCCCTATTTGTTGTTGTTGAGCTAAATGTTTTATCACAATAACCTTTATATGCTGATATCACTTCCCATTGCTTGGTTCAGTACATGTGAAATATATCCCACAGGCCATGACTGCTAATAAAATGAACCAAGCTTAATTTAACTTCAATTTGAAGCAATGAAGGAATTCTGTGGTAAGTAACAAAGGTTGTGAAATACTCGCATACATCAAGCCTAGTTCACTGATTTGATCTGTGCAGAGGTTTACTTCAAGTAATACTCAGGAACTCAAGCGAAGGAATAATACTTGGAGACAAAAAAATGTTTTGGTAAAACCAGGCAAATAAACTAATCACAATTCTTGTCCTAACAGTTCAAGAAGGGAAGACGTATTATTCTAAGCAGGAGTTCTAAGTCTCTATCCTGTATGAGAATAGGGGGATTTAAACCGCACGAGGAATGGATGGAGACAGGGCGGGGCTGGGAGGGCCCTGATGTCGCAGTCACCCTGTTTGGGAGCATAGCTGGCTTTCCGCCTCGCATGTCACACGTATTGCTTCTTCTGAGCCTTTGACGCCAGGCCTTTCGCTTTCTCCGTGGCAGCCAATGCCGTCTCTCTGGCCTTTTCTTTTGCCTCTTTGGCCGTCTCCACCAGGGTCCGAGTGGGTATCTCACCTGCAAACATCGAGGGCTTTTCAATCTGTGCTCCAGATCCTATCACTCTGTATGCAATGTTTTGCAACTGTGAAATGCTCGCATGCCTGGGAAGCCACTGATTACACAGTATGGCTTTAAAAAAAAAAAAAAAAAAACAATGGGGCAATACTAAAAAGTTTACTAAGAATACTAAGAAGAAATACTAAGAAAGTCGTTCTTTACCTTGCATTTTTGCCAAGACATATTCAAATCCTTTCATGGTCTTTGTAACACTGCTTTTAAACCTTGCAAGGCCAAACTCCTGTAAAAACAAAGAACAAGAAAAGGAAAATAGTAAAAGTGGAAAAGAAACATACCATGACTTAATTCAACACCATTACATAAAAGAGCAAGTTTCCCTAAGTACTCTTCCCATTATCTCGTTACACATTGTTTACTAATTGAAAACTTAATAAAAAAAATATAAAACTAATTCCCAATAGACCAGTGCCTTCATTAAATAAAAAAATGCGCATAAAAAATTAAACAATTGTTTTACCACACAGGGACATCAAGCAGGAAATGCTGACAGTGAACTACTTCAGGAAGTTACTTCAAGGCTGATTTTACTATCTGCACATGACGGTCATCTTCCGCACAAGTTAATTATGAAAAGAACAGCCCCAGTGGCAAGTGCTGAATTAAACAGGGCTCCTCTTTAAAGAAACATGAACTCTCCGTTGTCTGTGTTGAGGTCCACTGACCTGGATAGCTCTGGAGAGACCATACAAGCTGGATGAGATCCACGCCTCCCGCTTTATCTCTGTCCAGCCGCTGTTCTCAGGGTTCACTCTGTACACACATCTCTCCTCTACAGACTGCGAAGATAAAGGACAGCAACATGCTGAGTTTGAACACATGAATGTCCTCCTTCCACAGTGGACGTCACAGCAACGTCACATTTCTTCATGGTGCCAGACAGAATGATTAGACATTTTTTCTCTGCTACTCCATTATGCATCTTGCCATGGGTGTGATATAATTATGCCATATAAAAAGGTTATAGTTAATTTACGCAAGCATCAACACTTAACTTTTTTTTGGTACATTTAATTGTTCTACTATGTAATTATACTTTTTGGTAAACCCCATTAAATGTAATACGCAATGGAGACAAATAGATATAGAGTCACCAATACAGTAACCTACATTTGTAATTATCCTAGTGACTAATAGAGCTAACTGACCATTACGCGAGCATGGCTGATGTTCCAGGTGACAGTGGTCATGGTCTGGGACCTGGGCTCCACAATGGAGTCCTCAATAATGTAGGCCGAGCAGGCCATGTGAGCAGGCAGGTACTTCTCAGCCCAGCGGGGCACGCGGCTCGTCTTGGTCAGCAGACGCCTTGAAATGAGGCGGTTGTCTGGAGTCACGTCCCGGAAAATGATGTCCTCTGTTAGGACATGGTTGCTGAAATACCCACAGAACGTACGCATTAGCAGTTACACTCTGAACAGCTCAGTGAAGCGCCTCGTGAAGGCGGCGTTTCGTTTCACATGCCAGGTTTGTCTGTTAGCAGTAATTACCTGTAAGGATTGGGATATCTCTGCCAGAATGCGATGAAGACTTGGTCCCACGAGCTCTTCAAAACACTAAAGCAAATGAAGTGCTTCACCATTGTTCCCTCGATATACGAGCAGACATTACCTGCTGGAAGAGAGTCAGATAGCGTTGGCTGGGTGTGTTGCAGGGATGTGTACTCTCGCCGATGAATAACTGGGCCGGACCTGTACTATAACTGATAACTGCACACAAAGAGCTGTAGCAGGGTACAAGGCTGCAATGATACAGCACAGGGCCAGCATTTAATAAATAATGATAAGATTAGCTGCATATATTACGCAGCCTTTTACGTACATGACACCCAAGAAAGGCCTGCTTTTAAGTCAAATGCTGTATCAGGCCCAAGGACTTACAGCATAAATATGAATGAATTCGATGTATCGATGCATCCATGAATGACTGACATCCGACTACTTTCAAACTGGACAGACAATACATAACACACTGATAAAACGGAAAAATGTAACAGGTATTTTAAAATCAGTATTAAATCAATAAATTACCTTAAAGTAATATATATTTATAGTTAATGTATTTATAGTCAAAACTTTCCATATTGTATTTAAGGTATTTACTATAAAGTCGAAAAATCCAGCCAATATAACGTCAACAGTCAAACGTATTCTGTTTCACACTGCTAAAAAGAAACTCCTCTTTACTGGGCCAAGCACTGTAGCTTACAACACCCTAAACACTTCTATATTTACGTGTTTGCTTAAATGACAGTTATTAATATCCAGTCATCGCAAGAAAGTTTTCGAAAGTTTTCATTTGTGTAGTAAACGGCAGGGACACCGCCGGGATATATTATACAGGAACCGCTTGACAGGTAGAAGTAGCGGTCACATTTTCACCACGCTCCTCTACTTCAACAATATTACATCAACTGCTCTGCTTAGACAAATAATTCTAAAGTTAAAATCCTTTACGAAATGTCATTAAAAGCAAACACTTTACCTCGTCTGCTATAGCATACAGATGTCATTCATCCTCCCAGAACCCAAGCCACAGAGCTACTGGCAGCGCGCGCCGCCGTCCTGCTTCATGAGGAACGTGACTCAGGAAAAGAAAAGGCTCGTGACCGACGTCACATCCGGCGCCTGAGGCCGCACCACAGACATCAATGGCCATTTAAACCATCGCATAGATCTTGAGTTTAATGCAGAGTGGAGCCCTCTGCCGCAGGCTGAGAATAAAGTTGTCTGCTGATGTCCAATAGAGGTCACTGTCTGACCGCTGAATGCTTACTTCTAGCGTGACAGAAATGTGCGTACCATTGGGACGCCTTTAGTCCCAGGATAGGTTGGACATTCTGGGTGAGCTGGTATGGTTGTAAACAAACAAACAAATAGGACAAATTTTCATCAGTACATTTCTTGGTAAACTGGTAAATTACAATTTAATCTGTTTTAGTTATGACTATTCCATTGGTTTATATATCCGTATCTTCGAATTTCATTTTCAACGACTGTATATTGATATTGTTTATCACACATGCATTAAACATAATCTACCTCGGCTGTAACTAAATAACTATTTCCACGATATACTTGTATCGAATATCTTATACTACCTTGCATTTAATTATCTGTTCTCTTACACATAGAATGTCTAGCTCATCTCACATTGCAGTGCATGGGGTTAACTCACAAAAAATGCTTTTACCAGTGAGTGGGTAGAACTGTTTCAGAAAATCTTTTGGTCTTCTTCATACACAGATCCACAATCACACCAAAATACCCGCCTTAAAAGAAAATACCTCCATTAAATTGTTTCTACCGTAAATGAAATGAATGAGAGGAAAGGAAGTGACTGTATACATTACAAAACAGAAAATCACAACAGCATTCAATAAATTTTTTTATTATTTTTAAATGTTTGAAGGCAGATTTTAACACAGTATACCTTAATTTATGTTAATTCAATTTAATAAACTTATCAGACGGCCTTTGAATATATGACTCTCATGTATCTCGGTAGTAAATACATTGTTATATATCGTCTTTTATTAGTCATATACTGAATTCACACTTTAATATAATAAACATATTATCATGTATGGTATTTTGCTTTTACTTATAATGATGTTTTTGACCTTAACATTAAAAATTCATGGGATAAAAATAATGTCACAGATGTGTGACTGTGGTAATAACGTTTGTACATCAGTCAGGAACCGAATCTCTAAAACAACACAATTAAGGTACAATTTTACCAAACGTTATAACTGGTGACTCGTAGGTTAAAAACTGTAATTCAAATGAAATCTTCTCTAATATTGGTAACACCCAGCTGGCCCTGTTGAACAATACAATCCACTGTGAGGTAGCTACATTTCTCTGACCATTTCAAATTTGTCAAACCATTATTACATACATCATTTGGGAAATACAGGAAAATTTGAACTGGATTGAACCATCAAAACAACATTTTCATTTTTCTTTTGAATGAAAAAATAAAGCTCAGATTTCACATAAAGTGCAGAAAAATTTTATTACACAAAAGAAAGTATATAAATATTTTTATATAATGAAAGGCGGGGTAAAAGAAAACACCCTGAAAACTGATTCATTACTTTTTTTTAGCATGAGGCAGAATTTTTTATTTAACTGAAATGCAGTGGATACTGTGCTCAGAAAATTGTTAAAACTGTACAGTAAATATAACATCGGTTTGAAAAACATTGACGTTGTTACTTGTCCTTATTTTAGCTCATGTCCCATCTTCTAACCACTTAACCTGGTCATGGCTACAGCAAAGAAAAGATTAAAATGTAGTAAGCGTTTCCCTACATGCCATGTGTCTGGCTTAAAATTAGTGTTATAAAAAAAGTCTTACCAATGAGTGTCACTCACACTGTCGCAAACAGTCACGTAGATCTGAAAATAGTGAATATGGTGTGATGCACTGTAAACCCATAGGGTGAAGTTTTATATGTCCTGTATAAACTCATTTGAGTACAGTGGACGCATACATTACAGTTATCTGTGGATTAAATGCATGTGATCACATTTTTTCGCAATTCCTGGTAAGCCTGCTATTTTATTACATACAGACATAATGTATCCTTCACTTTCTGCTTGTATCTCTTAGAGTTTATGGATGTCCCTGGACTCCAAAAGCAAAAGTTATCATTATCTATATTCACTTTATATACAGGTATTTTATAGGTTCTCAAACTAAATCTGAGTGAACAATAGTGTTGCCAAGAATAATCTTTTTCCCTAGAGATACACTCACACCTGGCTGTCTTCCCAGTAGATAAGAGATAGAGTTTCAGCACAATGAATAATGCAACAACTGTGCTTCTGCCGTATTGCATACCGCCCGTAAATATTGGTGAAATACTGCCAGTGCACCTCAAATCACATAAAAATTACTTGTCATGGAGCTTTCAAAGACTCCACCTCTGCTCCTACGTGATGTGATTCGTTGTTGAGGATTTAAGGCAGTAACATTAACTGTTACACGTATGAGTATGTTACACGTATGAGTACCCCACCACCTCTAACTTCTATAATTCCCTTTTGTTGCTGTTGAGATTTATTTACTTTTCACAATTTACATCAAATCCTACAAAAAATACTAAACTCAATACTGATTTTTTAAGAGAAACAAAAGACATTTATATATACATACATATATAACATGGTTCTTTGTAACTTACTATTTACTGTTTTACATTCATTTACATAATAAAGTGTTACAGTACAACAATACATATCTACTACTGCATTGTTTTGTGATTTACAGAGAAAAAAATACCACAAATTACTATGCATAAACCGATGCAATAAACAGTTAACCTCAACAGAAAATCACCCAGCAACATGTATATTCGTAAGAATATTTCAGTGGCTCTTCATATCTCAAATTAGCTAAAACAATTAAACACAAATCCATAGCAAGTACAAATTTTAATTCAGCACACTTTTTAAAAAATAAATCTGCTTACTTTACTTTAAAAACGATCACTTATGGAAAATGAAATGGTTTTATATTGATCCCCAGTGAAATGAAATGATTCATTTGCAAGAATAATTATAACTGAGCATTCTTGACTTTTTTGCAGCAAAGTCCATGACTCATCCATATTCCCGTTACTTATCCCAGCCTGGGGTCTGAAGCCTGTACCAAGCAGCACAGGGCACAATGCTGGGCTCCGTGCCAGATGGGACGCCAATCCATCGCTAATGTAGTCACACACAACAAGCAAATTAGAGACACTACTTCATATAACGGTGGAGAAAAACCGGCGTGAAACAGAAAGAACAAGCAAGCAGGTTCCAGAAACACACCCAAAGAAGGGATCTGACCCCACACTCCTAGAGGTAGAGGCAGCAGTAACAGTCACTGTGCCACCACAACACCCAGAACTTCCCCCAAAAATACTTTCATCTAATGTAAAATTTCTTTCAAGTCTAATGCTGTCATTAGACGTTTTTTTCCACAGGATATGGCAACTAATTAAAAAATTTGGTCAATCATCAAATCCTCGTTTTAACCATGGACAGCAGCCCTTCAGGGAAAAAGAGATTTGGATGCTGGAGCTGTATGCAAGGGAGGACAATTTAGAAAACGTTATTCTTCTAATCCTTACGTAAAAATACTGTTTCTTTTTTCTGATGTGTTATCTAACCCCTTTTCTAGCAAAAAAAATAACTAGCTTCCCATAAATGATTAAAAGAAGAGGTATTTAGGGCATCTGAGATAGAGAAGGCACAGAATTGAAGATCGCATTTTTTTCAACATACTGCAAATTCAAAAATACATCTTATGTAAATTATTAAATGCAATATAGAGGGCTATTTTAACGGCATGTCTAATTTGGAAGCAAAAAATTGAGAAAAAAAGACAAACAAGTTCCTAGTTCCAAGTGCCACATTCTAGGAGTTAAAGCTGTACAGTAGTGTTGCCATGAGTTAGTATTATCCTTACAAATCAAAAATGAAAATCTTAAGTACATTGTTAGTGGCTGTACAGGAATGGATGTACCATCTGAATTCACATAATGATGGCAACTTACAAGCATCCTCAAAGATAGGTACACATATTTAGTTTGCACCCAGATGAGCTGTTGGCATTTACATTACACAGCAGCTGGGGGGTGCTCACCAGTCTGTCTGCACTGGGTCAAAGCCCGTTGAGACCTTGTCTTGAAGGAGCCCTCGGGGCGAATGGTCTCGGGTTTGTGCTCACACCGGAAAAACATCAGGAAGCCATTTCTGTAGTTCTTGTTCATCCAGCCGTACAGGAGAGGGTTGGTGAAGGTGGAGCACATGGCAATTATGTGGAAAAGGGTATAGAGGAGCTTGTATTCTTTAAACTTGAGGACCAGGTCCAGATCACTGGCCAGCTGGAAGATGTGGAAGGGCAGCCAGCAGACGGCAAAGACCACCACCACCAATGCAAGCATCTTGGTGGTGGATTTACGTCGCTGAAGGGTGTCACTCCGGTTACAGGGGCTGACGTGGTTCTTGAGCTTGAGCCAAATGCGCGTGTAGGCGTAGCTTATGACGCCCAGAGGCAGCACGTACTGCAGGAGTAGCATGGAGAAGCTATAGATGATGCCATCCCGGTTGGTGCCATTGGGCCATTTCTCAGAGCAGACGGCAATGCGCAAATCGATGGGGGCAATCTCCACGTAGCGGTACTCCCGGAAAATAGCCAGAGGCGCCGCCAGCACGGCCGCCACCGCCCAGGTCAGGGTGATGATGCCGAAGCTGGCAGGTCGGGAGAGCCGCTGGTCCAGGTGGAAGACGATGCAGCGATGACGTTCCAGGGCGATGATGGTGAGCGTGAGGATGGAGACGTGGACGCTGAGGGCCTGCGCGTATGGTACCAGGTGGCAGAGAATGGCGCCAAACTTCCATTCATCTAGTAAAGTGTAGACCAGGGTGAAGGGCAGACAGAGACTGTCCACCATTAGGTCAGCCAGGGCCAGGTTGGCAATGAAGAAGTTGGTGACGGTGCGCATGTTCCTGTAGCGGATGATCATGTAGATAACCAAGGAGTTCCCAACAAGCCCCAAAAGAATGATGAGGGAGTATGCGGCGATGAGAGTGATCTGGACACTGAAGTTCTTGGTGATGTCTGTCATAAAGCCTGGTCTATGGATGTCCATTTCGTCATTACCGAGACTCTCCTGGTCCCTGTAGGTGTAGTCCCTTCTGGCAGGCATCGCCCCCTCTGTGTTGTTAGACGGATCTAAACGGCCCATTGTTACCGTGGCAAAATGTGACCAGGATTAGCCCAAGTTTCTGAATCAGGAGGGGAAAAAAATCAACAGATTCAATTTGTTCTTCAGCATAGTGCATAAATTATACTTCCAAGCTTTACTTAAATGGAAACATTATTGCATTTAATTGTTTTTAACTTTTTTAATAAAATAGTTTTTTTTTTTTACATAACTTATATACATATCTTAATAACTGCATTGCTATTTTAGTTAAATGATGTGCATGTATTAAACAAGTGCTGGTGTAGTTGTAACCTCCATCCTCTTCAAAGGCTTTTCTTATGTTCTATTGGACATTATTATTATTGATCTAATTTGCAGTTAAGCAGAACAACAAGAATTACACATGTGCCTGTAGTACTATTAGTACAGAATTCAGAAAATGAAGTAATTAAGACCATGAGCTGAAGGACGCTTGACGGAATATGTGAGCCACATCTGAAGAGTTATTTTTTTCTGAGCATTTTTATAAACAAAGGACTTCATTAGAAAACATAAAGCTGACTGAAAGGCCTGTTAAATGGAGAAATGCACATAAAACATAAAAGAAACACTCAACAGAGCCGAAGTAAAACTTTACACTGAAAACCACTGACGTCTCCAAGCAATTTTCTTTGAACTCTCACACATGACCATTCCTATCAGAGTCAGACACGGCTGGTCCTGGGTGTTTTCACATTTCAGTAGCACAGGGCATCTGGCTACCCAGCTGGCTCTCATCTGTTTCACAAGAAAAGTAGTGAAAACTAGTGTAAATAACTGTAATGTCGCAGAATGTAACCAGAGGTATTTTGTCTGATTTTTTTCACTTGCTCTTTTATGCCCCCTAATCGAACGGCGCCCAAGGCAATTGCCTATGCCTCCTATAGGGCGAGCAGGCCCTGTAGTCACATGACATGTGGGCAGAGTAGTAGCTGCAAAGGTAAACATGATTTCTGTTATCTGTAGCTTACATTTCAGAGCATGTTTGCATTTTGACTTGAGTAAAACCATTAATAATAACAATAACTGATTCTTGCAAGGTGAACCTCTTCATACCTCCCCCAACTTGCTCATTAGTGTCATTAGTGTGTTTCTCCAGCTCCCCAGACTTCTACATGGCTCTATAGGCTGAGTGTATAACTATAAACCCTTCAGTCTTGTGTTTGAATCCATCCCCTTCTGTTTTTGTGTTTTGTAGATTTTATTCCCTAGTGTTTCATTTGTATCAGTTTTTCTAGTTCCTTTGTTTGGTGGCTTTCATTCTGTTTTGGTTTTTTACTTTGTGCTCTTGGTTGTGTTTTACCTCTCTGTTATTTCCCTAGTGTTTGGATTCTGTTCCCTAGTTTCTAAGTTCCTTCATTAAATCATTAGTTTCACCTGTTGCCCGTTTTGGAGTGCGTGTTGACTGGTCTGTTCTGTTGCTAGTTGTCCTGTGTCCTGTGTTGATCGGTTAATTGTTTCATGTCTCACTCCTCCTGCATCGTTACCTGGTTCGGTTTGTGTATTCATATCCCTGCCTTAATTCATTTCCTGAGTTGGTCATTCTGTTATGGAGGTGAGGCATGGGGCAGGCAGAAAAGGAAGGTGACTGGAGACTGAAGGATGGGGATTGGAGGGCGATGAGGAGGCCACAGGACAGGGACCTCAATCCAACTCCCTTTCGATCGGCTGGGGGCTACAGAGGACATCGCCCTCCAGTTCCCATCCTTCAGTCTCCAGTCACCTTCTTTTTCCGCCTGCCCTTTGTCTCACCTTCGTAACAGCCACATGCTATTGGATGGCTTTTTCCACTGATAAAGACAACAGAATGTTCAGCTGATGACATGTCCATCTGTCGTTCTAAAGCAGAATTAGCCTGATAATTTCCTCCATCAAAAATGCTGATAATGTTAATGAGCTGGCTTTTCAGTTAATAAGAAGACCCCTTGATACTAACAGTACAGGTCGAAGGTTCACTTCAGGTTACAATATAAAAGAAAGCTGAATTAGTGACCTGAAATCATATTACAGTGATACACTTGAGAATTGCTTCAGGTAAATTCATAAATTGATAGTATATGAACAAGGGGAAAATGTACACTACATGGCAAAGAGTATGTGGACATCAGGGTTGGAGCCTGCAATGCATTCATCAGTTCCAATCCAGATCACGAAATGGAACTAGAGTCGGGATTGGAAAAAAACTATTGGGAACAGAATTGGAATTGAATGAGAATTTTAGGGAGATTTAAATTCCAACTCCAGTTCCCTTTCCTGATTTGGATTGGAATTGATAAATGCTTTCCAGAACAGCCCCAACCCTGGTGGATATCTCAATTAATCAGAGGAATATGCTATTTAATCCACACCCACTGCTGACACAGATGTATAATTATGCAGAGTGTTACGTAATCTCCTGCAAAAACATTATCTGCAGAATGCTAATTGTTGTACAGGAGAGGTTAGTGACTCTCCACTTGGCGCCATCATACTGTAGGACGCCATCTTTCCAACAAGTCAGTTCTCCGCATTTCTGACCTGTTGAGCTGTCCTAGTCAAACATAACTGAAGTGATTCTTTAGATCTAAACATCTGGGAACCAGTTCAGTCATGAAGGGGTCGCGCCACACAAGCTCAGAGAAAGGGAGCTGATTACCTAACATCAATACCCAACCTGAATAGCAGTAAATCCCACCAGAAATGTTCCAACATCCTGTGGAAAGCTTTGCTAGAGAAGTAGAGGCTATTAAAGCAACAATGAACTGACTAACTTCATATTAATATCCATGGTTTGTAATGAGATGCTGGACAAGCTGATGTCCACATGCTTTTGGCTATCTAATGTATAAATGAAATAGGCCTGTTTATGATGATGCAGCATTACATATTTCTCAAATGATTTATACTCGGCCTCCACTCCTCTTACATTCATTCCATATTTGCCATTTTTAATTCTATCAGGCACAGAATCGTGCCCCAGGTATTAAGAAAATTTGGCAAACCAGCTGTTTGGTCTAAAGCCTCTTTCAAGACGAGCGCCTCCTCCTGCTGCAAACGCCTGACAGACGACTGGCAGCGGGATTAAGTCACGCCAGTTTTGCTTCCCAGTGTGAACATGGCCGGCATCCTCTTTGCTTGAGGAGCCTGTCCAGCCAGCAGACTCCCGACTGCAGTAGGAGCGGCGCGTCCCTCTGCTAGCTGCAAATATGTCTTGTATGTGTGCCTGTGTCTCAATAATGAACATTTAGCATGTCACCCATTACGACGCCTTTGTCGAACTGCCAACATTCTGACATGAAAGGAAAACTTTGCTGAGGATTTCTGAGCCTCGTGGCGATGCATTTGTCAGGTGTAACATAATGAGGTTTCCGAGTATTTTTTCCCAGAAGCAGAGTTCTGAAGCACATCCTATTGACACAATTCCTTACAAATAAGATATGCTCTTTCAAATCAGAGAAAATATATATATTTCTTTTTCAATATGCGGGCAGATCAGAGGACAGACAGCAATCTGCACATTGCTTTTCCCCGGTCTCTCTGAAATAATGACTTTGCTCTGTTTTGTGCATTTCTCAGAGAGCCGCTGAAATGGATTTTATATCCATATTGACATTTGCATGAAAGCAAACTGTTATTTACTCTCTTTGTTTTTCACGATAAGAACAATGTTCATAAAAACTCAGGCCCTGCCTCTTTCGTTTCTCCTCAGGTTGTTTCGTTTTGCTAATTGTTGTTAATTATTTCCCATCTCAATTCCCAGACTCGGAAATGATAACCGACTCTGCTGTCATATTTATCAAGGCTTGTAGCAGCCAGCAGGTTGTGTGTGTATGTGTGTGTGTGTGTGTGTGAGCCTGTAGAATGTTCCAGCTCATCCAGGCCAAATCAGACCTGACTTCAGTCGTAATTACCCACCACGAACATACCCATACAATGACATTTCGAACAACACAGTCATACAAGGTACAGAGTTCAGTCAACGGCTCTGACACACTTTTCTATTATTATTTTCTCATGTAAAAAGCCCTCAATATACTCACTAGTCAAATTTATCTATGTGCCTTGAACGAATCACTCACTTTAGTGATAACATTTAAAAAATGTCAAATTGTCATTTGTATTTTCATTTAAAGGGGGTCCCTCAGTCATAGACACTGGTGAATACTTTGAAACAGGTCTTTGCATGATATAAACAGCTGCCGCCCCCCCGCCATTTGGGCTATTATAACGTCACGCATAATAATACATAATGGAACAATGCATTCCTGATACAAGGTGTATAGAGAAACACAGTATGAACAATAAAGGCCTGAAGACATGCTGCTTATACTCAGCAATGAGGGATAACGGGGGCTGTTGTAACAATGGTTAGAGCTGAGGAAGATTACGCGGGGTGGGGGGGGTATCACAGCCAAGCGGGACTGCATGAAGATAAACACTGGAGGGCACAGCAGGTCAGCCTTTCCACTGGGCTCCGCCAAGTACATCCGTTCCTCTGATCACTGCATAATTACACGCCGAAGAGAAGAGACAGAGAGCAACTGTAAGACCAAGTCCTTCACTTATGTTGCATTTTGTTTAAAAAGCAGGAAAGCGGGACTGACCTGAGGACTTAACCCCAGAATTCTAGAATGAAATAAATGGGCAAAAAAGAGACTGAAACAGTTAGCGCATTGGCTGAAACAAAAGTGGCTCATAGTTGACAATTATTGTAAGAACCCTCATTGGACAGACCTCTGTTATGCAAGTAAGAACTTAAGATGTAACAAAAATACCTCAAAATAAATGTATAAAACACCTGTTTGACTGTATATCCCTTTTCCTGACTTTGCATTTCTCTGTGAGAAGTGTATGAATTCACAAAAGAACATGTTATCATGTTTTCGGCCAGATAAAATGTTCTGCTTGAACTGTTCATGGTTATTACATAGATGATGGAAATTACTCGAGTAAATGCAGTCACCTCCTCTGGAGATTTATCAGAGAACTAGGGATTACAATGTTGTAACTGATCTCAAGACCACTTGACTGACAGGAAATCTAGATTGTGCTCCTTTTAATCCTAGCTTGTAAATTCAGTCGGCTAGTAGATAAAAATTCACACACCCCCTGGTTAAATGTAGAGTGAAGGCAGACCAGATCTGATGAAGAAATTTGAAATTCTTCATTTTTGTCAATAATAACATCTGCCCTGATTATCTATTTTGTAAATGACGATGTTTAACATAATTACACCTGAATCACATACGAGTAGCTTCTCCCCTATTCTGGTATCGTTCTCAGAGACATTTCTTCTAACTGCTGCATGACTGCAACTCATTTTTAGATATTAAAAAAGGAGGAGAGAGTTTCTCAAAGTTGCAACAAAGCAATATGGAAAAATAGCCCCAGATAGCCACAATACTTCAAATCCCACACTTCACAACATGGTGCATTTAGATACTTTATTGCATGAATGCCTTTTTGCGGAAACAGTTTCGTGGCTTATGGCAATATTCACATCTGGGGGCGTGCACACGTCAATATAGAATGATAATTGAATATAAGGCTGGTGCCGTCTTCCACAACATTTAATCAGGTGATTGTACATTCACAGCTGACTCCTAACTCACAGTCATTTTTACAAAATTTGCATTGCAGTGCACCGTTTCCAGCAGTGAAGTATAAGTGAGAAATTTGGAAGTAATATGACTGCTGCTTGGAATCTGTAATAATGGGTTCAATCTATGTTAGATAACTAGGAATACTCCCATTACGGGCCTGACGATGGGGCTATTGTTTGCCTCTTCAAACTAAGAGTTATTTTTACATGCCATTATGCCATTTACACTTTTTAATGTAAAGTTAACTTAGAACTTTCCTTAATAACTCAATTATGGTACAAACATAACAAAATGCTTTTATTATTCATGAATGTCCCTATGTGATAAGCCGACAAGAACACTTAAATCTTTTCATTCCTGCAGTCTAAAAGCAGGCTTATGGCAATTATACATTTCAGGCACGATACACCAACACGTTCCGCTAAATTCCGGCAGAATTAGTACAAGTCCGTACTCTGTTTACCCTGTGGTCTAGTAAAAGTTACTTAATTCAAATTTGAATGTTTTTTTTTTACTTAATTTGCATTACTGATAAGTTTTGTGTCCCTCTGAAATGGGCGAGGTGACGAGCAGAGTTGACGTCACACCTCTCTGCACAAACATAGTGAATGTAGGCCGTTTGTGAGTCGCCTCACTTGATCAAAGCGGACCCACTTTGTGTGACATTTTTCTTGGAGGCGCTGGGTGTCTGGGGAAGAGACTGTGAAGGAGGGTAAAAAGGAGAGACAATGACAGAGAGAGAGAGCCTCAGGACAGAATGACACTATCAAACACTATTCCACTCAAGTGGGATGCTACGGAGACATGCGACACAATTCACAATGAAAACTGCCAGTGGACACTGACAAACATGACAATGAATGCAGAAGTAGGTACAGTCTGAATAAACCCAGACTGGCTGCTGAATGCCACGGGCCAACCCCCCCCATCAGATGGAGGCTGAGAAGTAACATCACGTTCCTTTGCATTGCATCCATTTGATATTTGGAACAGATATTCAAGAGGAAACGCTGCTGAAAGTAAAGAAATTTGCCCAATATCCCTGACGACATGACCTCTCTAAGGTAAGAAGAAGAGCAAAACAATCAAACAGGTTTGTAATATCAGAACTCCTTAAACATAACTTGGCTATCTTTATCTCATTTACCCACAGGGCTTTGCAAAAGTGGTCGGACTTTTTGTAAATTACAAACTCATGGTTGGAACTTTCATATCGGTTACAGCTGCAGGTTTTTCAGATTAGCTTTCTGGCAGTTTTACACGCACGGAATTTTTTCTTCCCTTCAATCTTTACACATTTGCCCAAGTGCTCCCAGGTTGCTCTGAGAGCCCCCAAAGACAACAGCGGTACGATTTTCCCAAAGACCCGAGACATTCCCTTTCGTGTTCTTATGTGGCTCCATTGTGATGTTGGCTTTGTGCTTTATTGTTCCTTTGAGAGGTAATTTTTCGCCCCAGTCTTTGGCAGAATGAAATAGGTTTTCCCCCTTTATGTGTCTGCCTTTTCTGAGATTCTCAGCAGGATTCAATTCAGGAGTTTGACCGGTCAGCACACAGAGGGCTTCCTTTACTCACAAAGCCAAAGCCACACTGGACTGGCTTCACAACAAGAACACGAAGGGTGACTTCTTGAGGTCAGGCCAAAATGCCGCAGTGCTGACTGGAGCCCCACTGAGAATTGGTAAGAGAGCTTGAAAGCCACAATCCATAAACGACCCCCAAGGACCAAGAGAATGATGTGTAAATATGCTGGATGAGTAGTGATCCAACGTGGGTAGACAGTCACAGAGAGAGAGCCACAGCTGTAACTGCAGCCCAGTGTGCGTATACCAAACACAGTGCCATTGTCTGGATACTCCTACAGTCAAATGTTAAGGGCAATAGAGAAAACGTCTCTCGTCTTACATTTAAGCACACATTAACCTTTGCTTAATGGATTTCTTTAAGTATTTACGAAATGCACATGTCATTTTTTCTCATTTAAGAGAGCAGTGAAACATAAAAAAAAAAATGGTGTTTTTCCCTAGCGGTATATTGTGTTGGTCTCCTTAGCTCACACTTGAGGGATTATATTTTAATTTAATATTTTGCCAAAGGTGTATCTCTAATCTTCAGTATATTATGACTTCTCATATATTCCAAATGCCTATAAGGAAATTGAATAATGCAAGAACGGGCAGTATAGATTTGACATTTTTAAATGAGCCGAAGAAAGACAATAGTTCTCTGTGCGTTTTTGCAGAGTCGTTTTAAGGGCTTAATTCCGCTGTTATTTTATCGTGTTGTTGTTATTAGCAAGATGATCCAATATACAGAATATAAACAGAATTAGTGAAATATTCACGATCATAAAATTACAAGCAATTATATGATGTTATCGTGTAATCAAGGTAAGATTGCAAGTCGATGATATACAACCGACGTATGTTGATATTTTTATCAAATAAATAGAAAATAGAGTGCAATTTTAAACAGTGATCGCGACGCATACTATTAAACACTTTAGATTAGGCCTATTCACGATACCGGATCACAATCACCGCCAGAAGTGCTTTTGGAAAGTTCCGCTTTGCTATTTTCAGCGCAGCGAATGAATAGTACCAAGGACAGCTACTGGTGCGTCTCTACATCGCCCGCATAATGTGCTTCATTTATACACCATGTAAATATTTTACTAATATAAAGTTTGACAATCATGATTAGGCTATATTGCGAAGCACTACAGTTTAAACTGAAAACTCATATCGCTTCAAATTCACAACTAATCACTTTATTCAGATGAGATTATACCTCTAATGGACCATCTGAGTACGCGAAACAGAATCCTGTTGCTTCTTTGACGTAAAATAATGCGATAGTTTTCGAGAGCACTGGGGTTATTTAAAACTTACCGAAAAGCTTTTGTTAAGTATTCATCCAGGCAAACCATGATCTCTGGCCCATATCATAATCTCATAATGTCGACCCCTTTGTGCAATGCTGCACTCACAGAGCCAGGGCATATATAGTACCACCATACTCAAGACTAAGATGAAAGATCAATGAGTTAAGTAACATGCCACGGGGTGACTGCAATGAAAACCCGATGTCAATCGTAATGAGTGTTTGTTTTCAAGTTTTAATCATCGCACTCACCTTTTTCGTCTTGGGCGAGATTTCTTCGTTAATAAAAATCTAAGTAAATAATTCAGCAGCCCGCATCTTCAATTAGATGTAGCGCTGCACTTTCTAATGAACGAATGGTGCAGCAGCGACGGAACCCACTCGGCAAATGCTACAGCCCTTTATATTTAACGGACGATAACAGATAGATGCATTGCGACTTCCAGCGCTTCGATTTGGAAAACATCCTTTGGGATAATACGCAGAACTGGCTTTTTGTTGTTACCTGCATACTGCCCGCTGAATGCACGCTATCAGCAAGCGTGTGTGTCGTATATAAATATACGACCTATCGCATTTAAACGCACAACTCAGCATCGTCCCCGCCCACTTTAAATATTCCCAAGAAAAAAACTTTTTCTTTGCCAGTCAATGCTAATTGAAAATAACAGTTTTATTATGATTCATGACAATAATAAACTACGCCGATAATATTAGTATTAATAATAATATTAAAAACAAAAATAAATGAAAAAAATCTAATTATTTAGCAATCTAATTATATTAATAATGCAAATACAATTGTCAAAAAAAAAAATATATATGTGTAGTATGTTAATTCACCAACATCAAATCGATCAGTGGGTCTGTCACACCTGCCCCTGGGTCTTGCTCTGGGCTGAGCCCAGTTAGAGCCCAGACATCAATGTGCTTTTCGAAACGTAGGGTTCCGTTGCTTCTTGATTTGGTTCTTATGCGGTTTATGGGGTTTGGTGGCGTCTGGTCTCTAGGGATCTTTCTTCTGTAGATTTATGTCATTTGCGTCTGTGCAATATCCAATAGGTACTGTTTTGGTGGCTTGGGGTGGCTTGGGGTTCACGGTCCTTTGGTACTTTGCCTTGGGCTTCTGGTTAGCCAGTTTCTGTGTGGGGGACGTCACGACCCCAAGTGGCCAGCATTCCATAACTGGTGTGTTGCGCTGCTGGTGTCCTCTCTCTAAGGCTTTTTAAGTGTGTCTCAGGTTTCGTTTGTTGTTCCCATTTAGGTTCCCTGGTTCCTGTTTACCAGTCCTCTGCATTGCAGTCTGCCTTCTGCTCCATCCAGTCAAAGCCCAAGTCCCCCTTGTTCCCTGTTTCCAGCAGTTTTGGGACTGGTCTCATGGACCAGAAGACCTGGCACGATGGATGGGTGGCCCAAATTGAGGTTCTGTCAGATATGGTTGTATGTAGGGTAATGTTTATAACCGGAATGCTCTGGGTTCGAGCCGTGATGGGGTCACAGTGATCACCCACATTACACCTGAGCTACTCTATATCTGTGGTGGTTCTCCACCTGTTGGGCAGTTCACTTCTCCCTTGTGCAGTAGGTTTCCTTCTATTGTTAAAGAAGTTTCATAGGAATTATGTTTTCCTTCCCGGAACATGCCTGGACTTAATCATCCATTCCTCATTTGCTGCACCAACACCATTCAATGCCAATCAGAATCCCATAAAAAGCTATGATTCATCACTAAATATTATAAACGCTAACCATGATTGTTCCCTTCGTCCCACCGTTTTCCCTACAAAAGCAATGGATATTCCTTCTTTGATGTCTTACAATCTGGGAGGGTTAGCACTGCATCATAGCTGGTGCATGAACTCTCCTCGTGAGCGATAACTCCTCCAGGCATCCGTGTCAGATCATTCGGGCATTTAATGAAAGGAAACAACAGCTCGACAGCACACATGTCCAACAGGAGTGACAGGGCGTATCAGTCACTGATCCCTGCAAAGCGTTTTCGGCGCATAGCACATATAAATCAAGCCCTCAGCATTACCAAGGGAAAGCGCCTTTTGTGGCGTCATTTAAACTCACTGCACAGCCTCTGCTCAGCTCCTCTGCATCTGTCTGCCACAGTGTGGTCACACAAAAAAAAAACTATAGAACCATCAACATGGAGATTGCATTCATCCACAGTCATGTCATCAATACCAAAAATAGTTAATTGCAATTTTTGTTTCAGCAGGCATTCATAGCAAGATTCAAGCAAAGTTTTGATATTCAGAGAAGATCCTGATGTACTTATAAAATCATGTGCAATACTTGACTGATGATATACACTGATAGGAACGCATCACAGTAATTATAATATTAGCAAAGTACCAGTTTGTACTTAGAGTCCAAAAACTACTCACCTCTGCGATGGTTAGGCGCAGGTTCAGCTTTAGCAGCATCTATCCGCAGGTTTTTTCTTTAACATCGGATGAAGGCAGAACTGTTTTGAGCGAGCAAAGCAAACAAAGCATAATGATCGAGGAGGGAAATCCATGTTTAGATAAATGACTCCATATCCAGAACAATGGGTTTAATGGGTGACCTGAAATGCAATCTGTGTGCCAAAATCCAAACCTTAATCTGAAAGCAATGTCTGAAGTGAGACAAGATTTTGAAAACTATCAGTCAGCAGTCGTTAATGGGAAGATTCAATTTGGTTCAGCAAGGAGCAGGCCTAATACCTACATTATCATTCATTTACATTTTACTTATTTAGTATTAGTACATATTAGTACATATTCAGCATGCATGCTGTAAAGGATTCGACTAGGCATAAGTGCAGCTAGGCTGAGCCTTCTGTATGAATGCAAAGGTCAAAATGCAAGCAGTATTGGAGCAAGAGCTACACAACAACTCCTAACAAAGCAGGAATCTATTCAAGGACCAGAAGTGCAACATAAGAACATTCAGGGCATGTCAAGAGGCTTCAGGTTAGTAGAGCAATTCATGGAACAGATGGGTCTTGCAGGTGGAGTCTCATGATCAGATATGGTTCAACAGCTCATGTCCACCATCAGGGAACCACACCAGAGAACCTTCTGGAGTGATCCTTCTCATGTGGTGATGGGAGATCCAAGTGGTGTTGGTTTGCTGACCGAAGGGGGTGAGATGAGACTTTTGATTGAGCTGTTTCTGTTCATTGATGGACTTATACGCCACCACCAAGGACTTGAACTTGATGCGAGCGCCATTTGGGAACCACATGAGAACATGAGAACACTTGGGCTGAATGAATATCAGACATGCTGCCATCTTTTGCGTCATCTGCAGTGGTCTGATAGCACAAGCTGGTCGACCTGCTAGTATAGAGCTGCAGTAGTCTAGTGGTGAGGTAACAAGGGCCTAGACTAGAAGCTGGGCTGCATATTCAGACAGAAAACGCCTCATCTTGTTCGGTCAGGTCCCTAATATCTGCCTTAGATGTTCTGTAGGTGTCGTCAGGGTCTGGTTGGCCATGGTTGTTGAGAGTGCCGATGAGAAGGAAGTGTGACACAAACTGAGCAGCAAGCTCTTTAGTCTTTGCTGCTAAATTTGCTGCCAAAATGGAAGAGAAACCCCCCTACACCATTTGATTGGTCAGTTTCAATCAGAGGGTTTCCCTAATAAAACCCTAAAGAAAATAATGTATATGATGATCGGACTGTCTTGCATTATCAATATGCAGGTATGTGATGTGTTACGAATATATATCATTTTGTGCAACAGTTGCAGGAAAAACCTGTATGAGGAGCAGCAACCCTCTGAGCCAACCAAGTGCAGCGAAAACACGTTCTGCACAGATCGGATCAAAGGGGAAGACTGGGGATTTTATGTTCCTTCTATAATACTATCATTCATTCGGCACATGTGCTATTTTATAGATGAAGTGGTTAAAATGAATTCCAGTCGCATATGATTATGGTGGGTCACTAAAAGCTGAGCTATGGGGAGGGACACCAGCAAAAAGAATTTGTGATTTATCCTGTGTTCCGCCACGTGTCGTCTTGTGATGGGAAACATGAGAAATGCCGACCGCAGCTTTAATATCTGTCTTTTTGGCACTCTCTGTTGAGCTGGCTTCTGATCGTGTATTTATTTTGAACACAAATAGATGAAGATATCTGGGAAGTAGGCAGTCACCCTAGCAAACATCTGAACTGAACAACATGTGGTTGGCCAAGTAGGTTATCATCTCTGTTGGCGTAAGACCCACTATCGGCTATCTGCACAATGTGTCATATTAATGTTATCTTCACCAAATCAATATATGTTGTGTTTATTTCAATGAATAAAACTGTACTCCTAATTTATACTGAGCTGTCAATAAATATCATTTGGAAGATGTCTGCGTAAATATTGGAATTAACATCCACTGTATCACTGAATCTGTTTAATGGGTATGACTATGTGAGATCATATGACACATAGATGTTTGATATTTACAAGGTGTTAGAATTACAGTGATTATTAAGTCGATTATACAAGTTTTTCACAGTATTTTGTACTGCTTGTTCTTGATGGTATTTTTAACAGCTGTGGCATGTATCCAAGTTTCCACAGAGTGGTTCTGTTCTCCTGGATTTCAAAGACCACATACATGAACATGAACATGATCCTGCAGTTAATATAAAAGCTGCCAATACACTTGTCATGGTTTCCATAGGGATAATAATGGCATTATGACCTTCCCCCGTATCACCTCTGATGGAGAGGCGGTGAAAACAAGCACAAATATCATTTAGTGTACATATAACTCTATCATCCATCTTCCAATAGCTTATCTGGTATATATACACATACGTATATTATAAAATATATATGAATGTATATGTATCAACCTCTTAGGTGTGCGGCTTCTTAACAAGAGCTCAAAAAAACTATAAGCAATGCAAGGGCAAGATTCAAAGTTCACCTGGACTCCAGTGGGACGCATTAATGTAACCAGCTGTGGTCATTCAGCAAATCCCGGGACGGAAGTGGTGCGGTAAAAACACGCTGACCCGTTCATCAGTGCCGGAGCGGCTGCGATTACACTGATGAGTCGGTCTTGTGGCCTGTGGCGAATTGGGGGGGGCGGCGGAGCTGACTCTGCCAATCTGCTCTTCAAGGGCCAGATGGCTCCTGTTCTTGTTGGCCAGCTCACACACCTTCACCTCTCCCACCTCAATCCCCAGGCGAATTCTCTGCGGCTCCTTCCGGAAAGCCCTCGCAGGATCGCCGAGAGAAATCCATAATCATTATATTTGGGACTGGAGTATGGGAGAAGCATTTATTAAGAAGGTCTTGGACCTGAGCCACGGACGGCTCCGAGAATCAATAGAGCAGGAAATAACAACAAACCGGAGCAGTAGATAACTGGCAGCGACTCACCGCAGCACATTTGTTGCTGATTAGGAATATTAATAAACCATGAATACCAGGCGCGGTTCCACATGCACTCATTAGTGGCATTCTTGAAGCACAGTGCACATGACGAAGCAGGAGCCTTCATTTATGGAGTGAAGACTCAGTGCTTCCCAGCAAAATGAGATATGAAATATGGAAGTGTTCAAAATAATTTGAGTCTGGCTAAAATACAGTCTGGGGAAATTCTTTTCTTATTTACCCGACTGCACTATCTTGCCATATGGGATGCAATAGTGGGAAATAATAAGGGGAACTAATTAACTGAGGTCCATTATCAATAAAAATATCAGAGCCTCGAGTGAAGGAAAATTCATGAAATGACAGGCTAGAAAAATCTCATGGAGAGCCAGAAGCTTGTGGGGAGTGTGGGTCCTGTTGGCGATAAAAGAGGGAGGGCAGCTAGATAGCGGTGTATTGACATTAAGTGGGCAGATGGAGCCAATACGCACTGGAAGCCCACAAAAGTCAGAAAACTTCCATATACATCCCACAGATTCCGTCCTCGAGCAAAAAATTATGTGCACTTTTGAACTTGCTCTATTGTGACCATTGCTTGCCACACATTTTCTGTGACTTTAAATAAATAGGGCAGCAGGCTGTGTGTAAAGGGATGGATTGAACATAAGAATTACTATTTAGCTTCATGAGTAACCTCTCATTTTACTCTCCAGTGAAACATAAAACAATCAATATTAGTAAACCCGTCAGCCACATTGTACACAGGGCAGTATATAAAATATATTGGATGAAGGATTTTAATAAATGTCTTGTACCTGTAACCTCCAGGATAGGGTCTGGACCCAACATGACCCGGAATAGGACAAGCGGTTACAGAAAATGGATGGATGGATGAATGTATGGTGTTAATAAATATGAAAACCACAGAGAGTAATATTACCAATGTCATTGTTTATTGTGTGGAAATTTGGTAGCGTCGCACATCAGCTGTTTTTAGAATCTGCGATTAAAGTTTAAACAACAATTTTGGGAGCTTCTCGGTGTTCCCTGTGCTGTTAATTAGACCAGCAGTCATTCCCTCTCGGAAACCTGCTTCATTCAGAGGCAGACAGCGCAGTTCCTCCCAGCACGCCATGCGCACTTCGGTGTTCCTCAGCTCAAACTGAAGGTCGCTTCTTGTCAAAGCCTTCAAGAAGCCAATTTGAACTAAATGGCTAAATGAAATAAATCGCTTTGCTTCACGAAAACGTCGCAGAAACTGCATAGACATTAAATCCGGTTTACGATGTTCCGATGTGCCGAGATTCATCTGTCCAGAATAAAGTAATTCTATTTGCATTAAGAGAAAAAATACAATAAAAACCCATTTGATGGAAATGTACCATTTATGCAAAGGTACCAGAGCCAAATGATTGTGAAATTCTGGAAATATTTACGATAAAAAATGTTAATAGTCACTTAAATGTGATGTTTACCAGCCAAATTGTAAACAAAACTCATAGCAGACCGACGTTGTCACATTACAAGGCTTTAAAAACAACTGAAATATTTATGACTTCCAATTAAGTTGCGTTTCATTAATGACGTTGGCCTATCTTTCTTCTCTTTTTAAAACGTATTTTCATGAAATAAAAAGCTCTATTGTGCTGAGTTTTAAGCT
This sequence comes from Mormyrops attenuatus, assembly GCA_026777985.1. Taxonomy (NCBI): domain Eukaryota; kingdom Metazoa; phylum Chordata; class Actinopteri; order Osteoglossiformes; family Mormyridae; genus Mormyrops; species Mormyrops attenuatus. The sequence goes on from JAODKC010000002.1 coordinate 8,796,442, forward strand.
TTGTGTGGAAGTTAAGGAAATTGTAAAATTTGTGCCATAGATGTTGTTAAAATAGCGAAACACAGGAAAAATAAGACAAGTAATAATATTAAAAAGCAATCTTTGGGTTAGTGGCATTTGCAAAACTATTAGCCGAATGTTAAAGTATAAACAATGTACAGAATGTATTTAACATATCCAAATCCAGTTACTCGGCCGTCAGTAATCCGTGTGTGTCACAGCCCTTGATTACAGCACTTAAGCTGCTCTTGGGGGGGGGGCGGGGGGGTTTAATTTGCTCTTATTATAGAGTCTGAGCTTCTTAAGCGCGCTGCACCTTTCCGTCCTAATGATGGCGTTTCTTGTTCATCCTCAGGATTTCCTTCACTTTTCTTGACACTTCCAAAATGGTAGCTCCGGGACAGACGGTAATTATTACCCTGGAAATGAGAATATCAGATGCGGCTGAACGTTCATTTTCTCTGCAGCGTTAGCGGGAACTTTAGTAACTGAAAACAGGCATATAATTACTCTACCAAAGTGCCTTTAAACAAAACCCAGAAAAATAGAGCTGAACAATAACACCAAAGCATTTTATCCTTTATCCTCCTCTTAAAAATGGAGTTCACTCACTTCAAACACATCTTAAATTTTTAATTTTATTTTTACTGTTAAATTCAACAATAGTCTTACTGATTAAATATACAGGTATTCAAATGTTTGCCTTTAAGGTGACAGAAGATAGCAGTTGCAGGCTGATTGTTATATGTCCTTACACAGATTGTTATATGCACTTACACACATTGTTATATGTACTTACACCACTGCGTTACTACATTAACTGCACGGATGAAGTCGCTAAACTAGAAGTGGACTTTCTTCACAAGCACATCCAGAGTGCTGTTATTGGGTGCAAAAAGACGGGGGTCATTGTGCAAAACTGCAAAGAGCTGTGTTCACACCACACGCCTCTAAAATGCGAGGTCAGGGCAGTTTTGTCATGGAAAACAACGCCACAGAACAATATTTAAAATGGGACAACCTTACACACAGTGCGGATAACGTGTGCATTGTGTCGCGAAGAACCATGTTGGCAGAGTACGAGTCTGCCAGCGTCCTGACTCCCGCATTCACAAAAACTTGACACACTTCTCTCCACTAAACAATTAAAGAATAATTGATATTTTGATTATTATTATCACAGTGATTGGCAGCTACTGTAATGATCATTTTCCTGTTTCCTCAGTAGGTAGGTGCGCTGGAAGTTGCCCAAGACTTGTCAGCTGAAATAAATGGCAGTGACATATGCGTGACTGGGAGCCGAGAGGCAGAGGGAGGGGAACATCTAGAAGGGCCACTTCTCTCTGCTTCAATTTCAGATCAGTCCAGAGTTGTCTTCCAGCAGCTGTATTTAAAATTCATCCGTGAGCATGAAGGCTAGTGTAGATATGATCTTGCATTTCTACACGCGTTTCTGGATTGAGTGGGGAAAATGACATCATTCATCTATGGCAGATATCTGTATAATCAGCTACATTTTCATAAATAGATATTGTTTGTAAATTTCGGATAATGATTCTAAAGCAAGCAAGTGGTGTTTTTGTTTTCTGCATCACCTATACTGTGTGGACATATTACGAATATTTCATTTCGCCATGGGAGTGAAAATCTCCACGGTAACGGAGGGTTACCCCCCTTCCGCCCGCCTACCATCTTTTCCTCTCGCAGTCCCTATTTTCCAACCGCGTCCTGTCTGATTACCATCAGTGACGCATGCCGCTGTCCGGGCTCGCCGTGCCTTCACTCAGCCGTGAGCGCAGGGTCCGGGGACGCCCCTTTGTCCTCCGGCGACACGCGTTTCGGACCAGCTGGCTCGGCGACGGCAGCCCGCCGTGAGTTCCGGCGAGGCCCCCGAGGCAGACGCGCAGCTGTGTCTCTCAGAGCATGCGGAAGCCGGCGGCTTTCTCTGCGCTTTGGTCACATTTGCGCTTCCTTTTCCACATGGGAAGCCGCAAACTTAGAGGACGTCCACAGACACGAAGGACATAAGAACAACATTAGTCTCATGTTACAGTCAGCGTAAAATAATGCTTTTGGATCATTCGTCTTTACCAATAACCTTTCATTAAATGTTTGATTCTATATGAACTACATCTGATACAACATTGTAACCCCACATTTCTCGCCACTCTAAAGAGAAGTATCTTTTAAGTAAAAAGCAATGATATCATAGCATTGTCTTGATACCTTTCTGGCAGTAAATGTGAAATTCTACGTGCGGGGCACCTTTGCCATAGCTGAACTCGGATACTTTAATTCTTTTCACTCAGATACATATCATAACTCTGATAAAAATGCTTGGAAAGATAATTGAATATAAAAAAACGAAAAAAAACTAACACAGGGTATAATGAATTTTTAAATATAACGTCCAAAAGCAGGACGACATACTGCATATTTAAATATAAAGTATTCGCGCTATAATATATAATATATTAAACTTTCACAGTGTAAATGCTTTATAAAAATGTTTATACCAAAAAATGGTATGCTTTACCTATAGTATAAAAAGTTTTTAAAGGTCAGTAAAAAGAGATAATACAACATGATTATTGTTTGTGCTATATTGTCAGTCAGATACCTAATCAACAGATAGAGTTTATGGTGTGGCATCCTACTTCTGATGTGAGGCGACTGAGTGTATGTAGTGTAGCACCGGCTGCTCAGCTCAATCCGCACGGTAACACAAGTCATTAACACACAGATCATCCTCACTTTGTCAACACAACAAAATATATTAGCACATTATCTAATGCCGCTTGAACCTGAGAATATGATTGATACGTCGGATGTTTATAGAAATCTTCCTGTTGCCATAGTAATACATAACGAACTAAAAAGGGAGAAAACTTTCTTACCTGATATACCAATCAGTCTTGGGCTTGAGTGCATATTCAGAATCAAATCTGTAATGCTGTTCACATTTCTTTATTTCGGTAATTAGGCCCATTGCATTATATGAATGAATGTTACATTTATATAGTGCTTTTCAAGGTAGTCATAGTGCTGTGCAGAAGCAATGGGGAGCCACTTCAACTAGTACCACTATGTAGCCCCCACCTGGATGATGCAACGGCAGCCAGTCTGCACCAGTACACTCGCCGGACAGTAGCTAAGGCGGTGAAGGGGCAGGATAGAATTCATCAGGTAGATGTAGGGATGATGAGGAGGGCAGATTTCATAGGGCCACAGTGGCCAATTTTAGCAGGACATCAGACCACCTCTGCTCTTTTGAAAGACGCCCAGGGATCTTTTAACCTCAGACAGTCAGGACCTCAGTATTACAACTCATCCAAAGGGCGGCCCCATTTTGCAGCACAGTGTCCCCATCGCTGCACTGGGGCACTGTGATCCACACAGACCACAGGATGGGCTAAACTGCTGGCCATAGCAACCCTGTCACTGCACTAGGGCATTGGGATCCACACAGAACGGGCTATCCTGTTGGCCATAGTGTCCCTATCACTGCATTGGGGCATTGGGATCCACACAGATCACAGGATGGGCTCTTCCGTTGGTCACACCAACACCTCGTCTAGCAGCAACCCAGCTTTCCTAGTTGGTCTCCCATCCAAGTACTGGCCAGGCCCAAACCTGCTTAGCTTCTGATGGATTGCCCAGTCTGAACTGCAGGTGGTACAACTGCTGACAAGGTCCAGGTTGAATTAAATGCATAAACATAACTGCTTTGGCACTCTATAAGGTTTTAACAAATTTTGTTTACAATGAATATAACTTTTTCTGTGCGTTATCATGATTAAGACGAGCCATGTTAGGATGTCAAATATAAGTTGGAGGGCGTATATAAGGGAAGAGGGCGTGCTTCCCATCCCACACCAGGCCCCTCCTTCCCGTTATTCCGTGACCTGCTTCCACTATCCATCTGTGATGTGGCAATAGTTACCTACAGCTGTCATTCATATGAAGTCCGTTTTCTGTTTGATACATTACCCACTGCCTTTGCCTCGTGTAGCTATGATTACGAGAGGCTTTAAGTTAAAATGGCTTTAACGTGCGCTAACGGAATGTTTCACTGCTGCTTTGCGAAGTGTGCCCCAGTATCCAGTATGATTAGGAATAAAAGGCATTTTCTCATGACCAGCAGATACACGATAGAAAGAAACACAGTTACCATACCCCCATATTGCACTACTTATTTATCATTTATTTAGTAACACATCCCTTTATTGTCATATATCTTGTTCTGTTTTGCACTGCTTGTCTTGTTCTCCCATACACTCCCGCAACTGTCACAAGAATCTCATTGTATTCCCCACTTTTACAATTCTTGTGTCCTATTACATATACAATTTAGCCAACTATTTAGCATCTTGAATATGCATGATTAGTATGAAGTGATATTTACGCAACTCAGCAAGCACGAAAGGCACAGAGTGCTTCAAAGCACCGACATTCATTATACCTTCATGACGTGTTTTGCTTAAACAGATGAAAATACTCTAATTAGCACCTTCATCCATAACATCGGGTAGAGGAACACAACTTGTTAACTGCTGTTATTGCTGTTCAAGACAGAATGGCCTGAGGAAGACCTCTGGCCGGTGTCGCTGCCTTTCTCACCGAGAGTATTGCCATTTGGCTGTCGTTGCTGTTAAATAACTCAGATGGACCCCCTTCGCCTCACAACGTGCGACACATTTCATGACCCAGATCTGTTTTGATAGCTTGGCTAGTGCTGAAATATGAATGTGCTCATTATCGCACCTTCCTAACCCAAGTACTTATTCATGACAGAATCAGTAGGTCCCCCGTTTTCTTGGTAATAGTAAGTGCAGTGGCGTGATTTATTAAAATGCGCCAAACACTGCGGAGCAGCAGCCAATCAAGACAATGACCTCGTAAATTGCACGGCGTCACGGGTGTTGAGCAGTTCGGCGTCTGTTTGGTCACCATATGGTCCCAGACATCAGTGTATCGGGACATAATTCAGAACTCTTCTACTGCACCATCGAGTGAGATCCTAAACCTGACAGGTAAAATGTTAAGTCCTTTTGTATAACTCCACCAGCAGCATTAAATGAATCCTCTTCCTGAGACGTTTGCATCTGTACCCCCTATCTTAAATAAGCATAAACAGATACTCCAGTAGTGACTGAACTGCTGGCACCTAACTTCCCATTGTGCTGATAGAATTGAAAATGCCACCATCTATCTTCATTTATAAGCAAGGGGTATATTTCACAGAGATAGCACTAATTAATCAATCTGATGCTTGCAGTTGCTCAGTCACACTGCAATCTACAATTAATTGATGAGTGATCCAATTGTGGAAGCACTAGGTTTGTTCCCAAGACATAGGCAGTATATCACTAAACAGGCAACAACAATATGAAGAAAAAACAGATCCAAAGTTAAATCATCATCGAAAATTCTATAGTCAGATCTCAAATAGGAGAGTCAGCACAAAACTAAAGAAGTTACCAAACCCAAGGAACAAAGCTAAGAATAATAAATCCAAGAAATTATCCATAGGTCCGATACAAATAGGGTGTTCAAGAAATGCCAAATAAATACACTGGAAACACACAATACCTCACAAAGAGGTAGCATAAAACGGTATCCTAAAATACCTCACCAGTACATAAGTTCAGCCTTAGCCTGCCTTTGGGAGTAACAATCACGAAGCATGTTTTGAAACTTGACTGTTCCCGATAAAGGATTTGCTCTGACCCTCAGACTTATTCATTACATTACTACAATAGGGAAGAATATTAATTAGCATTCTTAACCTTCTGGCTTGCTGAAATAACATGCTGTAGCGATTTTTCACATGATTATGTTTCAACGGTATTATTTCTTATCAGTTCATTAAAAGTTAGATGGTCCATGTAATTAAAGCTGACAGTACATTTAATGGACTTGTGGTTTCTTGTGTTTTAAGATATACAGAGGTACTTTTGACACAATCACAGGCAGCAAGTCACCATTTTATGTTGGGGCCTTCACATTATCAGCTTAAGAAAACTGGAACACTCAGGGCTCTGGTGATGAAGTTCAGGGCCACATCCTGTCACACTTTGTGGCACCACTGAACTTTCTCCATTTACAATTGTTTTCTGGATATTTCTTTTATTCAACGTGACTTTAAGGTCACTGTGCAGAAGAAACATAACAAAAACAAATGCAACAAGGAACAAAAGGTCTGAGCAACAAAGGTTATCAACAGAAATAGCTAACACAAGTGTCGAAAGATTTGGTGTGGGTGTCACTTACATACAGTAGTGAAGAGAATCCCATGCAACATGCCCCAGATCTTAGCATTGGAGGAAAGCCGTACCATCATGGAGTGGATTTCCTGCCTTCCAGACAGCGATAAGTGATGATGTGGACCCTAGTGACCTTCTGAAGAGAATGGAATGCAATGTGGCTCCGCAGACTCGTACGGAGCTTGTAAGCTTAATATGTAGTCACTAGGACCAATCAGAGCCGTGGGGAAAACAACATATGTGTTAGTGTTCGGCATAAGCTCGAAGTGTTTTTAGATGGGCTGCAAAATTTCTGAAAATTGGTATCAATCTACAGTCTATAAATGCACAAATTTACAGGACAATGGGAAGAGATCTTAGTATGCAGAGGGAATATGTGTGAACACCTGAACTGAATCCCAGGAATAAAAGATCTTTCTTAGCATTAGTTAATTCCATCCATCCATTTTCTGTAACCGCTTATCCTATTCAGGGTTGCGGGGGGTCCGGAGCCGATCCCAGAGGCTATGGGTGCAAGGCGGGGAACAACCCAGGATGGGGCGCCAACCCACCGCAGGGCATACATTAATTCATTTTAAAACCAAAATCCTATTTATCTGCATCTTTTTTTTGTCTGCGGTGATTTTAAAGTTCCCCAGAGAGCAAATAAATAACATGAGCTATGTATTTTCCATACTGCTGATATGAACAACAAGCACAATCAGTTCATTTTGGTCCTGAGCTTAGCCCAGATCAGTGAGTGCAGCTGTGTGACATTCATGAGGAGTCGCTGATGGAAGCAGATTTTCTGGAGACTGTGTATATGTCAATACCTTTCTTGTAAGACCTCACTTTCTCTTCTGATTTCACACTAGAGTCCTTTAAATACCTTTTTACTAAATCGTCTGAGATTCTTGAATCAGGAAGGTTATTTCCGTACATAATGAATCTCATGGGAAGTGACTTGCAGAAACGGAAAGGATTAAAACATTTGTAAACTTATCAGTTTGCCTGGCTTTGCCATTGATGGAGTGAGTTTCATTCTTATATGCATGTATCAATCTGTCCCTTCACCTTTTATCCAACACAGGGCTGGGAATCGAGCCTGGAGCCAATTCTGGGCTCCATAGGGCACAGGGCAGGGGACATCCTGGGCGGAATTCAATCCATTCATGCTAAAGCTGCTTATCCTGTATCTATCGCAGGTGGCAAAGAAAGACAGAGCAGGGGCACACTTTGGACAGGATGCCCGTCCATCACAAAGCACACACACCCACCCACTGTCACAGACAATCATACATTACAGATGCCAGTTAACCAAGCTGCACGTCCTTGCAGTGCACTGTGGGAGGACACCCATTGCATCCTGGGAAAATATGCAAATTCCTCACACACAGAGCTAAACCCCCAACCCTAGAGGCGTGATGTGACTGTGGTACTCATCCTTAAATTTTATAGATTTATTTATTGGACTAAACAGCTCCCATGGCTTATTTGTTGCTTTTTCATGTGTAGCAGTCTTGCCTTCTAATTAAGCCAGAAACCATTTCAAGCTGTGCAGCGCAGAGCAGAAAACTAATATTGGAAAATCAAGTTTAATTAAGCATATCTCCCAAAGCTGCTCAAAAAGCAGCTCCGTATTATAGATGGGTCTGTAATTTTGTAGCTCATGGCCATACAAACAGAAGTATAGATAGAAATGCGAAAATGCTGCAATTACAGCCGCTCCCTCTCCTGATAAAATCTCATTACTGTGAAGTTCAATTATTCCCTGAGGCTCTCAGGACAGAAACTCCTGTAATATAATCCACAAAAAGCCCTCTGTTCTCTTTGCAAGTTCCGTACATAAATTAGTGATTCTGTGAGGACCGTCTTGAAACAAAGTTAATAGAGAACAAACTAAACATCCCTGTTAAATATCTTAATTTTTATATTTCTACTAGCTTCTCATTGGTTCTAAAGTGAACCAGCATGGATCAAGGAACACATTCTGAATCTTCCGTTATCAAAGTTGTAAATAATGCCTTCCTTATCAAGAGTGGCAGCCATTTACAATGCTAGCTGTATAAATATAGGCTATCAGTGCTTATCTAAATTGTTTTGTAATGTTGTTTATTTTGAAAATTGTTTTCACTTCCTTCTTTGGGATGTTTTTTTTAATCCTCAGTGCGAATCCCAATACTCTATTGAGTACTATTCTGCTTCTTTTCTTGTTTCCCCATTTCCTAATAAAGTAATAATACAAGATTATATAATAGAATAAATCTGATTTGGATTGAATGTAAAAAGCAAATCTGGATCTGAAAAAGACAGATGCCAGCTGAAAGTACTTGAATACTGAAATTACTTGAATACTGAAGTGTGAAACAGATAATTCAAATGGTGATACAATGGTTAACATAATATTCAGCATGGAAAACTAAACCTGACTTTTGACTGTAGTATGATTGGCAATACATGCAGTAACCACACCATGTAGTGTTTTGAATAAGTGACTGGAAAACCACTGATGCCTAGTTAAACATTTCTCTAGTAGTTACTTTTACACATATGAAAATACAAGTATCTTTTTTTACTGACTGTAAGGTATCACAACACCCGCCATCTCCATTTTATTCTGACCTGGCAAATTGCTATTTCTGTTTCAGCCAGGGTGTGACAGATATGGCCACAGATACCACATCAGCTAAAGCACATTCTCAGATACTCTATATGTTTGGTCTGGGTTGCACTAGTAAGTCTCAGCGTTTCAGCTTTCCAATTCTTTTATACTTACAATGGAAAATTAAGATGTAAATATTGCTGTTTTCAGTTATGAGGCTAGTGTTTGTAAGGGATCATGGAGCAGAAACATTAAAACTACAGATACATACAAAATTAAGTATAAATTCATATATTCATATTCTCCATGGGATCTTGGATGTGTTGATGTTAATAAATGCTTGAATCTTTGTCCACAGAGAGGCGGGGCCAGCAGAAATGTATCCCCGCCCACCAGCTGTTGCAGACACCGCTGAGCCCCACTTGGGGAAAAGCTCCGGAGTTAGTTGGGCTTTCGGCCAGAAATCCTGTCACTTCTCCCAGGAGGAGGTGGAAGTCAGAAGTGAGCGTTTGCAGGGATGTGGGAACTGTCCGAAGCCGACGTAAGCTGCAAAATTTACAGCAGAAGTAAAAACCTGAGATGCATTTTAAAAGGATTCTCCATTAAAGAGCTTGATTTATCTTGATCTGTTCCTTCCTTTATTTGATTTCTCAGGGAGCTGTATGCAATTTAACTCTGAGGACCATGTTTACTGCTTCCTGGTCACGTACATTTCAGGCATGGCTAATCAAAAAACTGTGAGCAATATCGACAAAAACAGAACTGTCAATAATGGATGTAGGAAAGGGCACAAGCCAGGGTGATGCTTAGAAAGTACATCACAGGGTATGGACACTACGGGCAGTTCACAGATTGCCTAACTGCATGCCTTTGGAATTTCAGGAGGAAACCAATATTAGGGAAGGAAAATACGAAAATGCTTCGCAGACATATGGAGAGGGGTTAAAACCCTTAACTCAGGAGATGTGAGGCAACAGGGCTAGTCACAGAGCCATCGTTTTGTAGATGAAAATGGACATATTTAGTGAGGCACAACAAGCCTACATGAGTCCTGTTCAATCACAAGTTCTCCCAATTAAGAATTTGAAGAATCAGAATTAAGAATTTTGAAGAATCCTTAATATCTTTTGTCAGCTTAATGTGATGATCCGGTGTATGAGCGAGCGAGCTGGGTGCGGGAAAGCAGGATCAGGGAGATGGGAATCCACAGAACAGGGTTTATTTGGGGGAAACGAGCCACAACACCGGACAAACATCAATGACAGATCTAACAAGACAGACTGAACGTGGACTGAAATACAGGACATGACATTACAATGAACGCAGGGCAGCTGGTACATTGGGAATTCACACGAGGGTAACGAGGTGGGCGTGGCACGAGAGGGCTGGACGGAGGGACATGACACTTAATATATTTTTGCCAGCATGTTGTTGAGGGCATGAGGTGGAATCAGTCACACAAATTAAATAATAGCCCAGAGATTCTTGAATTCTTGAAGCACCACCACCACATTCCATAATCATATTTAGTGAATTTCCAAACCAGCCAGTTAAATCCATTATCATATTAAAACAGCTTTTAAATATCTAAAAATGCATGTATGGTGCTCAATGGGAACAAATCATCCTTGGCCACAGTTTGCTTGTCCTCGGTTGGGTTTTGTCCTGTGGCCCAAAGCCATGATTTTAGGTGACCTGGACAATATGTAAATTGGCTTAAAATATATAATAATATGAACAGTGCCTTCCTTAAAGAACTGGAACTACTTTTGTTTAACCTATATTTCCAAATGAGTGTTTTGGTTTCCTCTTGAAGACCACCACTACAAAGTGACAAATCTATTCATATGCTAGAAAAAAACATTAAAATGAATGCAAAGAAAAACACAATGTCAAAGTTCCTCCTTAAACTCCCTTCTAGCAATAGTCTTGAACTCTTTGGAATGATCTTGTGATTTTAAGACTGCTCGGAAAGCAGTGCACTGTGACAGAAGCGAGGAAAATCTTTGTGGATAACTATACTGGCAGATATTTCTGTAATATTTCATAACACTCACTCCATGGTGTCCTATAATTTTCTGTGGCATTTTGTTTGAGTACAGCCTGTCTTTAAATGAATGCAAAAGTCAACAGAGGAACAAATTATATTCAACAACAGACTGTGTCTGTTGTAAACAAACTGTAATGCAATTTGGCAAATTCTCTGGGCTACCTTTCTGTACTGTAATTACGGTTTAAAAACTGGCAGGCACTTGCTATCTTGAAGTAGCTTCTAAGCGAAATAAAAAGAATTATCATGAAATGGTTTTATTTTTGGGGTTCGGGGGGGGGGGGGGGGGGGGGGATAAACTTTAAAATAATATAATTTAAAAGT
>JAODKC010000002.1:8807762-8820300 GCA_026777985.1 Mormyrops attenuatus
CCCCCCCCCCCCCCCCCCCCCCCCCCCCCCCCCCCCCCCCCCCCCCCCCCCCCCCCCCCCCCCCCCCCCCCGAGCACCGAGTTCAATCTTAGTGATTTAAAGGTAATGACAAAAAGAATCCCATGTCTTCACATTCTATGAAAGCGATCCATTTGGTTTTGAAATATCAAAAACATTGTACTGATCTACCTACCACTTCTTAATGCCTAATATCTTAATAATTTAATGTTGTCTGTGAAACTTTAATATAATACAGGATACGCCTCGGGGAAAAAATTAGAGACCACAGCATAATTTTCAGTTTCACTCATTTCTCACTTTATGGGTGCGCAACTGTGATTAAACTTCTTTTTTTTTCGGTAAACTGCAGTCTGGCTCTTCCTTGTTTCTGATTAATGAAGGGCTTCTTCCTGGCTTTTTGGGACTAAAGTCCTGCTTCTAGGAGCCTGATATGAACTGTCCTAGCAGTGCACTTTACAATAAGGCTACCCATATAAAGAGTATAAGAATGGCTTATAATCTGGTTATTAATTAGGTTGTAACACTTTGTAAATTATTAACAGACAATTTTAAATAAGTTATATCAAAGTTTTCTTTTTATTAATGAGTTGTAACATTTACAACTGGCAATTAGGAGCCTTATTGTAGAGTGGTACCGTCCAAGCAGTGCACTTCACACCACTTAATATTTCCCATTCTTTTTGAAGGTCACATGATGTCATCCTCCGATTAATGAGGCACTGTTGGATAAGTTGACGGCCATCTCTGGCATTACAAAGTTGCTTCTGCCCTCTACCTGCCTGGTTTTTGGTCATTCCCAGTGTCTCCTGCTTCACTTTATTCTTGTGTGCTGCTGTCTTATAAACCCTGAGCCTGGAAGCAGGATTTAACAATGCAGATGAAAAATATGGAAGTTTCTCCAGAGCTGTATTTTTTAATGGTTCTGTACGAGCAGCCGTGGGAGCCCAGGCTGAGCGCTACGTCACCGCCGCGCGTGACTCGTCACAGTGCGGAAGTGCGGCTGATAAACGGCGCCGAAGGTCCGAAAACACGGGGGGGGCGAAACGGGAGGCGGCCGGACTCGGGCTTCGCAGCCACATTTACGGGCGGGGGCGTCTGCACGCCAGCTGCACTCACATATCACTTCTAATGCCGTCCGCTAAACCGTTCCTGCGAGGGAAGTTAACTTGAGTAGCAAGCGAAAGTAAGAAAACAGCATTTTCATAAGGTATGTTAATTAATGCCCTGTTAAACGTCGACATACGCCGCATTTGCTTTACTTACTTCATAATACGTGATTTAACACTGTTTTATTTTGATACGTTATCTGAACCAGGGGCTTCTGTGATCTTAAAATTGGTGTCTGTGCCTCTAAAGCAAAAATGAAAGCTGAAGTTAACTGGTATTGTAGGGTGATGGAAATGCTGTGTTTTGTTTTGTAAACGACTGGCTTTCAGCGAAACAGCCCCTCTGGTTATACGGGTTTGCTAAACGATCGCCATTGTTGTTTCCTTCTCTAGGTGCGTGTATGTTTTTTTTCTTTCATTTTTAATGGCCCAGCACTCACAGTATTAACATTGATTAAAGAAGAATTGCAGTAAAATGAGCTGTGGAGCCACAAACGCGTCCCAGGAGCGGCTCAGCCTGAAGGAGGATCTCACATGTGCCATCTGCTATGACCTCTTTGCGGATCCTGTCATGTTGGCCTGCATGCACCACTTCTGCAAGGCTTGCATCACCACTTACTGGAGGAGCGTCAGGGGTCCTGTAACCTGTCCCCAGTGCCGGCAGGAGTTCCCCACAAAGCAGTTCCAGACCAATTACCTAGTGGCGGCCATGGTGGAGAAGGTGCGGGCCAGATCAGCAGACCACCAGGACCTGCAGGTGGGTTCCGTGTGTTACATCACGGTACCATATGTGTGTGAAGGTGCGTGTGCCCTGCGGCTGACTGGCATCCTACTCGGGGTGCTCCTCTGCCTTTCTCCCTGTGCTTCTGGACATAGGCTCCAGCCTTACCGTGCCCCTGGACTGGGGTGCTGTGTGGCTCTGCAGAATAAGCCTCTGGGCTTGTGATCAGATGGTTGCCGGTTCAAGCCCAGCCTCAGTAGTCGCTTGAGCAAGGCCATTAACCCCCAGCTCTTTGGGCACTGCGAGGTGGCTGCACCTGCACTGTGACCCCAGGCTTGTTCTCATCTGCAGGTGCGCCAAAGAGAATTTCCCCATGGGGATTAATAAAGTATCACTAATCTATTTCTCAGTTCTGCCTCATGCAACTTGCTGATTATCCTATTTTTTTGCCTTATCCCAGCTGAGATGGTTTAATGCATAAAATAAGTCAGCTGACATCCAGATGAAAGTCACGGTGCAGCATTTTTTTCAGTCATGCGTTGAATTTTTTTATTTTTTATTTTTTTTCCCCCCTTCTGGGTTTCAGCTTAAAGTCCTCACCCATAGCATACACCTTCAGCACTTTTCTGTTTTTGTTAAATACTCACCTGCTTTGAGACGAACACTGTGGTTTGCGTTTCCTTTATGGGCAACATTCAAGAAAAAAGAAAGGAAATGGAAAGATACTATCCTAATTTTTTGGATGAATGCAATTTCATGTTAAAATAATTGCATATTTAAATAAATTGGAAACAAAGCCTTAAAATGCATCTTAATATTCATCTTAAAATATCTTAATATTCTGATACTTTTATGAATTTGAATTCTCCTCATTGTTACGACATTCATTGTTACTTTGGACAGATTCTATGTAAGAAGGAACCAGATGGGATTGTTTTGGTGGATGGTGGCACAGTGGCTAGCAGTGCAGCCTCATGTCTCCAGGGATAGGGTTTCAGATCCACTGCCGGCGTGTGTGAAGTTTATGCAAATTTCCTTTGGGTTCTCCAGTTCTTGCTTCTGCTGTCCATAGCCACTAGGTCAATTGGTACCTTTTAAATCACCCATCTATGTGTGTCTGTGGGCATGTATATACTACATTGTGGGGACCAAATTGCAAGTTTTTTGGTCCCCGCAAGGGGAATCTCGTTTTTATAAAGATCAGTGACTACAATCAAAACCTAAAAATGTCAGAAGTCCTTATTTTGTTTGGTTACTCATGGTTAAGGTTAGGGATGGATAGGGGTTAAGGTTTTCATTGTTGGGGTTTAGAAATGAATGAACAGTTCCCAGAAGGATATAAATACAAACCTGTATGTGTGTGTGTGTTTCTATCTGTGTATCTAGATTGTGTTTGCCCTCTGAACGTTTGACCATGCTGTTGTGATGTTTTCTATTCAGTATCATATTTGCTTGTTTACTGCTGTTTGAGAAGGTTACTTGCACACAGTGAAGAGGACAGAAGGAATAAGCGACATTATCAGTGAAAACATTTTAAGTACAATGACCTTTGGTCTGATGATGGGCCATGGCAGATAAGCTTCTCCAAAGAAGGTTGCCAGGCAACTAAGCTTTTATTTCTGACCGATTAGTTTCTGGTGGTCTTTCTGTTCAGCTGGAATGTGTCCTTTGTGCAGCGTCTTCAGCTATCTGCTGCCCTTAGTAACTGTGTTACTATTTGTCTCGTGAATTTAGGCCCGTGAAGTATTTGAATTACTTCTGTGGAGAATGTATTGTTCTCTGAAGGATAGCCTAATTTTCATTTAAGGGAACACATCTGACTTAATTTCAGCAGGGGTGATATTTGCTTCTTTCTTTCGTCTTGACATTTTTCTTTGGGATACACAATGTTAGATAGTATAAGTATTTTTAGCTAGAAATTTCTTTTGGATGTGTTTATGACTGTATGTAGAATGATTGAATAGCTGGCCTCAAAATGAAAAGGAAATGGAAAAATGCTCTGGCAAGATCCCTAGAAGGCAAAAAATTGAGTTTTCTTTTCTCCCCAGAAACGGCTGAAAGATTGTCTAGCCTCTCACCTCTCGATGAAGGAGCACTACATGGGCAAGATCCACAAAAACCAACAGAAAGTACTCAAAATAAAAGTAAGTTCTGTTGGTCAGATGCTGAAGACTCCACTTTCGTTTGAGGAGAATTTCCCCGGTTGCGCAAACAGAATAAAAACTGCATTCCCCCGGGCAGCTGTCGTGTGATCAGGCCTGCGGGAGGAATCGCTGACTGGGCTCTCTTCCTCGCCGGCTTGACACAGCGGTTTTGTGTCCACGCAGAGAACAGGTGCGGAGCTCCAGGGACAGATACGGAGTGACTTCCAAGCCTTGCACTGCCTCCTGCAGGAAGAGGAGGCTTCCACATTGGAGCGTCTGAGGAGGGAACAGGAGGAGATGCTGGGGGAGCTGGGCGGACACCTGGCGACGCTGCAGGGGGCCCTCATGGAGGTAGAGGAGAAGATGCTCATTCTGCAGCAGACCGTGGATGCAATGGAGCAGAGGTGCCTGCTAGAGGTAAGAGTTACAACATAACACTCTCAGAGCAGAGATACGCCTTTGTTCAGTCTTTTAGTCATACAGTTGCAGAGATGCACCTTTAATTCTTCCAGACTGTGCTATTTAAGTGTGTCTTTGTCAGTTCTGTGTGTCATGTAAGAAATCTACAGCAAACAGCAAGTTAAGACTTTGACGTGAAGTTTTTTTTAATGTAAAATGAGCATTTTAGGAAGGAAAATGGCTCATTGGGTAAGACTGGCATTATTATTTTATTTACCACTGTTTTATTTGCACTCCTTCAACGCTGTTGTTGTTGGATTTTGCGCACTAGTATTTCCCTCACCTGCACTTTAAAAGTCTTAAGTGACGTAATAAAGTGATTTGACTTGATTTGATTTGCCGCCTTACACCTGCGGGCATGGGAGTTAAAGTCCCACCCCCTCCTCGTGTGTATGCAGCGTGCATGTTCTACTGCGACATGCGGGTTTCCCTCAGATTTCATTCCAGCTTCCTCCTGCAGTCCAAAGCCATCCGATGGGGATTTCTAAATTGTCCATAGTGTGTGATTGCGTGCGTGTTCGCCACTTAGTTTTTTTTTTTTTTTTTTTTAAATACAACTCTTATTTTTTAATTATTTTTATTTGAAATCCAGATTAGTTTGTTAGTGTGCTTTCAGTGTGTTTTTATTTTCTATTGTAGTCTTTATTAGTAGAAATATATTAGTTTCAGTTTGAGTAATCTTATTTCTTGGGATAGAGTGAAAACTGTCTGTCTGCTTTTGTTTTGTGTTCTTTAGAGAGTCCAACATAAATTTCCAGCACACATTATGTACTAATGTCTTCAGAATGGGCAAAATCCATTCCAGGTATTACTCATGGTCATCTGAATGCAATATGCTGGGTTTCCTTGAATGGGTTCCATCAAGGAAGAAAGATAAACAAATTTCTTTAGCTAAATAGTGTTTAAAAACACGAATGGAAATTATTTGAGATATTTGGCGTCGGTTTGAGAAGCAATATTTATAGTTTGTTTCATTGTAGTTTATTTTACTGTTGTACCTTATTTTCATAAAGTGAAATAAAATGTGTGCGCGTGCCTGTGTGTAACCTTGCTTTGGACTGGCATCCTGGATGTCCAGGCTGTTCCTCTGCCTTGTGCTCCTCGCTTCCTAACCCTAACCTCCTCACATTTTCCATGCATTTTTGCTTTCCTCTGACTGTCTCGTCATCTCACACTAATTCTGGATGATTGTTTTAAAAAGTTTAATAGACATAAAAATATAGTGGGTGTGCACTATGTTTTCCCGGTGTCTAACCCATATATTTGGCCAGTCTATGCCATTATTCTTTGTTTCAGTTTAGTCTGACATATAATGAGGTATGATTATAACTTATTGACCATTTTGTTTACCTCTTTCAGTTATTGATGTGTGTTTGTTTGATATCAGCGCTGACACTGAATTAATAAATGGTGAATGTAATTTGTTATGGAAACTATACGATTAATTTTCTTGTGTATTACATTTAAATGGGCAATGGAGACGGCTGTCATTTGGATAGCAGGTCTCCAGGGGATGTTCATTGTCTCAGCTCCTCTGGTCGTTTGGTATTTCGCATTGGCTTGAGGCAGTGTTTCCCAAAATGTGGACCGTCTGTGGACCGGATCGGGAGTATTATTGGTAATGAGGTTCACTGAGCTGGGTGTCATTTTCTGAAGCAATCGGCTGATAAGATTAAGAGCGTTTCTGTGAAGGTGCCCTCCTTCATTACCATTTTCCCTACTCGATAATGTCAAAAAAGTTTCCCTCTTCATAGATCATAGCATGTGTTATGTAATTCCGCACTTTCTTCCTCGACACATTTTCACCTCCTCATGCCTCCTTTGAAATACCTTTATCTGTTGATCACCCCTTGTCTTTTGAGTTTATTACTCTCTTGCCTTCCTCCATAAATCTCTCGGGTTGCACTTTTGTCTTTGACATGCTTTTTATACCTTTCTTTTTATCTCTGGGCCCAAAAACAAAATCCCATAAACCATGTTCCGCACAAATGTTTTTTTTTTTTTTTGCTTTGATAAGCAAATCTACATATCTACAGACCTCCATATCACATCAGGAAAGACAAATCCGCCAGCGCGCGCGCTCTCTCTCTCTCATGCTTACTCTTACATATACTTTCTCTTAAATAACAGTCAAGGACTGTTAGACTGGCACTGCACTGTCATCTGGTCCAGGGTGCTCCACTGTTTAATGCCCGGTACTGCCTGGCATTGGCTAGAAGCCACCCCCCCCCCCCCCCCCCCACCAGTTCTGCAGGAAAAGCAGTTGGAAGATGGATGGATGCATGGATGGATTGATTAATTCCAGTTATGGGAGCATTGTCCCAAATCAACTGAGAAATGTATTCACTACATATATATAGTAGATTTGTATATTGGCACAGAGGTATTTATTTTCATAAATTATATAGATTTATTTTTGTGAATTGTTAAACATATTGCCTATACATTTTGATTTTCTTTCCCCTTTTTAACATGCATGTATTGTCTGTGTATTGTTTAATCTGAAATGCATTCTGTAGGGTTGTTTAATGACTGGTATTACAAAGGAAGTGTTTATCTGAGTTGATCAGTCTGCATTGAGGACGGTGACGCCTTCATGCTACAACAGCAGCTTACTGTAAATGCCAGAGGTCAATGTGCAATGTGTCTTTAAATATGAGTATTGCACAAATACTAAATAACAAGTATAAATTTGCTGGAATGTACAGCTGCTCAATTTGCCTTTTTCATGCCCGGAGACATGCTTAGCTGCAAGATATGTGCACCCCTGCGTTTGCCATCTGCTGTTTAGTAATGAGTCTTCCATAAAGCAAAGTTGATAGAGTTGTACATCTTTGTGGTAATAGTGTAACATTTAATATGTTAATATTTAGCAAGTTGAATAGTGTGAGGATTCGTCTTATACGGCTGAATCTTGTCAGTGTATTTTTTTGTTTTATATAGATGCATGTGTTGCAGACATTGCAGCAGACTTGAGAAGGTACCTGTTATGGTCATAATAGTTGAGTAAAGGTGTTTATAGTTCAACTGCTCTGAAACTTGAACTTAGGGTCTCCTTACAGAAGAAGAATTTTAAAGCAGGCAGTGAATATGTCTTGGGATGTTGCACTGAACCTTCTGTCCATGTCCAGCTTCAACCCAGCAGACCAACACTGGCAGAAGTGTCCTGTTTGAATCTTACCCCACATTTAATGAAACCTGGAGCTTTTGGGCTCCGTAACCATAACCCAAGAACTTGGGAAATTCCGATATGATCCATAGTGTCAATCAGTTCTCAGAAGAGAGATTTTGCTGAAATATCACACAAGCGGAATTAAATAATACATTTTTTTTCCATACTTCCGGTTCCACATTGTGCCAAAAATCTTAACAAAATATGACCACTGTACAGCCCTTTGAAGGAAACGACTGCTTAATTGTTTATTACGTGAAGACTAAACCCCAGATATTTTCTATTTGTATAATATATTTAAATGATTCCATACAGGAAGTTTATTAAGCATTTTTTGGTAATGCAAACAAATGCATTAGTGGTATTGAGTATATAGTTTTCAATCATTGTTCTTTTACTTCCAGACTCCTGAGGTGAATTTCAAGTGAGTACCAACAATTCATCATAATCTAAAATTCAATCGTTTGTAA
The DNA here is from genome assembly GCA_026777985.1 of Mormyrops attenuatus. NCBI lineage: Eukaryota > Metazoa > Chordata > Actinopteri > Osteoglossiformes > Mormyridae > Mormyrops > Mormyrops attenuatus. Next base: position 8,815,856 of record JAODKC010000002.1, read on the forward strand.
GTATTCACACAAAGTGAGTAAATAGCTCAGCATTCTGTTCAGTTAATTTTATAACCCAGAGAAAGCAGCTTCCTGACCGTTTGTGACTTAAACCCGGCCTGATACTGATCACTGGCACTAGGCTTTTCGGCAGAGTGCTTATGGGACTGGTAATGTACCGGACATTATAGTTTACTAATTATCATCATTCCTCAGAACTTTAAAGGGGCCCTATTATGACCATTTTCACAGTTTGTAATTTTATTTCTGGGGTCTAAAATAGTTTTACACACCTCAGTGTTCCAAAAACACGTTGTTCTCATACTGTTCATCACTATGCACCCTGTCTGAAATGCTCTGTTAGAGCTTTAAGCCCGCCCCCAATGAGCCCAGTGTGCTCTGATTGGTCAGCTTGCACTACACGTTCCGCCCCTGTCTTGCAGTCTGCGGACAGCTTGCAAACAGGTGGCCAATAAGGATTGAGTTACTAGGTGGCGTCACCATGTCACGGAAGTAAGGGCTGGAATTCCAATGAGGCATTTCAGGCAGATTAGAGAAGAGCGGTTTCTGTCGTGAGAGTTACTCCCATTGGTGTGTACTTTGGGCCTTAGTACAGACTGTTAACATGCACATAAAGCTACATAAGGGTCCCTTTAACCTCATGGGCTTTTAGCATCTTAGTCTTTTTACTTTTTATCGCAATTAAAAAAAAAAAAAAAAAAAAATCAATGATGTAGTAAAACCTGGGCTCAGCATGGAGTTAATTACTTAATACACAGAAGAGGGTAAAAGAAATAGTTTAAAGGTTTAAAATGTAAATGTTAAGCACATTGTGTAACTGTTGCTGTTCTTTTAGGAATTCAGGTAACTTTCCAATACCAGCATCCAGTATCGCAGTTTGCCTAATTGTGAAGCTTTTCTAGAGCATTAGCAGGAGTCACATAACGGGCAGATTCATCAACACAGCAATGATTCGAATTCACTGTTTGACCAGCTGCTCTGTATTCACACACTTTTTTCCAGCTTGTGTCCTATTCTAAGGTAATGAGTGTACAGACATGATTCATGTTTGCTCACCAATTATTTTCATCGTTAAGGTTGCCTACTTGTTGGTTGTTATCAGAACTAAATAACAAGTTGTACTCTCCCCGTTTTATCGTGTTTATCTTTTTGTGGTCTAGACTCTCTGTTGATTTGGACAAAGGACCAGGCATAGACATAAGCAGTTTTGGTGCAAAGTATAAAGGTCCCCTGCAGTATATCGTCTGGAGGAAGATGTTCAAGCTTTTGAATCCAGGTATCCTCTTTGGTGTGACGTCCGTTACATGATAGGAAGCTGCTCATGGGTTCTGGGAATCATACATGCATGTCGGTATTAATAGCAGTTTTATTCTTTTCACGAAATAGCTTTGGAATGCCGCTGTTTTCGTGTTTGTTCCGAATTAGATGCAGGGCTCCAGGTTTATTTTCACAGCATGCAAACTTATGAGTAGGAAAAGACCCTGATGAATGGTTAGAAGATGAATGGGTAATGAGAACGTAATTATTGTGATTAGCGTAAATTAACGGTTCATGGTTTTGTATTATGCCGTTAGGCCCTGCTCCACTAACTTTCGATGAGGAAACGGCCCATCCGAGTCTCTGCCTTTCCCGGGACAAGACCTCTGTGGTGGAATGTGACAAGATGGTGACTCGTAAGCCGAGCTCGAAGAGGTTTGTCCAGTGCATCAACGTCCTTGGGAGCCAGGGCTTCCAGTCAGGCCGCCACTACTGGGAGGTGGGAGTGGAGAACAAGACAAAGTGGGATCTGGGCGTGGCCCTGGAGACTGTTGACCGTGGGACCCGGGTCAAGCTTTGCCCAGAAAATGGCTACTGGACCCTCCGGCTGCGGAACAAGACCCAGTACTCAGCAGGAACTCAGCCCTGGACCCCGCTGACCCTGACGTCCGCCCCTCGCACCATCGGCGTCTTCCTAGACTTCAAGGACCGGAGGGTCTCCTTCTACAATGCAGATACGATGCAGATGCTCTGCTCATTTAACAATGGGCCGAATCTGAACGCCTTTCCCTTCTTCAGCACCTGCCTCAGTGACCAGGGGCGGAAACCCCAGCCGATTCGACTTGTCCACTTCCCTCTGGAACCGCTGTAAACCCTGAGCTTATAAATAAAGGGTGGTGTTTACAGAATACAAAGCATGTGCGATAGGCAAGACACATCTGTAATGTATCTCAGTCTGGTCAAGCACTGTACTGTCATAAATGTATGAATCCCAACCTAGACCTACATCCAAGTATGCAAGATGTGGAGGCAAGGGTTGCAGTTTCTTGACGTCTTCCATGTTTGCATCCTTCACATCTTTTATCCATAATTCGAGCAATTCATTTGAAGGCTTTTTTTTATTATTATTAATTGAAGGATTATATATCTTAAAGGTTGACATTTTGACTGTAGGTATTGGTGTCTGCTTATTGAGGGAGTTCAGACTCTCCTGCAGCCTTATTCTCCTGAGCAGTAGCTTGCTAACGTGTGACGTAGTCGCACAATCATTAAAGCGATGTTATTGAAAAATTTCTGAAGAAACATAAGCCAGAAATGCAGTGTTGTTCCGTTTTTACAGCTTCTGTCTGCGAAGTATGCAATATAGTAAAGTTAATCTGTTTCTTTTTTTATCCTTGGATGGATTCATTTTATCTTTTTTTTTTTTTTGTTTTGTCAGTTATTACAAAAAAAAAAAATTAAAAATTTGTGCTGGGAAAACATGCAAATGCAAATTATAAAGTTCCATTTATGCATGTTTTATTTTCCATGACAAATAGCATTTATGATAATTCCTTGCAGACTCGATTTGCTTAAATTTCACTTTTAATTTGTTAGCATTTATAAAAAAGCAAAGCATTAGGAAATTGTCACAGACTGTGTTTTGGTGTCACTTGATTAAAATATTGTAATGCCGTTTTTTGCAAGCACACTTACCATGTGTTATAAAGGAGGCTTGTCTTGTGCTGTTCCTGTCACACTGACCTTTTTCTTAGGAATGTTGCTGTGCAGTCTGGTTACCAGAATCTGCCTATTGGAAGGTAATGGCAGTGGGTTTGCGTCAGACATATGAGTTTCCGGTGATAACGGGGAGACAGTCAACCTCGCCATTCCATCTCTGATACTGATTGCAGTTGCATCCTGTGCCCATTCAGTGGAAAGCTCATTAATGAAACTGGTCCTGAGGTCACTTAAAGTGCTCCTCTCTCATTGAAGTAAAACCTGAAATGAGACTTTCTCCTTGTCTTCTAGAAGAATTGCTTGCATTCAGTGTTAAGATAATAATTACAGTTTGAAATGGTGACACAAGATTTTCCTCAGGCAACAAAAAAAGACTGCAAAAGGAGAAAAGAGCTCATATTTGCTCTTCTTGAGGACAATGTCTTTTTCATTTCCTCGCAGGTTGATTTAAAATACATTTCCTCAGGGTGAAGTGCATGACTCGAACCCAATTAGTGATGCTGGTGCTCCTGGTGTCTGTGTCGAGGCGCCATTGTGATCCTCCTGACGGTGTAATCACGTAATGAGGTAAGCCTCAGATCAGCTCGTTTTAGCTGCTTTGGGGTCTCCTGCCAGGCGAAGGATCCATCCTGCTGGGAACAATATGTCAAATATCAGAGGGATAATAAGTACACCCCCCCCCCCCCCACTCGGATTTCTGCAGATTTCTACCGAAGGTTCTCTTAAGACGAAATCCAGATTTTTTCCTCCTTTCAGTGAGTCTGTGTGGTAGATGATATGGCATTCATGTGAACTGAATAAATGCATTGGGTTTAAGAAGGTCTTAAATTCAAATTTGCACACATTAAAGGGGGTCTCTTTGTAACTACAATCCCAAGTATATGAGTGATATATATATTCAGTTTCAGGTAGAATTTTAGCAACTCGATCTTCAACTGAATCGCTTTTATTTTCTCTCAGACACCATTACACAGATTTCTTTTAAAAATGACCACAGCTGTTGATGTTTTTGAAGTTGTGTTTTTTAATCAAGAAGTTTCTCTGTGAGGATGTCATCCATGTAATGGATTTCCATGTACATCTTGAGCGTTACTCTACAGTTCTCTTATTTTGTAGTGTGATCATAATCTATTCCAGTTATATTTTGCATCCTGCTTTGATCCCTGCAGCTTCTGCTTCCTTTCTGGTCTCAGCCTACCAGGTACCCCTCACATTTGGTGTTTTGCAAATGATTTTTATGCTGGTTAGCAGATTCCTTTATCCATGTTTTTATAACCTGTGTGTAATTACCCCCTCTGCCATCTCCCACAGAAAGATTCTGCTGTTTTGCATGTGTTACTCACTGACATTCTTTACTTGACTGGTTAAGAACATAAGAAATTTACAAACGATAGGAGGCCATTCGGCCCATCAAGCTCGTTTGGGGAGAACCTAACTAATAGCTCAGAGTTGTTAAAATCTTATCTAGC
>JAODKC010000002.1:8820400-8833194 GCA_026777985.1 Mormyrops attenuatus
CTCTGATTTAAAGGAACCCAGGGTTTTAGCTTGCGCTACACTAGCAGGAAGACTATTCCATACTCCAACTACATGCTTACATGCTGTCTGAAGATGTGCTTCCTCAAGTTCATTTTAAAATGTTCTCACACTAATTTCCACTTATGGCCACGAGTTCTAGTATTTAAACTAATATTGAAATTTAGCTGAACAGCATCCCGACACACAGCATGTGAATCACAGCATGTGTACTTTATACCTACTTGTTTTGCTTTAATGTACGTGGTTGTTCGTCCACTATGTGATACGTGATAAGATGATAATCTGAGAGATGCCATTTTAATGGCAGGTAACGTGTCGGCTGTCAGCAGGGTGTGGGGGGGGCTGACGTCGCTCGCCCCAGCTCTCTGGTGACCCCGCTTTGTGTGCGGTTCTGTGTTAAAGGAAGCCGAGTCATGAAGTGGCAGGAACTGAGAGGGTCAGTTTCCCGTTGCCCTGTTAGCCATAACCACCTGGGCTGGTGACTTCCTGTTACCCGGGGTGGTCTGGTACTTTGCTGCCCTCTGTTGTTTGTTTAGGGTACATAAATATGTCTGGGCACAGCCTGTGGATGCATTTATCTGTGTTCCTGTAATTTATGTTTAAAAAAAAATCTTTGTTAGATTTCATCAGTTTATTGAAGGTAATTGCTTTGTGAATACAATGAATAATGTTGTTACTAATAATATATCATGGTAAATTTTAGCTCCTGTTTCTCATATAGCTTGTTAATGCTTATGTAGCTTATACCCACAAGGCAGGTTATGTAATTGAGGCACACAAAATATGACTTAATCTGATGTTTTGTTTTTTTTTGCGCTCCGTAATTACGTTGACACCCAGCAGGAGAACTCGAAGACAATCACATTAGTGGTGGGATTTGAGCTGAGTTGGCCCACGCAACGCCGACGCTCAGACCCTGGTAGATGTTGTGATGCTGTGATCGACTGCAGGTACAGCACTGGTTGTTCTGTAATGAGAGAGAAAATCTCTTTAGTATGCTACAGTACAGTCTTTCACATTTATGGTTGTCATAAACAAATCAGACATGCACGCCAGAGTCAATTAAAGAATTGAGGTTTAAAAATGAATTTAAAATGAATAAATTTTGACTGAATCAGAAGAGCACATCAAGCGAGCTGCCCTGTTACCAAGGTCATAAAGAAGATCTTAAGCATTGTGTCCAAATATGTATCTCCTTTTGAGATGCAGGGGCCAAAACAGGCCAGTATTATAAGATTTTCATAAAACAGAAATGAATAAATATATCACTAGGTCATATCAGAGACAGTCACAAGATTTTATAACACCTGCAACAACTGTGGTCAGACCATATGGCAGAAAAAGGACAACGGAAGCAACAGGAAAATGCATTTGTCTGGACACACACTTCCAATGAGGATCATAGGAGTCTGCAGAAGATTTGGCACATCCTGATGTGGATATCAGCCCTGTGCAGAACAGGAAAAAAATACAAAAACAGAATTTCAGTCTTTTTAAACCTTTAAGCTCGTGTGAAATTTCGCCTTTTCACACGACAACAGTCTGAAGCATGAGGCCACTGCTACACTGGACTGGTTCAGGAGTGACAGTCCTTCAGCGGCCCAGTCAAACTGTTCACTTGAATCTGTGACAGTACAGATGAACAGAAATGACCCTCAATCAGGCTACCAGATTTTTGACAAAAGACAAGAAGTATAGGCTGCATCTGCACCAAATTAGAGACTTACCTAATGATGATTTACGGTTATTAATGCATATATAATAATTTAAACATATTTCCAGTTAATCTGCCTAGTTAATTCCCCACAGTGTGTTCAGTTTTAATACTGATTATTTAAATCTCTTGCAGGCCTCTTTTGGAGTAAAGCCAAAACAAATTCAATTTCTCTGTACTCATATATTTTCCCAGTATGAATTTAAAATTTCAGTTCTTCAGTGATAGAATCATTTTCTATCTACTTGAATTACATTCTCCACCTGTCTGCTACTGACTGCTGCAAGGCTAAACGGTAAAGACAGTGTGTGTCACCACTATGCACCTTGGGAAGCTCAGCCGATAAGACAATGAGTCATCAGATGTTAAGAAGGACCTGCATGTTCCTCAGTACAGTCCAATGGAGATAACGAAGCAATGTAGCTGCTGATATATAGGCAAATGTGTTATTTCAAAATGCAATTTATTACCTAAAGACTAAAATTAGTGAAATAATGCCAACGCATAGAAGAGAAACACTGGTCCTCCTCAGTGTGCGAAATACCCGTCAATATTCAGGGGGGTCCCCATCTCCTTGATCTTGAGACTCCCTTAAAATTTTGCTTTTGAGGCTTTCAGGGGGTCTCATGGGTTAATCGGGGGTGTCGGACCACCCCGTATTTCGCACTCCTCCTCTTATTTACCACCTTGTGTTTGTGCCGATACTCAACAGCTGAGAAAGAGTAACAGTGCGGTCAAACGAACAGCATCCCCTAGGCCAGGCAGCCGTCTCGGCTAAGGAACCCCTCGCCGTAAAATAAAAATATCAGAAACGTGTCACATAGCAAGGGCAGGCGATGAAGCCCAAGCTGAACTTCGTCCTCTTGTTTCCAGATACTTAACCCACAGGATGAACGGTGGTGGTCTTCAGTCATCACTTGCCTTACAATATAACGACTCGCCCATAAAGTGATTAACATCATCAGTCTATGCTGTGACACAAAAAGGTGCCTGTCACCTAAATAAGGTTTCTGTGTAAGCTAGGGTGCTACAATTCACAATCAGCCAGCCCAGTTAAAAGGTGAACTTCTTGAATTGCTCTGTACATATATCCTTATCATGAACTAGTGGGTAGAACACTGTCAATGTCTTTAAGCTGAATATGTGAATTTGAATGATTTTTGAGTATATAATTAGTAAATTGTTTGTCATTATACCAGATGCAGGGTCTAACAGCACCGTTTCCTTGCAGTTTTAATACCTAAGTTTAAAAAAATTACTCTTGCTTATTTTTGAATTATTAGAAGGCATGCTTAAACATTATAAGAACAATGGAACAATAATAATCGATAATAATCAAGATATAAGGTACTGGTGTCAGTTTTCATCATAGTTTACTCAGTAGGCGTGCTCTTTGGAACATCACAATGAGTGAAAATCACTTTAAATCACTGGTGTGCTTCACAATCACTGCATTTATGAGCAAAGCAGTCGTGTGTCAAACTGGAGCAGGAGATGTGCTCTGTACTGGCCACTGCTGTCCTCTGCAGTGAAGGAGACCATACTGCTTCCTGTTGATGGCTATTCACGGCCGAGTGACAGATCAGGAGGATGTTCTCTGAGCTGTCAGCACCTCCACAGTTATCACCGTGAGCCCTCCTGACACCACACAGGACGTCCACTGACAAAAACAGCCCCCCCTTCCCCTCCAACTCTAATTCTCAGCAGCTTGGTGGAGTCATGGAATCAAGAAGGCATTTTGGGCGACTGATCTGCGCACACACATCCGATCTGCTTACCGCTGCAATGCACACACATCCTCAGAATCACAGACAGTCACGCTAAAGCGTGTGTCATCTTGATGCTCAGCGTCACTCACCAGAGTGCATGCACTGAAATAGCTATTTCGGGTACTGAGCGTGTAGACTGGCGCCGTCCCATTCCGTCGGAATCACATAAAAGTTAAACCCGTGGGGATCTCACCAAGTTGTTTTTCCTTTCTGGGTAACAGTTGCACTAAGTTGTACGGGAAAACCTGGGAATGCATCCATCTCAACACATAGAAGAGCCATGGAAGGTCAAAATTAAGGAACCCATACATTCTCCATATCAGGGCCAGCTGGCACCCAGGGTGTAGCATAGGGGGGGCTATGTGGGAACTGGCTATTCTAAAGTTCAAGAGATTTCCCAACAAAATATATCAAGGGGACCCCCCCCGATCAGCTGCAAAATGTGCCAAGGGAACCTCCCCTCCCCCCAATTGGCAGCAAATTATACCAATCGGTCCCCCCGATTGGCGGCAAAATATCAAATTTTGATAGAAGCCATTATAGAATGAAACCTTTAGGGACTTAACTGTAACGTATTTGCGGAATCACGTGCCTTCCTCTGAATGGATCGAGACACCAGAATAATAAGCCTGATGCCTCTGAATACTTTCTACAGTCCCTCTTGGTGCGTGTTGGGCAGGATGCCACCCCACCCCGCAGTCTGGCCAGTCGCAGGAAGCAAAGCCACTAAAACCACTACCACCTCCTTCAAAGGTCCGCGGAATGAATCTTGGGATACGTTGGTCTTCAAAGAATCTATTGGGCGACTCGACAAAAGAAGGACGCATTTCTAGGCCGTATTTGATGTAGCCTTCAAAAGTGGACGGCCTTGTCACACCGCTGCAACATATTCAAATACAGCCTGGGAAGGGTGCAACCCCTGAATTCGGACACAGGCATTGAGGGGGAATATTAAGCTCAGAAGTTCTCCTCCACTCTTCATAGGATGGGCTAAAACCAGAGTGCATTGTGGGAAAGAAGGGAAAACTTTGAGCCGGTGGCTTTTTCAGCTTGAGACAGGAAGCGGTTTTACCTTTTGACTGCATCTTTTGTAAGTGGACAGTGTAAGCATTGCTTTGGTTCAGTCCTCTGCTTCATCTCGTCCCCTAATGAAGCTGAGATTATCTCACAGAGTGGTTAGGGGTGATGTCTTTGCATTTTAGGTAAGGACCAAAACTTAAAAAAGATTTAAAAATAGTACTTTAGATGATCCTCTTCAGCTCCCTCTCTCATCGTTATTGTTAATTATTATTTATCATTGTTATTGTTGTTGTCATCGTCTGCTCATTACCGACAGCTGAAAGGAGATGGCTTCCTCCCTGCATGCTCACTCTGGGGCTCAGCCCAAGGACAGGGCCTTGAAGCACCACCGCATCTTCCGTCAGGTCCAAGGGTCAGGAAACACATTACAGACCCCCCAGTTTGGAGCCGCAGTCCAGGTCATGGCAATACAGAAGGCTCAGCTTGGCCCCTTGGTCCTTGTCTTAGGGAGGGGCCGTACCACATTGTTAGACTCTGAGTCAAAATCCACACAACTAATTTGCACTTGTGTGGCAATCTGATTTCAAACTGATTTCAGTCTGATTTCAAACTGATTTCAATCTGATTTCAGTCTGATTCCCACTAAACTGCTAAAGGACTGAAACCATTCCTGATGTGAATTATATTACACTGAATTCCAAACTAAGGTAAAAAGCATGGCTGGCTACCAATGTGCCTCATCTTCTGCACTTATCTTCCCATATTTGGCTATAAAATCTGCCTCCTTTCTGCTGGGGATTCTGACTGTGGCTCCTCTCTTAATCTTCATCGCCCGCCCCCCCCCCCCCGTTCATGTTTGCTTCCAGCATTTTATTGCATTTGATTAAGGAGAGACTGTGTATTGATAAATTACAGTTAAAAAAATGGGTGGTATGAATCCGCAGTTTTGGGAATGATGTGTGTGAGGAAATTGTGTTATTTCAAAATGCTTAAGAGTAGAAGTGTACATTTATTACACAGCACAAACAAGGAGTGTCACTAATGCAGATGAAATGAACGATGAAATGTTACAATGGAGAAACTCCTCTTTAGATATACTGTATATGCATTTATTAGACACCAAATATCTACATAGGATAGATGTGGTTCCCTTTGAAAAATATGGACAACGTGGCTGAAATGTTAGTCACAAGACAGCATGGGTGCTGACAGAACTGTACACATTTTTGCAATTTTTGAATATGGAGTTCGGCTACAGAAAGGCTGACTGTCTAAGGTTAGAGACGTGAAATCACTCAGCTGCAATATGGCTCTGGAGCTTGTCCATCCCACTGGTGGAATTGCCTTGGCACAGATCTAAGGCAGCTTCTGTCAAGCAATGACCAAACTGAGCTGAACCCTCAAGATTGCACTTTGAACTTTCCACTGTGAACTTTCCACTTTGAACTTTCCACTTTGAACTTTCTTGCTTTAATTTTCTTTTCCATGGTGAATTTGTCATGTTTGACTTTCCTTTTGTTTATTGGATCCTTTTCGTCCAAAATTAAGTAGTTGTAGTAAATGTTTTGTACTTTCCCTAACAGAACACAATGTCAGTGGAAATGGCACAGAATCAATGTTGAAATCTTATGCTGATTTTTGATCACTTCTAGACCCTGAATTAATTTTGAAAGAACATTGAAAAATCAACAGAAATTCAACAGAACATAAATAATTAATCAATCAATTTTCAGCCATCTTACTTGTGACAGTAAAATCAATCCTGCCTTATCTACAGCATAGAATTGCATCAACTATTTTGCCTATAAATAGAATGTAAAATGACCAGTCAGTTCAAGACAATAAATTCTTCACTGAAACTCATCATGCAACACGTGATGTAAAATGTAAAAAACAGTGTAATAATGTGAAGCATATTACTCACAAAGACATCAAATCGTATCAAAGATGTTATTTTGAATTTGATCTATGATACAACCTTCACAACACACCCTTATGCAAAGTAAAAACCAAGTAAAAAAACAATTAAAAAAATATTACAAATGAAATATTCTCTTATCTTAAAGACAGCAACAAGTAGAGATATCTTCCTGAAAATGGTACAGAATGCAAGTGCAGCTTTAACATCCAAAAGAAACATACATTCAATGGTGTTGTTGGTAGCAGGACTGGGCTTCCGAGTTTCATGGATATTAATACATTAATGCAACATACTGTTCGCACGGAAAGTACAATCACGATAAAATGATTCTGACGAAAATTCAAAAGTTTATCAATATCAGCTTTTTATCTGGGTTGTGTTATGTGTTCTTTGGGGGGGGGGGGGTAACTACCCAGAAAGTTTGGGTCTTATCCACTGGCAATTAGAGATGAACTACTTGAGTTTGAGGAGCAGTGGACCATTGTTATAGTTGAATCCACTCATATATTTCAGTCTGTAACACTGAACCAAGACTGCTAGGGGCTCTCTCCAGCACACTAAAACCAGTGTGGGTGACCCAAGACGGCTGCTAGAAGATACTGAACAGACGGTATATGCCTCCCACAAAGCACTAGTGTCCTAAAGTTGTGCACCCTCCCTCCCATTCCAACATTTGGGACACTAAAAGAAGGATAAAACAGAAAGCTGGAAAATGCTGACCGGACATTCAGCAATTTCAGGGGGGCTAAAGAGACAGCTTTCTGTGGGGCTTGAAGACATGTCCATGACAAATAAATGATAAATGATATTTTTACAATGTCTTTTCAATGTTGAAGCAACATTTCCCATGGAAATAGCTGTCCACTGTACAAGCACACCCTGATCAAGGGTCCCAGTACGCTTCACTGACACCGTTAGATTAGGCGGTGAGGACCTGGGCGGAGCAAGGAATTGCATGCCCCCAGAGGAATGTTTTTTTGTATTTTGGGACCCTGCTACAGACCTAATTATGAACCCATAGGGTATTTCTCAATATGTGTTCTCGGCCGTACTTGTATTCTCATGTACCTGTTACGTCATCTTTCATTGCCGAAAACTCGTTCCAATACTCGAGAACAGAAGTACAGAGGACTTCTGGGGCAAGGCAAGATGTCGTTCTTGCCTGGCCCCAAATATCAAGGATACATCAGTTGTATCCTCGCCAAATGAGACCAATCCATTGTGCATCAAGTTCAATTTTGGGAGGCAAATTAGCAAGACCAAGGCCACAAGTACAATCTTCACGATCTTGGTATTGAGAAACACCCATATTTTAATGAAATACTTTAATTGCAAGGGATCAATGACCACATTGTGTGCAAATGCTTGATGGGTGGGTAGCTTGCTTTAAAACGTACGCTATTCAGCGGTTCTTGCAATAATATTTAAAGACGTCTTGAGCTGTGTGTTATTCTCCATGGTGTCCTGGGGAGCAGCAGCATGTTATTTGGTTCAGTCCTCCTCTGTCGTAAGATTTATATTGGACTCTTCGCTTCATTAGGATCTGACAAACATTTGAAGAACCGCCATTAAAGTATATGTGCAGAAATATTTCAACCTTCAACCTTCATTGGGTTTATATAATTAAAGTTCTTAATTCTAGATTGTGTAATATCCGTAATTGAGAATGCCACTTACGTTCTACGTAACATTTCCTGCATTTGACACGTTCTTGGAAGTAGCACGGATCGGTTTGTCGATTGCTTTTTCCCATGTGTTTCTCTAACCTGATCCTCAGGTGGACAATCAGGGAACAAAGGGATATTAGAAAATTGTGACCAGGCCCAGTTTACTGCAGTCCCAGAGCTTTGTGCTGCCCACAAAAACAGTGCAGTGAAAAAGGAGGCTGACCCAACTCAAACATGAACACAGGGGGACTTCTCTGAGAAAACACGCACTGCGCTCTGGAATTATTGCGCCTGGTGGAGACCTTTTGTGGGGGCTTCCCGATCTGCTGATAGAGGACCATGCTCCACAGCTGATTTGATGTTCAAACATTCACTTGTGTTTTTTTTCTGAAATGATAGGGGTTCACCAAGGACTTTGCCTAATGTGATTCTGCAGATGGTTCTGATTCAGTTCTGATTGGGTTCTGATTGAAGTCTCTGAAGAGGAGTGAGAGGGAGTAAGGGGTGAAGATGATCGGGGTTATGAGAAAGCGCCCTCACTGTGGCTTTGGTGAAATTTTAGCTGGATTCAAAATCCACATTTCGTGTTTACCGTTGATAATTACAGTAAAAAAAAAAAAATCAGAATTGATGGCATGCAATGTCCATATAGCGGTACCTAGTGTTTTCAAATTGTTTAAAATGGCTGAGAATAGGGTGGAAATGACATTTTGACCTTGTTTGTAGCTTCGTTTCTAAGTAGAAAAATGGGCGAAAATTCGTGCCTACTTTTGATTGAGATTACAGGGTATTAATTTTTTTTCGATTAATTTATTTATATTGCATGTACAAGTATACATGCCTCATGTCATAACTCACTTTTTGCAACTCACTAAAAGTCATTTTCCCATAGTAGAATTGTTAATGCTAGGTTCAATTACTTAAGAGCCGTAAATAACGCGATATTTATCTTTTTTCTCTAAATCCATTAATTGAGCTCTGCGCACGTGGAGTCAATATACTGGGCTACATGGGGGCATCTGGGCACTTGTCGTGGATGTGTTATATGGCTTAATTTAACACTTTGGGGGAGGGATTGTGTTGTACCCGCTTCTGAGGAGGGGGTATTGTCACGAGTATCTGACTGCCCCACAAATCCGTCCTGTATTTTAAGAATGAACAGGGGTGGATGCATGTTGCAGTCACGAGCAGTAAAAAGGGAAAAGGAAATCATCGCAAATCTATTCTGATCTTTAAAAAAACGTTTCCTTTTAACGAGAAAAGAGCTTTTCTTATCGTTGACAGTTCACACATCCTCTGTGCTGGGGTCTTTGGAGAGAGAAACAGAAGAAGCTCACCTGAGTTTCGCTTCACACTCGGACAATAACTTTTTCTCTCCTTTTTAGTGCTTTTGGCCTCAGAAGTATTAGCAGCGGACGAGTTTATTATAAGGTTTAAAACTATATAGAGGACTGGAAATCTGGAAATGAAGAGAGATTTTACGTTTTTCTGCTGGATTTGGATTGGGATCGCTTGTGTTTCAGGTTGGAATCAATCTTTGCTGTACTAGGCTGCGCAGTTCAAAGTGCATCCTCCTCTGGGCTTTCAGCTTTTCTCCTTCATGTTTCACCTGACTGATGACATTTCTACGTGTTTACTAAATATTTGCATGACTGTTTGGATCTGTTTTAAAAACGTACGATATGAACCATCAAGAAAACGTATCTAACTTTTGTGCATCACATATCCCTATATATATGCAGGCAGGTTGGACTGTGATAGTCAGTGGAAGTGATCGGTCATTTATAATATTATTTTTGCAGTTTGCGGCGTTAACGTCACAATTGTTTGTTTGGGTTAAACTTTCAGCATGATATTGAGTCGTGTTCGGGTTATGGGGAAAGGAATTAGCGGAAGATGAAATTTCGCTAATTTGGGGGAAAAGTTTTCTTGAATAAGTGAAGTAAGTGAATGATGTGACTCCCCGAGACGGAGTCAGGGAGTCGGTGATGAGCGTTGCTGACTTTGTCGGAGGGTTCAGATTGTGGCTTTGTTTTACTAATCCATTATCTGCTAACTAAACGTGTTAGGTATGTGCATTTCCTTTTCCTTTCTTCTTTCTTTCTTTTTTGGTGTTTTGTTGGGCATTAGAGATTTCTTTTGGCTGATAGAGTTTTATTATCGAAATGTGCTTTCTAAAGATCTGTACAAAACACGCACAAAAATTTCATAGGCGACCTTATCTTTTTTGACTGATATTTAAGTTACATGTGATGGTCCATAAAACGATGAATTGATTACGCTAACAGACAACGCCTTTGTATGCCTTGTGGGTCCTAGACTCAGTCGCTAGGGGGAACCTTCAAGTTATTACAACATTACTCGATCATGAGTAATTGCTCTTAAACTCTTTTGGGCAATTCCTTGTTATAATTGCCAAGAAAAGTTTGTATTGTGAGTGACTAATTAGGAAATAGTTGCTTTAGCAGTACGAGGATTTGTCGTAGTTAAAATCGATTGAAACAAACGCTACACGTATAGGGGTATATAAAATGAAATGCATTGAAATATTTTCTCTCAATCTGTAATAGGGAGTTACTGCGTATGTTAATATATATAAGGTATTTTGCGTTATGTGGTTTTGTAATGTGATAATCGGGCACAAATTGTCTGATTGTCAGGTTATGTAGTTGCAGTTGTTTCTCGTTTTCCTATTATTCTGCTTTAAATTACAAACTAGATTAGCCAGTGAAGATTGTGTTCGTATTCTGAGCTTTCTTGGGGTCAAATGTTGTTGGAATGTCTGCATATCTTTGTACTGCGGAATTCTTGCTGTTTTTTATTTGGATGAAAGTGTCTGGACACATGCACTCAACACATGGTCAAGGTGTCAGCTGTCATGAAGGTTAGTTTGATTGTTACCCAACATGGAGACAAGCGAGCATGGTAATCTATGTTTATGTTTGATCAGTATGATCATCAGTCCGTCCATCAAGGAGATGGTGTCATTATGCCTTTTTAAAAATGTGATGTTTTCATTCCTTCAAACCACAGAGTATAGAAAAACAGAAACCTAGCAAAGTCAAATGCAACATTCAGTAAAGATTGAATTTTTATCTAATTAGGTTGCATTCTCTAGGGTAAAGGAGTTTCCAAAGATTTTACTGATCTGCTGGAAGTGGATGTAATTTTGAAAAACTTGTGTTATGGCCAGTCTACCAGTATTAGACACCACTTCGAAATTACATTTTGCCAGACATTAAACCTTCTAAAGCTTCTCGCTGAATGGCCAGTCATCTGAAATTGTTGCTGCTTGGTTCACATGGGTTTAAAAGAATATTCTAAAATACTGATATGACAGTACTTTGCCAAGCTGGTAAGCAGTTAATAATGGCACTCAAACTTTGTGTTATGTAAGAAGATAATCGCACTATGTTGTCCCACGGCATGTAAAGCAGGAATAAATATTAAGGGTTCAAATATAGGAATCTGCTTCGCTTTTTAGGTAAAAAGAGCCGTTTACAAAATTTCGCTAAGCATTGCGGAACTAGTTAGACACTTGGCTGAAGCATTAGGGAACATTAGAGATTTGTGTCAAGAAATAGTTGCCGATCGGTATCACAAGTGTGTTGTGGATGTTAAACAAATGCAGGGAGGTTTAAACTGACCACATATTCAGTCCTATAGACCGGCACTAGACGAAAAAATCCATCACAATCAGCTGTAATAATTGTACTAGATCTTGGCATTACACTAAATTATTGTTAACCACAACCAAAATAATTCCATCTGTCATCTTAATCTATCCATCGATCCAGAAGTAATAAGCAAAGTTTTTCCACTCAAAAAAAACAAAAAAATAATTGTAAAACTAGTTTTATTGTAATACTACATATATATATATATATAGTTTTATGTATACAGCATAAAAACAGGAAGAAAAACACGATAAAGAAATAAAAACAAAAACTGACAAAAGAACAGTGACTTCAGAGTGGATCTAAGCTTAATTACCAGGATAAATTGAACTGAACCACTTCTGGCTTTGTGTATTTATGTCTGGAATAGTAAAACATGAATTTCATTTCAGTTTTCTCTATGCATTAACTTTGTCCTCCTCTTAGAAAATGGTGCAGGGAAAATGATCAGAAATTGGATCCAGTTTTTGTGCTATAGTGCAAAAGGTTACATAATCTGCGCTGGATATTTTAAAATATGCAGGCAGGTTCTTTATTTTACTGGGGACCGTATTTAATTCTGTGGGATAGAAATGATTCCCTTTTCATTTCCCTGTTCTGTCTTCCTGCCGCAAACCCTGAAACCACTCAGCCTCAGGCGTTTACTGACGGAAGGTTAAGCTGGACCTGTGGGGGCGGATTCTGTCCAGTTCAGACTTTATTAATATTTCACCCATCGTCCGTATTTGGTATCTAACCATCTGCTATCAGAAACGAATGCCATTCTTTTGGAAACGCATCTCTAAAGGGGCTCACGGGCATTAAAGTTTATGCGTATGGCAGAATTTCATCGCTATCGGTAGCACATGAAAGCTTGCATAGCACATGCATAGTAAGAATCAAGTCTGTTTCACCGAGGTCAACAATATCAGTTTCTTTGTGGAGGACTGTTAACATTCTGTGCCTTTGCAGTGCTGCTGTTGAAAATATCATTATGCAGAGTGTGGGGGGGTGGGGGGGGGGGCC
>JAODKC010000002.1:8841034-8857561 GCA_026777985.1 Mormyrops attenuatus
TCTACAGTGGCATGGTCAATGAAGCAGTATGGTTAGTGAAGCCACATGGTCTGTGAAGCGGCATGGTCGGTGAAGCGGCATGGTCAGTGAAGCCGCATGGTCAGTGAAGCCGCATGGTCAATGAAACCACATGGTCGGTGAAGCGGCATGGTCAGTGAAGCCGCATGGTCAGTGAAGCGGCATGGTCAATGAAACCACATGGTCGGTGAAGCGGCATGGTCAGTGAAGCGGCATGGTCAGTGAAGCCGCATGGTCAGTGAAGCGGCATGGTCAGTGGAGCCACATGGTCGGTGAAGCCGCATGGTCGGTGAAGCGGCATGGTCGGAGAAGCAGTATGGTCGGTGAAGCGGCATGGTCGGTGAAGCGGCAGTATGTTGAAAGCACAGGAAGCGTCGCAGCCTATCCTTTAGTTTCAGTCTGATTGCAGCCAACAATGTCCCTCTAAACTGTGATACACTGTAATTCACATCTATCTCATGATATCCTGGCTTGTTCAACAAACATGCAGCCTGTATGAACTTGATGAATAATCGGCAGCTGATTAAATGTTGACATCATCCATAAGTTGGTGATATTAAAAAGTGGATAATTAGTGTGTTAGCTATGCCGTACTGAGGGCTGTAGGCCTACCACCTTGTCTCTTTTCACAATGTTATTTCAATCTCATTTTTTATTAAATAAATGTACAGTGGTCATTTTTTTCTTATTTATTATGTTAGGATTTCTGCCATGGTCTTGTTAATAGAGTTCCCACTCTAATGGTCTCCAGCTGCCATGTCATAATGATATATTTATAAATGTTCTATGAACAACGTGACGCAATCTAATAACGCCCCGAGGGGTTTTGCGCGTGGCTAATGACACCTTAGCCAGTGCCTTTTAATGTGACAGTAACAAACGAGGCTTCACACGAGCACTTAATGGCTTTACGGACATTAAAAGAAAAGCAAAAATGGGGGGGGCCGTTATCTTACATGAGCACTGGCAGGGGCGCTTCACTGCAAACCCGAGGTTTCGAGTTGTTTCTTCATGGGTCACTTTGCCACTGTAAACCATGTAACAGATGGATTTGCTGGTATGAGTCTTTTCAAAGGGTGTTTATACTTTGTTTATATAAAAAGCATAACCAGCTGTCCTCCCTGCAGGTCTGGTGACTGGATTTTCTATGACGCCACCCACCCTCGTCAGCCAGAAGGACGACATTTTGATCAATGCCAATGACACATTAACTATTACATGCAGGTACGACGTGACATTTTTTGTACTGTTGAAATATATTTATCGAAAGTGCATGTAAAAAATACGTTTTTATTTGACTCCGTCAAGAAAGCACACCGTGGAAAGAAAGTAAAACGTGACTGATACTGAACCAGTGAAATAAAATGGCTACATTTATGTTTTCCTGTATCACGTTATATTGTCTTAATCATTAACATTAAAAATAACATATGCAAACATATATGTACAGTATGATGGCATGTTATAAATTTTTCCTATTGGAACAAATGTGCATCTAAAGACATTTTACATGTTTATCACATTAAAAAACATGAGTTCAGAAACAAAATACTACATTTTTGTTTTTGGTCAATACATGTTGATTTAAATATGCAAAATATACAGAAAACTGAATTTTAAAAGTCTGGGCCCATTGTAATGTGCACATAGAGAAGCCACTCTCTTACTGTCTATTGTTTGCTCCACCACAATACTGTACAGAAGATATTCCCGCAATGAACACATTGACTTTTCAAGTTAAAATCCTAATAGAAGTTGTCAAAATTCGTTTAAAGCAGAAACCTGAAGAACAAAGGGAATATTTAATGTTTTCTTAGGCTTAAGTTCCCTCACAACGAGGGAAAATGATGTGACGAAAAAATATCATTTATTATTCGACCCATACTGCCCGCATTAATCACCCTGATTTAGAGAAAAAAGTGTGACTTCTGTGTGACCTCTCTTTGCCCAGGGGACAGCGCACTCTGGATTGGGTCTGGCCTGAGAAGAGCCTCAGCAAGCAGGAAGTCCAAGATCGACAGGACCAGCTGAAGCCCTCACTGGTTCCAGACCACAGAGCCATCTGGATCAGGGAGTGCCAAGGGGAATCTGGGAAACCGTACTGCAAGACTTTGGTCCTGACTTCTGCCCAGAGCGAGGACACTGGCTACTACCAGTGCTTCTACCGGGACATTAAGGTCATCGTCGAAGGCACGACTGCCGTCAGTATTTATGTCTTTGTTAGAGGTGAGTCTTACCTTTGGTTACTAAGGCTGTGTCCACATTACAAGCCCTCACTGTCCAATTCCGAGGTTTCGCTCAGATCTTGACAGTTCACATTCATGATTACAAGTGACCGGTATCTAACTGTAATGTGAATGCATCTGTTCTCAGAAATGGCTTGCATGTGCACATTGATACATTTTTGCATGAGTCATCTGCATCTCCAACAACAAAAAAAACCACATGAATTTTGATCTGACCATTTACTTTCACGTCGCATTGGCCACGAATCGGATACGTATCCGATCTAGGACCACAGACAAAAGTGATTCAAATATGATTTGAAAAGATCAGATTTGTGTGTCCACACAGTCCGGAAAAAATCAGATCTAATTCAGGGAAAAATTTGGACTGGAGTCACTTGAACTGCTTAGTGTGAATGCAGCCTAAATGTTTTTATGTGACTTCCAAAGCTTTGCAGTTAGAGTGTGAAATTACCATTAAATTGTGAGTTTTGGAAAGAAGTGCATACTGGCAAAATAAACTAAAGACAAATGTTTGGAGAGCTGGATGCTCTTTCCTGCAATCCAAAAACAGGTGATTGGCTAAGATGGAGACGCTAAACTGGCCGCTGTGCATGAGCATGCTCTGTGATGGATTGCCTCGCTTCTTCATTAACCTCATTGCATGTCTTTGGGCCGTGGGAGGAAGCCCACATGACGCAGGGAGAATATGCAAACTCCATGTGCTCGGGGCAAAACCTGGACTCAGTCCCTGGTCAAGTAGGTCCAAGGCAGCCTGATGCCAACCGATGTGTGAAAATGTCATTTTTCAGCATAAGGCAGCTTTACTGCATTTTTAAATCAATTGATTGCACCCCGGAAGTCTTTAGAACAACATCTTGAACATGGCCTCTGTCTAAATACTAGGGAACAGACAGGGAATTAGTCTTCATTCCTGAACACTGGCACAGATTATTGTTGGTGGCCCATTGGGATAAGAATTAAGCATTAATACAGATAGTATATTTTAAAATGGATCTGGGATCTTCTGCACTGGCTTTTTATACCCGATGTGAATACTAGTGGTTTCACACTTAAAGGTTTTGCAGGGTGATCGGCCCTAAAAGCAGACAGAGCTTCACATTGTGGTGAAGATATTGGTCGACTGGACTAAATGCATTTATTTCTGAGGTCTTATTTAGTCCAGAGGCCTCGACTCACCATCTTTCTTGTTTAACTAAGTTAATAGTCTGTTTATTCTGCAAAGTAGCACATGTGGTTCGACATGGACACAAACTATCCAGTTTGAAATTCCTTTTATACAGTTTTGATCCTTACACATGTATTTTCTGAACCGTACTTACAGCATATTAAGCTATAGCCACTGCGGAGCATTTAAACTGCTCTGTCCTTGCTATCATGGGGCAGAACTGTGGCCAGTCTAATGTCAATAAACGTTCTCAGCAGGAATCGTGTAGCAGCTTTGGTTGTCAGCTTTTGTAAAATGTCCCTTCTGGGTGTGGAATTTGCACCGTGGTGTTCCATAAAAATTTAAGATACAGAAAAGTGAATATAAGTTAGTGAGTCACATATGCTTTGACATTTACAGAAGTTCTTCCTTTAGTAAGATCTTAAATGATTCAAACATTTTTTAAAAATCTTGTTTAAAAGTTATATTTCAAACTGGAAATGAATTGGCAAATAATGAGAGAACCCAGGAGTGGCAAATATGTTGTAGAGTATGTCTATACAATGGCTTGAAAAGGAATTTGTGATGTACTGTTGTTTTGTTGTTAATAATATGCAGCCATGGCCTTGAACAAACCATGGTACAATGCAACTTACTCAATACTTTAAAGAAAATACCCAAAATAAATAAATGCAAACACATGTAAATATATAAAATTAATGTGGGATAAAATGGAAAAGAATTGATTCATTAAGATTTAACAGTATGGCAAGCTCAAATTCATTTAGGAACAGAGAAGCAAAATAAAAATATAAAAGGCCACATCATTAGCGGAATGGTTTCAATATAAATCACAATTTAAAAATAAAAATACCACTTTCTGAGATTTCTTGGTCATGTATTGCAAAGACTAATACATAAAAATTAAGGAGCTTTCAAACCCAATCGGGGATAAAGCCATTCATATGATTAAAGGTTCCAAAAAAACTGACCACTAAATATATTTGGCATAATAGTACGGATCCAAAAACAGAACTGTGTATCAGAAAAGCCCTCGTTCCACTGCCTTGACCATGTGAATCTACTAAACGGAACTTTATAGGGAGCCAATGAAAACAGAGTTAATTGGCTAGGATGAAAAAAATAAACAGCCAGCTGTTTTCAGTACGTTTCATAAACGTTTGCCTGTTTGCTGGGGCAAGAACGGAGCGATTATAGAAGATGAGTACTTGTTAACAATTATCAAAAGCACCTGCGTGATGCTGCAGATCCGCACGAGGGACCAAAGTGTTTCCTGGGTGTCCCATTCGGCCCAGACTTGGCTTCGCCCATCACCCAGTCAGACCGGTCTTTCCTGTGAAGCTTCCCAGTGGCTGGATTTTTACATTTGTATTTGTTTACTTGCCAGATGTTTTTATCTGCTTGGCAGACAGGACACGTCTTGTCATGAGAAAAGGTAAAATACAAGAAGCGATGCCAGTGCTGAAAGAATAGCTCATTTCAGCTGGGCAGTCGTTCAGAACATTAGTGCTGGAGCCCCATAGAAGGGTTTAAGGGTGTGAGGGATACTGTCTTTGCGCGGCCTAATCAAAGTACTGGATCTCACAGAAGACTGGAAGAGAACTGCACCCAAGAAGCCAAAATGCAATTTGAGCTACCTTAAGAAAACGAACTGAACCAAGCTAGTTACCAGGTTTTTAGGGACTTAGCCAGAAGCACTTGCAGCTGTTTTCTATGTCAATGGGTCTCCGACCAAACACACCTTGAAAATATTGAATTTCACTGTCTTATATTTATATTTTTCTTGACATTTACAGAAACATCACCGACCCTTAAAAGTCTTCCAAAAAATACCTTTATGCTAGGAAAATCTTGGCTGTATTTTAAAGAACAAGGGAGGCTTTCGTATAGAAAACCAGTTCTTTCCTAATAGATAAATGGAAATAATTTCAGTTCAAAAGTCGGAATACAAAATGTTCACCGAAACATATTGCCAGTTTTATTGCAATAGTATTCAGTGTTTAGAATTTTTTTTACAAGAAGAAGAGGTTGAACACATTTTTAGTTTCCTGTCGAAATGCTTTAGTGGCATTCAGGCCCTGTCAATATTATCCAATACACTGCATGGCAGGGTCTATTGTGACAGCTGGCTGAAATAGCCAGGACAATAGGTGGAGAAATGATTTGGGCTTTTTACAAGGTATAAACAGTCCAGGAATTTTTCACCTTGAATATTATCATTAGGCACATGACTTTTGTAATTACTCATAATGATTGCATAGGGTGATACGGGCTGCACTTTATTATTTCATTATTTGTTTGCACTAACTGACTACAACCCTGTGAGTTGGGGATGCAGATATGATCCACTCTGTCGTTTGTTCCTGTCATACAGCATCCATGTTTTTTAACCAGAAGCAAATTTCTCCTGTTGCGCCAACGTTGACACAGTGGTAGTGGTTTTTGTGAGTATGTAAGATCAACATGCGAACACACCAAGCTTCTATAGATCCTACCAGGTTGGCTGATCAGGACCAGCTGAAATCACTGTGGTAAACAGGGTAAATGTGTCGGCGTCAGGATCGGAGTGGCTGCATGTGGCTTCATTTATCAGACTGGGCCTCCGCAGGCCGCTGCTTTAAGGCCGTCTGCCTTCCTTCTCTATTATGGCCGAGTGCAAAGCCGTGAGTTTTAGGTATCCCTGACTTCCTGAAAAAAGAACCCCCCCTTAAATTCTATGATTTATTATGACTCAAAGGGCTTGATTTTCCACAGTGACCATTTCTGTGCTCTGATCACTACAGGGCAGAAATCTAAGCTGATATTCAAGACTTTCTGTTTTCTTTCAAATAGCTTGAAGTGACTGCTTTAAAAAATCTCCATGAGGAGTAAGAAGCTTTGGACACCAGGTCCTTCGAAGTGTTTTCGCAACATTTCAGCAATATTGTGAGAACATTACAAGTCAGCTGGGAATAGGCCCGACCTTTTTGTTAGGGCACCACTCTAAGTTTGTAGTTTTTACGGTTGAAGGTGGTTCGGAAATTGGGGATGACTTGAATTTAAGTCTTATTACCTCAGGCGTCTACACATGGACGAGAAGCAGCGGGCTTTCAGCCAACACTGAAAACAAAATTAATGGTCCAATAAAACCAGATTATTATGGCAACTTTCCAAAAGCTTTTCAGAAGAAGATGACATTGCGGTTTTTACACTTTTCAAAGGGATAAATATCTTGGTGACCAATGCAGACTAAGATTTGTGGCTAAGTAGTTGTTTTCTTTCAGATGTTCAAGAGCCGTTCGTCAAAAGATACAACGATGAATTGGAAACAATCTTTGTCGCTAGATCATCGCCAACCATACTGGTCCCTTGCACAGTGTCTGTGCCTGATATGAACGTCACCCTCCATCCGGTGAGTGGATTGTGTTCTTTGTCTTTGTACCTGTATTGAATATTTTAGCAACTATATTTTTAGTGAAGAAGGTTGGTTGGTGCTTTTAATTCTGTATGTTTGAGTCTCATAGTTTTGGTGGCATGGTGGTTCTTGGATCGTGGTTGTACTTCACATCTCCAGGGTTGGGGTTCAAATCTTGCCCCTGCTCTGTGTACATGTGGAGTTGCATGATCTCCCTGTGGTGGTTGGGCTTCCTGAGACACGCAGTTAGGTTAATTGGTTCCTCTGGAGTGGCACCCCAACCAGGAAGCAGCCCTACTGGGAGTTTAAGGTCTGCTACCAATATCACTTGCTACCTTAATAGTACAACATGCATTGCCACCTTTAATTTAAGAATTTGCACATTTTGGGGGCCACCTGAGACATGTAATGTCACCACACGGAAGAAACCATACGGCAAGTCTGTATTATTCCATTATAAACCCAAAATTAGCTACATCAAGAGCATCGAGGTAGTTTGCAAACTCTACAGACTATTTAACAGGAAATAAAACTGTTACATACATGTAAATGCCTGTGCTGACTTGTCTCGAATTGAAATTCTCATGCCAGCCAGCTGACCAAAGTTGGAAACCCTGTTGATACACTGCATAGGAGCGCTTCGGAGCCGTCAGAGGGTGTGTCATTCTGTATTCTGATGTCTTCACAGGCAGGAAATTCTCTTGCACCTCTGAACGACGACGACATAACCTGGGACAATAAGAAAGGCTGGTCTGTCCCCAGCGGTACCTTTCTGAGCAGGCCAGACATCTTCGGCTTCTTCTGCCGCACCACCTCTTCCAACGTAGAGCATGAGTCCCCTCTGTACCTGGTTCACTTTTATGGTAAGTGACTGATTCCCAGGAGACTTTGGTGTGGCAGTTAAACTATGCAGCTATTTCGTAGCTATCTGGGAAGTTATAAGCTGAGGAAATCAAATGTGTACATATAATAGTGGTAAAGCAAATTATTATTTGTCTGTCCTGAGGGATTTCACACGTGCGCATGTAAATATGTATCACATATTATCACTTTTATCAATTTTATGTTCAGTGAGTGATATTGCTTATTTTATTGTATTTATTGTATTAATGTCTATCTATCTACTTTGAGAGTGAACTATTTTCTCTGAAAAGTTAAGGGCAGTGAAATGAGTATCTGGGTCACAATGATGAGACAATGGTGATCACAAGGTTACTGTCACCAGTTTTCATGGTATCCTAGGGCCATAAAAACAAACTGTCAGGGCTTTGTTGTGTAGAGAAAGATTCCTCTAAAGAAGCCTACAGATATGCACACTTTTACTATGATGTTTGCATACAGGTGTTTTGCTTAACCAGCTCTGCTGCGAAAAGAATTTCTTTCAGAGCAGGCATCCTGATTGTTTGTGCTCACTGTTGTGCTCTGTAGGAAGCAAGTTGTACAATTTAAAGCTATTTCCTGAAGAAACGGTGGAGCTTATAGTAGGTGATGCCCTTATCCTGAACTGCACAGGCCAGGCGGAGTTCAACACAGGTGTGAATATCCAGTGGGCTTACCCAGGCAAGCTGGTATGTAGCGCGCACCTGCTGATTTACATTGTGAACAAGGTGTATTTACACGCATCATTCACATTAAATTCAGGTTGTGACTCGGTAAACTTTTTGTAGATTATTATGATCTGCAGATATTTATGCATCCCTTTGCAGTGATAAATGCAGTGATTGATGCATCCCTATGCAGTGATAAATCACCGCTGTTGCCCTTGGTGGTAGCAATTTACCTTTCGATAAAACACGTCAGCCGAGTAACTAAGCAGCTAACTATGCCTGCGTCGGTACCAGTCTTCATCTACAATCCCCGCACTTTGCTGCAGTCTGAGCAAGTGGCTCCAACATGGATCCCCAAGGTTTTGTTTCAGAACTGTTGTTGTACTGGTGTTCTTATAAGTAATTGGTTGATGGTTTTTTTGACTGATAGCTAAACCGCACTGTGAGCCTGCAGTCGGAGCGCACGGCTTTGTCACACGTCACAGAAGTTACCAGCATCTTCAACATTCGCAGCGTTAACATGACCGACACGGGGCTGTATGTGTGCAGCGCCACGAGCATGGAAACCACGATGGAACATTCCGTGAAGGTCATTGTGCATGGTAAAACTGCAGTTATTGTTTACCATATTTATTTTCAGTTTTATTATTATTATAATTATTATTAAATTGTGTCTCATTCTACCAGTTTTAACCTACTGATTTTAAGTGTGAATATCTTTGTAATTTCTAATCCTTAATTTCCCAAATATATTTAATGTTTCTTTTTTTAGAATTAAGTTAAAGTGTAGGCATGTGCAAACTGATTTCTTTGACTGACAATGATTGTCCAGATGCTGTTTAGTTTTCCCTTGAATGGTAACTTTAGATATTCATTTTCATATTTTCAAACCTACATTATTATACATTCAAAAATATATTAATGGTAATCATTATGTACTACAACCATTCACCCATCTTGCATAACTGCTTATGAAGTACTAGTTCACCGTCTGCCTGTAGTCCATCCCAGTAAGCACAGGAAACAAAGCTGGGTGTGCCAGTTCAACACAGAACACACACACACTGCGGCTAATTTAGAGAAACCATTTTGCTTAATTGCATGTTTTTGGATAGTTGGGTGAATTTCTGCTAAAGCATAGAGAGAGGACACTCACAGGAGAGGACAGGATTGTAACTCCCCAGAAGAGATGGGTAGTTCAGATCCAGAGCGTAAAAGTCCAGACCAGGATTTTCTTTCAACCAATCAGTTGAGTGTAAAGAGTCACAGTCACAGGGTAGTTGATTGGCCGGTTGAAACAAAATCTTGGTCTGGACTTTTACTCTTTGGACCTGAACTACCCACCTCTGTCCCCCAGCCTGAAGGTGTGAAGACGACGCACTGCCGTGCCACTCACCGATTTGACGCTCAAATGTTCATTGTCTTTCAGAGAAGCCATTCATCAGCGTGGATTACAAAACTGGCCCAGTCGTGGAAGCTACTGCTGGCCAAAAGATATTCAAGCTTTCGGTCCGAGTGTCAGCCTATCCATCACCAGAAACACAGTGGTAAGGCAGCGTAACCAGCGCCAATGGAAGCTTGCAACTAGCAATATGCGGTGAACAGGATGTATTACCAAGGATATATTTCCCAGGTACAAAGATGGAAAATTAATAAACAAGCAACCAGAATTCAACAGGATGAAATACCAGCAACACAGCCTGGAGATCAGGGAGGTGTGCCAGCAGGATGCAGGGAACTACACTCTTGTCCTTAAAAATAGCGCCGCTCTTCTGGAGAAAAGAATCAGCCTCAGCCTGTTAGTCAACGGTAATTATTGGTACTTGACTGTCCATATTGTAAGTAAAGGCAATATGTAGGGTGACCCCCTAATCCATATCCGGAGGACACTATAAGCTACTTCAGGTTTTACAAACTACTTTAAACCTGAAAGGCTCCCATACTTGGTTAAATACTTCAATTCTTCTTGAGTTTTTACTGCTTTGCTTCCTGGATTGAAAGACTCATCCAGCTGTGCCACATTAACATTAGTGACACATGCATGATTATAGGAGACTGACCAATCAGCAGACAGCAAGACCTCAGTGCTTAAGTGAAATTCAGGTCCACTAAATCGAAATGCCAGTTTACAAACCCTGTCCTAGCTCAGTGTCCTTCCTGACATGGATTATCTGGTCACCATAGCTATATGTTTTAAAGCACAACCCCTCATTTATGAAAGTCATTGGAAATAGCAATGCTTTGTACAGCAGACATCTCTAACAGGCATTTCTGAAGTAACCAATTGAAATCCCTGAACTTGTTCCTGAAGTTCCCCCCCAGATCCATGAGAAGGAGGCGGTAGCCCCCACACACCCCTACCAGAGGGGCAGCCGGCAAACGCTCACCTGCACAGCCTACGGAGTCCCTGCCCCCTCCACCATCACCTGGCAGTGGAGACCCTGGGGTCCCTGTGGCCCCAATGGATCCCTCCGCAGCCTGTAAGCCTTCGACACCACACGCCATTTTGTCCCCACCTAACTTCTTTTCCAAATCACTCATGGCCGCTCCAGAATTCCTGTCATCCCACAAAAAATACATGACACCTCCAGCTGAAACGGTACACGTATTAACAAGCCATCCGTCAGTCATCGGCGTGTCCAAGTCAAATGTTTGTTTGAAGGCCTTGGACGCGTCCCGACCAATCTGTCATGGGCTGAGGCTAAATTTTCTCTAGGGTGAAAACAATGTTGGACCATTGCCTTTCATCTGCATGATGTTAGTGTTAAGGTCACTTGGTTCATACCAAGTTAAATGCAGATAGTCTTTGTCTGTATTGGCCGTTTGTCAGCTGCAGACACCAACAGGAGGCAGGTCTCTCTTGTCTTCAGAAAACCAGATCACGGTGACACCAGCTCTTCTGTGTGCATCAGAGATGTGGCAGTTGGGGTGGGGTATTGAGGGATGGGTATTTCGGATGGGGTTGTATTCATAGGACTGGTCCATCATGAGGAAGAATGCAACATCTAAAGGGTGGTGTGTTGTCATAGCAACAGAAAGTACACAAACATCTCCCAATAGTCTGCAAAGTGTATGTGTGTGTGTGTGTGTGTGTGTGTGTAGTAGGAAGTAGGATATAGACCAAGTATTGTGTTTGGCTTTGGCAAAGTACCAGTCAGCAGTCTACAAAGGACAGTGATAGACGCATCAAAAGACCTGGCCACCTGACCTAAACACAGTAGACATGATTTTGGAGGAGTTTGACCAGAGAGTGAAGGAGAAGCGGCCAATGAGAGCTCAGCATATATGTGGGACCCCTTTCAGGGCAGCTGGAGAAGCATCCCAGGAGGCCACCTCATGATACTGGCGTAGAGGAGACAGTAGGGGTAGCCAGTCCCTGGAGGAATCGGGGTTAAGGGCCTTGCTCAAGGGCCCAATGGTGGGATCACTCTGCCGACCCAGGGATTTGAACTGGCAACCTTCTGAATCCCAACCCTCAGAGCTTCCCTCCCCCCAACAATTTTTTTTTTTTTTTCAGTCAGTGCATAATGCATATGTTATTTTATAGTTTTGATGTCTTTAAAATTATTCTAAAATATAGAGAATAGTACAAATAAACCTTTCTATGGGTCGGTGTGTCCAAACTTTTGACTGGTACTGTACCTGGCCGACCTTCTTCATATTCTCAGAAGCAGAGCACACCCCCTTACAGTCCCCCCAGCTGAACAGTGTTCAGGCCGTCCTGATGAGCTTCTATGGTTTTTCTCATAATCACACTCCAGCTGCCTTAGACACAAAGTAGGCGTCTACACGACACACCCCCTTCATTTCAGTAAGACCTCAGTGTGGTTCTCTGTAGGCCCTTCCACTGCTGAGGAACCGGCGATGGCCTGCTGAATACACCCTCTCATTCCACTGACCTCTTCCATGAACTTGTACTCTAAATGTGTCCATACATGCTGTTTCTGGATTTCACCATGTTTACTAGGGTATTGAGCAATACTTCCCCCTTGTTCTTCTTTCAGTCTCCTTTCCTCTTTGTTTTCGTACTTTTTGGCCTCACTTCTGTTTGCTCATGACTTGAAGCCAAAGCTTTGTGGTAAATCCTGGATGAGCGATGACCGTCCTCCCGTGTGTATCCGCCGTCAAACACAGGAAGGTGCTGGAATCAAAAAGCTCTTCCTCATGGGGGAGTCATCAATTTCCCTGTGCTGACAGAAACAGACAATGTCTACCGGTCATGAAAGAGGCCACCCTTATCAAAGACGATTCACATAGATGTTTCTGCTTAGATAGTCCCAAGAATTATTTCACAAAGTCTTACCCTAATCGAGGATTTCCAGAGTAATTCTTTTGTTCTGGATGAAAGTGACTGATGCTTTTAGGTGAGGGTCCTACTGCAGGAACAGAAGATTCTGTGATTTATTCAAACGTAGATTTAAGCATGGTGAGGGAATTTTCTAATTATGTAATGAAAAAAATTCATAATTTTCTTCTTTTATATTTATCTAAATGAACACACAAGATTCACGGCAGTCCCTTTGTCTCAAATGTAGTATTGTCAGTTAATAGTTACTGTGCTTTTAAATTATATGGTGTGGGGCTGTTCCAGGGACCAGAAAGAAACCGCTGTGCGTAAGAGGCGAGAGCGCGTGCCGCACTGTCAGGACTGGCAGGACATGGACTCAGAAGATGCAGTTAATGCAATCGAAAACATCGACACTTGGACGGAAATGGTGGACAGGCGAAACAAGGTATGTTTCCCTGCAGATTTGAAAAACCAAGTGACACTTTTCAGGGAAACACAGACAGCAAAAAAACCACTCACCAAACTCAAAAATTAAAAATGATAATGAAAATCAGTGCGTGAAATCTTAGAAGCTTCTGGATACCAAAGCTTCTAAGATATCTATAAATAGCTGTTTAAATTGTGATTGAGTTAAAATTGACGGAAATATTTTTGCAAGGATTGGCTTTTAATTTGTGATTTTAGTTTTACTGGAGAAGCACACATTTTGACAGAAACAGTTCGTGAAGTAAGTGGTGTAGAGGCTTTGTTGCTGTGACACTGTCCCTGATTATGAACTGTGACAAGACAAGAGTGATCGGGGGTGCAGGGGGCTCCCTAAAGGCCGCGCCATTTTCACATAAGAGATTTTTAAAACTGTCTTCCTCTGCATATTTCCTGTAGGGAGTAGGAATAAACACCCAGGGAGAGACGCACAGATCCTGTTTTCATGCTCATTTGTGACATCATTTCCTGTAGCGTAGATGGAGGGGGTGACAAGCCAGGGCGTTAGAACTGGGGGAAGGACGTGCACCCCTCAATATTTAATTTTGCTTAATTCACCCCCCTCCCATAAATATACCTTTGATTTTTAAATGATTGAGTTCTGTTCCCCCAAATATCAAACTATCTCCTGTGGCATTGGTGACTGGAGCAAACTGCAAGCAACCTCCCGAAAAACATTTATTCCTGAGATAAAATTAATCTGTTTTTTTTTGTTCACAGACCGTGAGCAAAGTGGTGATTCAAAATGCCAGTGAGTCTGCCATGTACAAGTGCTCCGCGGCCAACAAAGTCGGCAGAGATGAGATGCTGATCTACTTCTATGTAACTAGTAAGTATTAGGAAATTTGAGAGGATTCCTCAGGCCCCAAATAAGGGTCTAAGCAGACATTAATGTGTGCTGACTGACCTTTTGCAGTTTAGCAGATAAACTTATCTTCATACTATAGAAGTCTACAAAATGTACCTGCATTACCGTGGCAAATTCATGCTGCAGCTTAATCTATAAATTGTTTATCTGACATTAATCTGGTAGCAGTCTCACAAATCATTATTTGGAATAGCTGTTTACAATAGAAACTGCTGTAATGGATTTTCAGTATAAATTTTAACCATGAAAAACATAATAAGTCAATAACTTCCTTGCTCACTATGGTGTTATGAGGAAATTAATACGGCCAATGAGTGAATGGGATTTTGTTTGCTTTTTCCTAAAGCTATCCCAGAGGGCTTTGGGATCGAGCTGCTACCTACAGAGGAGCCTTTGGAGATGGACCTGGTCCGACTCCGGTGCAGTGCTGACAACTATACCTACGAGAACCTGCAGTGGTACCGTCTGGACCCGCAGGCTCTCCAGAATGAGACGGGCAAGCCGCCAGAGTTGGACTGCAAGAGCATCCACCTGTATGCCGAGGAGCTGAGAGGAGAGCTGTCCTTCGAACCCGCCACCAGCAGCTGGGTCCTTGAGCTGGTCCTGCCCAACATCCAGCTGGAGCATGAGGGCTCCTATGTATGCAAGACCCAGAACCGCCGCAGTGGCGAGAAGCACTGTCATCGCAAGTACATCCTGGTCAAAGGTCAGAACAATGTCCATCCATCCATCCATCCATCCAACCATCCATTTTCTTCCACAAGAGGCTCAGAATAAACCACTGCTGGCACTAAAGTTGCCTCAGATCCCGCTCATACAACTCAATTTAAAAACCTCATCCTTAATTCTCATCCATACATCCATCATCTCATCTCTGCTATACAGAGCAATACTGAGATCAGCTGTTAAAAACAAAAAACTTGCATCTCATTGGTCACTTTTCCCACCCTGTCCACCAATAGCTCTTGAAGCCCCACGCTACCGGCACAATCCCACCAATCAGACGGTGAACATCAGCGAGACCTTGCTGATGAAGTGTGATGTGGAGGGCACTCCCACTCCCCAGCTGTCCTGGTTGAAAGACAACCAGCCTCTGCATGAGATATCAGGTGAGCTGCCCTTTCACCTTCTGTCCGCTGAACATGGGCGGAGCTTAGGCACAGGAGCTGCCATGTCATTTGAAATGGTGGCTCTTCTTTCTTGCTCAGCTCTAGAGGTGATGATGCACAGGGCAAGTTTTTCAGCAATGTTGCCGGGCAACTGACAACCAGGGCTGCGTTTCCCAAAAGCTCCCATGAGCAACTTACATAGTTGGACCCATTGCATGGTTCCAACTATGTAAGTTGCTAACGTAGTTTGCAACTATGGTTTTGGGAAACGCACCCCAGGTCAGACAAAGGACCGCAAAAAGTTTCCCACTGTCAATCAAATAGAAATTTGTTGCCCAAAATCAACTGGAATGTGTCCGGGCAACGTGTCAGCAGACGTGGAAAGTTCAGGTCCAGAAAGTACAAATTCAGACCAAGATTTCGTTCCAACCAACCAGTTGAGTGTTAAGAGTCACAGTCACAGAGCACTCAACTTGTTGGTTGGAATAAAATCATGGTTTGCATTATTACTTTCTGGGCCTGAAATTTCCACCTCTTTTGGTCGCCAGGCAACATTGCTTATAAAGGTGCCCTGTGTATCATCACCCTTATAGTCAGGGCTTCCAGAAATTCCTCAGCTGGTACGTTACAGTCCTATTTTTTTCCAGTCTGGGGCATATTTTTTCCCATGAAAAACTGTACCCCACCCCCCCACTATGAAATACTGTAAACAAATGATTTCAATCTGTTTCCATTTCTTCTGACAACAAGGTTGACAGGAAGAATTTGAGTGAAGTGAGTGCCATGTAAAAAGAGCCAAAGAGGCTGCAAAGTGAAATATTTCAGGAGTTCTGGAGTGTCAGTGGTCCCCTGACCTTGACGAACCCTGTTGTTTCAGTGAACCACCCTGAAGGAATTATATTATGCAGCTGCAGAGCATTGAGGAAGAATAAAAATTAGTAAGATATATATAATCTGAAAATATGCAGGCACAGCTGTATTATCTCAAATTTTTATGAGCTAAGTTCAAATTAGTCTCAGCGGAAACAATGTTTTTTGCACTTTTATAGCTACTGAAATGGCCCTGGGACAAAGTGACGACTTTACAGCTCCTGAGTGTCTTTGTAATGTGTAGGGGACACCTCTGCTGACAACTGGCTCTCTGCAACTGTATGATCAAGCCCTTCTTTTCCATCGCTGGCTGTAAGCGAGATCTGATACTACATGACAGTAACACATCAGACGACTCCAAAACAATGCCCAAAACATGCTTCCGACGTGCAAAACATGTGGGTGCACACGCAAATATACTGCTGGGCTTTACAGACACAAATCCCTCTTGCTGCCCTGACATACCTTTCCATGGGGGGGGGGTCAGTGGCTTTGAACTAGAGCCGGAATGTAATGGAAGGGGATATTTCTGCTGG
>JAODKC010000002.1:8858038-8870743 GCA_026777985.1 Mormyrops attenuatus
CCCCCCCCCCCCCCCCCCCCCCCCCCCCCCCCCCCCCCCCCCCCCCCCCCCCCCCCCCCCCCCCCCACTGTTTTTTAGGGTGATGGCTGAGAGGTGCAGGTATTTTGCCCCCCCTGCTCTTTATTGTACCTCCTAGATGAAGCGGCACCCATCGCTGCTTCATTAGCATATCAATATACATCCATCAGTTGACATCAGAGTACTAATCTGCGCAACATATCCGGATAATCAGTTTGGTATACGCAGTGTATATGAAAAGAGAGTCTCATTATTTTTTTTATCTTCAGTGGTTTTTAAACGTGACAGTGATATGGCTCCATTTTTGCATAATAAGTCTGTGAGGAGTTTCTGGGAAGGCAGGCGGGGGGATAGGGGGACCCCAGGCGACACACAGAGCGGCTGTGCGCGGTTCATTGATGGCTGTCTGGATGTGCGCAGGAATACTGCTGCAAGACTCCAACCGGACGCTCAGTATCCAGCGTGTGCGGGAAGAGGATGCCGGTCTGTACACATGCACCGCCTGCAACCAGAGGGGCTGCATCCAAACCTCGGCCACCATCTCCGTCGTGGGTAAGAGTTGCCTTTGCCCCTGGCAACTTTTTGGTGCCCAATTGCACCAATCCACTCTGACTCACACAATTACAACGTCCAGCATGAATTCTTATACCCCTTGTACAATATCACCCCTACTTAAACTCTTACAGTCACAGAGAGCACACCGAAGACTCATTATCAAAAATAATTATTCAGTGTACTTGAGAATGTAAAGTCGTCACTATTCCTTCTTTTTTATCGGAGTCTGTTCTGTTTTCAGTGAACGTCAGTGGTAATACAGTAAGAGAACATTCAGCTTTGAACACGTTTCGGTTTTTGTCCAGTGTAAATCTTGTGCCAGTGTAAACAGGCCATTTTTTCAGATGTTCTTATTCTCTTTCAGGTATAGTTTTTGTTACTTCTCTTAAGAGTAAACTTTGTGGGGTCAGATTATTATCCTTAACAGGTTTCATACATTCTGAAAGTGAATGTCTGTTCAGTTGGGCTATTGCCACATTTGTTTATGGTTGTAATAGTCCCATTAGCTGCCTTTTTAAAGATGAAAGTCGCAGTGATTTTTTTTCAGCTTTCATTCCTATGAGGAATTTCTGTGACGCAGGGCCTGAGTAACCAGACAGCGCCGGCTGACGCAGTGTGTCGCTTCACTTAACCTGCTGTCGAGCGTCACAGAGGACACACTCAGGTGCTTTTGTCAAATGTGGAAAGGAGGACGTTCTCTGAAGGAAGCCTGCATTTTTCTGTTTCAGGCTCTGACGATAAGACCAACGTGGAAGTGGTGATCCTTATTGGGACGGGAGTCATCGCCGTCTTCTTTTGGTTCCTTCTCATTCTCATCTTCTGCAACGTCAAACGGGTAAGCAGGTTCACCTTTGCTCTGTGACTTCAGAAGTCACCTTCAGAGCCTAACTCTCCTCCCTGTATCTGCCATTAATTTTCCATAACTGGACATGGCATCTTTGTTGGTCATATCTGCAGTTGAAGTATACAGCTCTACCGACAGTTAAATCCCCGAGTAACCACCATGTGTCATGCCCACTTTGTCTTTGCCCCTCTACACACTAGCATAATATTCTCCCACTTTTGTCCATTTCCCAGACTAGTCCAGCAGATATAAAAACTGGTTACCTGTCCATCATAATGGACCCTGGCGAGGTGCCCCTGGAAGAACAGTGTGAATATCTGCCCTACGATTCCAGCCAGTGGGAGGTCCCTCGGGATCGACTGCGACTTGGTGAGGCTCATTCTTCCGTTCTTTTTTCAAGTTTTAATTTGGAACAAGGACAGAATGAGGATCGGGTGTCGGAGCAGCCTCCGTTAGGGGCACATGCCTCGGACGATATCTGCCGTGATTAAATGGACACTGATAAGTGTGGTCTGTCATCTGTCAGCGTTGACCCTGCCAAACATGCTCGGCCATCAGGGCCATCGCCCTTCGGCGTTCTCTTATTAAAGTCACAGCGTCTGCTCTCCAGGGAAGGTCCTGGGTCACGGGGCTTTTGGGAAGGTGATCGAAGCCTCTGCTTTCGGGATCGCCAAAACAAACACACTGGAAACCGTGGCTGTCAAAATGTTGAAAGGTGGGTTGAGGAACAATGAGCCCGCTGGGTACAAATGGCCTTTGAATTTATGTATTTGTAAATTAATGCTCTGTGCCAGTGTACAGCAGAGAAATTATTATAGATGTGAGCTTGTCACCAGCAGCAGAAGGTCCCTAGTAACACATTCTTAAGCAAAAGCTTGACTTTATAGTGTACTTGTCCAGTATTGTGAATAGACAGAAATCTAAGTTGGTATTGTTATGTCAATGTGTGACTTAAACAAATGACGTATTATGTGTGTTTATATATTGCAGAGGGGGCCACCGCCAGTGAACACAAAGCCCTGATGTCAGAACTGAAGATCCTAATCCACATAGGCAATCATCTCAACGTGGTCAACCTGCTGGGGGCCTGTACAAAGCCCAACGGTGAGCAGGGTTCGAGGAGACCATATGGTCCTAGCAGGATTTATATGGAGGGTGGTGTGTGGCAAAGTAAGTCTGCTATGCCTGTGATCAGAAGGTCATGAGTTCAAATCCCAGACTCAACAGAGTGATTTTACTCTTGGGCACTGAAGCAAGACCCTCAACTTCCAACTACTCTGGGGATTTTTTGACCCCGCAAAAAAATGTATGTCGCTTTGGAGAAGAGTATCTGCTAAATAAATTACGATTTTTCTCACTCTGGACAACACGTTTAAAAAACTGACACTTTAGCCTGTTCGGCTTAGTCAGAAATGGCTAGGGACATGAAGTCCTTCCGGGGATGCTGTTTCATGCTCAAAAATGTTTTTTGCGAAATGTTTTTGTTACACAGTTTTCTGGCCTACTTGTATAATTCTGTAGCTTTTTTGTCTCTGGTTTCTATTGCCTGTCATTCTAGGCCCCCTGATGGTGATTGTGGAGTACTGCAAATATGGAAATCTTTCCAACTATCTGCGCACCAAAAGAGAGTTCTTCCTCCCATACAGGGTGAGTGTTATTGTCACATTGTACGTGCTAATTTTAATCAACTAACACCTAGTAAAATAATAATAATAATAATAATAGTATTACAACTTGCTTAATAGCTTTGATGTCTAAGCAACAGTTTTGAATGTTTTCCTACGAACACTGTAGCGTGGGGTGGGTCTGTTTCTGATAACACATACTATTCTATTTCTTGTGGCTTGATTGTTGGATTAAGCTTCATTGCGACACAGATACTCCAAAGGAAACTTTACTGTATTCATGGGATATGTGTCTCAAAATGTGTTGTTTTCATTTAGTCATTTTGTTTCCAATTTGTATCCGATGTATATACTGCATAGCCAAAGAAGTCACAGTTTCAGTTAAAATCAGCAGGTACCTCAAGGCTAATGATTGGATCATTATTACAGCAAAGCAATATTATGCAGCAATAAAGTGAAAGCCGAGTTCCATGAATCTACTGAATGGCCTGGTTATATCATAAATGGATTTTTACCTTCCCTAATGGCATGGGCATTTTCCAGGACGATAATGGCAAGATTCATCGAGATCGAATTGTCAAAGAGTGGCTCAGAGAACATGAGGAATCATTTTCACGCATGAATTGGCCACCACAGGGTCTTTACCTTAACCCCACTGAAATCCTTAGGGATGTGCTGAAGTGGAGTGGTTCAATTCACCCGTCATCAGTGCAAGATCTCAATGAAGAACGAGTGCAAATCTGGATGAAAAAAAAATGTTGAGATGTGACATAAGCACATGGAAATGATACATTGACGTATAATCAAAGCTAAAGGCGGCCCAACGAAATATTAAAGTGCGCCACTTTTTTTCTTGAGTGATCAGCCAATGATCAGCATTGTTTCCGATCTTATGATCAGCTCTCATGTGCACTTTTAAAAGATCACGGACAGTCCAGATCATGTTCACTGGGAATGAAACTGACAGCTACAGACCGTGATGACACGACAGGAAATGACTTTATGTGTTATTTGGTTTCTGAAGTTGTTTGATTTCATTTTCCCTTTCAGAATAGTTCGCACCATTTCTTCTGAATGCCTTGATTACATAACCCCAGAGGTCTT
This sequence comes from Mormyrops attenuatus, assembly GCA_026777985.1. NCBI lineage: Eukaryota > Metazoa > Chordata > Actinopteri > Osteoglossiformes > Mormyridae > Mormyrops > Mormyrops attenuatus. Next base: position 8,862,185 of record JAODKC010000002.1, read on the forward strand.
CATAGTGAGGGCTTTTGTGTGATGGCTTCCAGACAGAAGTATTTCCTCTGAAATTGTCAAGATTCATACCTTGGGACTTGGTCACTCCTGGGGTTCTTTCAAGTGACTTAGAAAACCGTAGGACTGCAAAAGATAAGAAAAACCTGTAGTTTGTAATATATATTGTAATATATTTGTCTTTGAAGCTCCTGCTTTGAAGAAAGAAAGGAAAAACACATCTTCCAGGGGAAAAAAACTTAATAAATGAAGTAAAATCAGAGGCTTTAATGTGTTATTGCCCCTGAAATCTACAAAGCACAGTTTTTCTCTTTTCCAAACAAAGTTTGTATTTAACCCATAAACTTCATATTCAGACAACAAGAAAGTGACTCTGTCTAGGTACATGTGCTATGTAACAGATTTATAGGTATAAGAGCTGTTAAGAACCACATTTCTGACTGTGGCTTATTGTACACTTTTTGGGGTCTTATGACCTTGACATTACTTATTGTGAATGCTAAAGAAATCATCACAAATTTCACAATTTCACTTTGTTTTCCTTCACTTTTGACTTTTCAAGGCTTTTCTTTGGGGATTTTCAAGTCATATGCAACAAACAATGTAAACACTCCTAAAGCAAATATTACATCTTCTGAAGAACTTTAAAGCAACTTATTTTCCTGCTTAATCCCGAAATATTAAAGTTTAAAAGAATCACCAGAATCACCAGTCTCTCACTTCCATATCTTCAGAGGTGTATATTTATTTTGTTGCACATCCAGTTGCCATTCAGTTGACATTGACAAAAAACCAATTAGTTGAGGTTGGTGACCTTCATCGACTCACTGCTACTTCGATCTCCAAGGACCGTTCCCCCAAGACCCGAAATCAAGTCCGCCGGATGATGGAGGCAGTGCAGGTGGATCAGCGCGGGGACCTCTCTCCCCGAGGCAGCAGTCAGGCCAAACAGAACCAGAATATCCAGCCCAGCCCAGACAAAGGTCAGCAGGGTCTAGTTCAATGACGTTCTGCTGCTCAGTCCGCAGTCAGTTACGGCACCGCGTTCTGGCTGTCTTTTAAATATCCTTAGGCCCTGTTTACACTTGGTTTTAAAATTGGATCACAAGTGGTCAGCGCTAAATGCAAGTGTGAACGACCACCGACACACATTGTGAGCCGATCACTCATACCACTTGCCAGGGTAGTCTGGGACATATTTGACCAGATATCTTTTGTAGCGTAAACGCTAATGAGTCCTGATCGGTCCCCAACAAGAACATCACAATAACTGTACATGGGACCATTTGACCATCTACAGGAAGTGATGGAGGCAGTTACAAAATCTGAACGCAATTGGTTAACCGGAAACCTTGGTGACGCATGATAGACATAGATGTAAGAGGCGATGTGTCTCAGCTGCCTGCTCCTGATCCGATCGCCCAAGACGCATTTTAAAACTGAGTGTAAACAGGGCCATACTTTCTTTCTTCATCTTATCTCCAAGTGAATACTTAGTAGCTATTATCCTTTTTGGATATATACCTATATATATACTGTGTTTTAGCTGTGTACAATCTAACCAGATTCTAGCCCTGAAAGTCTCACTGCTTCTCCAAACAGTAGATGACCTATGGAAAACTCCCCTCACTGTGGAGGATCTCATCTGCTACAGCTTTCAGGTGGCGCGAGGAATGGAGTTCCTGGCGTCCCGCAAGGTGAGGACGGGGGCAGTCACATGGCAGGGGGGCCCCACTGGGACGCCGTCGCGGGTGCGCTGAGTCATAAACAGAGCAAGACGTGGGAAACGGGGCCTAAACCTAAGAATGTCATGTGTTTACAACAAGAAGATGACATTTGGAATGATGAGGTTCAAAGCACAGGGCACCTTAAAACTGGTTCTGGTCCAGACCAAAGTAGAAGGGGCCGTCATGCCCCCAGCATGTTACACTATCCGATGGCCGCTGGTTTGGGATAAACCACATGGCACCTTCTCCTCCTGCAGTGCATTCACAGGGACTTGGCTGCGCGAAACATCCTCCTGTCCGAGAGCAACGTGGTGAAGATCTGCGATTTTGGTCTGGCACGCGACATCTATAAGGACCCTGACTACGTGCGGAAAGGCAATGTAAGCGCCTACAGTTCACCTTTACTATAACGTAAATATATACCTGTACACGTATACTGGTATATGTCCTGTGGTAGTATTCACACTGCCTATATATATTTCCTATAAACAATCAATGCAAACAATTGTGGTGAAGTCCTGTGACTCATATGGGCTAATGATGTAGCCTCCTTTGTCTGAAGTTCCCCGCTGGCAGTGAGCACCACAACTTTCCGCCTCTGCTTTCCCCCAGGCCCGGCTGCCTTTGAAGTGGATGGCGCCAGAGAGCATCTTTGACAAGGTGTACACCACTCAGAGTGATGTGTGGTCCTTTGGCGTGCTCTTGTGGGAAATCTTCTCATTGGGTAAGAATGGCAGGTTGTAGGTCAAAGGCCAAAGGTCAATGATTGTGGTCTGCATTCGTCGTCTCACATGATTTTTCCGTGGAATACCCCATTCAGCAGATCAGTTTTGTTTGTGCTGTATGAGCCCCCGGAGAGTCTTATATCGTCACTGCCAGCTGCAGTACGCTTGTCCTGAGCAGTGACGTCCGGACCCTCTCCTTATGTTCCTTAGGTGCTTCCCCTTATCCTGGTGTTCAGATCGACGAGGACTTTTGCAAACGGCTGAAAGACGGCACCCGAATGCGAGCCCCAGAGAACGCTTCTCCTGAAATGTGAGGGCTTCACTTTAAAGCCGTCAGCTCTTCAATTCTTGGGCGTTTGAAACCGCTACCTCCCCGATAATATCCATGCAACTTTTTTTTTATCCACAATGGCACTGACTGCCAAAAAATGTCATCACAGTTTTAAAAGAGAAATTATTATCCCATATAGGATAATCAACAAAAAAAAGGAACAGGAAATGTATCGGAAAAGAGAAAAATTCTACCACTGAGGGCCAAGGGAAACATAACGAGTAAATTTAGAAATCTAAAAGTGTATCAAAGTGTAACACAGCGTTGTTCTCGGTGTGTGTTGATAGATACAGGATTATGCTGGCCTGCTGGCAGGGCGAGCCCAGAGAGAGGCCTACCTTCCCGGCTCTGGTGGAGATCCTCGGACACATGCTGCAGGACAATGGCTTGCCGGTAACGAGGGACACGCTGGGGAAATGTAGCGTAAGGGAGAGGGTCACTGTCATCACAAAATGAGTGAGAAACCGCACCGCACTCAGGCCTTTGATCTTGGCAGGACGGTAAGGATTACATGCCCCTGGACACATCGCAGAGCCTCGAGGACGACGGCTTCTCTCAGGCCTCGTCGAGACCCCCGTCTGAGGAAGAGCTACCCATGGCATGCAACACCCTGCCTATCAGGTACGGCTGCTGGGGAGAGGGGGGCTTCCGAGCATGTCACAGGACTGGTGCAGTGCTTAGCACCGCTTTCCCTCCACAGGATATTTAAAACGTGCGAATATGAAGTTGGAGTTGCCAAATTGTCCGAAGATGTGAATGTGTTTGTTTGTGCCCTGCAGTGGGTTGGTGTCTCATCCCTGCCTTGTGCTTGTAGTCTCCGGGATCGGCCCCGGACCCTCGCGACCCTGAAAATGACAAGCGGGAAAAGAATAAGGATATTACAGCGTGCCGTATTATACGAAGGGCTCTGGACTCTGTCTTTTGTCTATATCGGTTTCAGCCTCATTTCTATAAATGTATTTATGTATTGGTTTTAAATTAGATTTCTTGGTGTTCCTCACTTTAATGTGGTGCTGTAACACAAAGAAGGCTTCGTCATTTATATAAACGGTACATTTTCCATGCTTCGTTGTCTGATAGATATATCTTGGCTAGTATAGGTTTGTACAATTTCTCCATCATTTAGACTGCTCTGTTTCTGAAAACGAAGAAGTCATGACACAATGAGAATTAAGTTTCTTGAATGATAACTAAATTTATCTATCACGGGGACGTTTTTTTTAAATATGGAAAACCTACATTTATTGAACGAAATCAGCCGCTCTCAAAAACAGAGGATGCACACTAAGAATTCTATTTGCAGCACAAAATGGAAACTACCAAATGTTTCTCAAAAACATACACTTTTTACGTTTTCTTAGAAAACGTCAGACATGATCGTACAAATAAGCTTATGATCACTTCCCTTTGGAACTTCCCTTTGATAACTCAGTTAACGCAGTTTGCCCTGGCAGACTTTGGTTTGCAGTCTACGTAAAGTGTGATCATATGCCACCAAATCTGTTTAATAACATTTAAAACCAAAACGTCTTACACCAGGGGTAGCCAATCTTATCCGCAAAGGGCTGGTGTATATACAGGTTTTTGCTGCAACTCCCTAATTAGGTCACTAATTAGAGGACTGATTGGCTGAAAAGTCCTGAGACCTGGGTTTGAACAGCTGACCTAAAGGTTATCCCAAAAACCTACATACACACCAGCCCTTTGTGGGTAAGATTGGCTACCCCTGTCTTACACCATCGAAATTACATTCATGCAAGCACATGACAAATATACAAACTATCCCTGCTGAACATATCCATTTTTTGCCTGCTATTTATAATACTATTAAACAGCTCAATCTTGAATATTATTGGAGAATTACTAATATTTATATAATATATACTTAATAGATATTTGTTGTTTCCATGGATTCTGTGTGAAACAACATGAACTGTAAATAACTTTTTACAAAATTAAATGTATACTTCCCATGTGCTTGGGTGAATGTAATTTCGATGATGTGAGACGTTTGGTTTTATCAAACAATGTAGTTCAGAAAGAAAAGTCAAAACATCCTTAGCCAATGGACCGTTCTCTGTGGCCAGGAAGGCGTTGCATTGTTAATGGAGGCGTGGGTCTGTCTTCGCAGATACTACAACTGTGTGCCCTTTGCTGGGTGCGTCATGACAGGCTCCTCTAAGGCTGGTCACACGCGAGTCAAGACTTTCGAAGAGTATTCCCTTGAGGCCGCATCCCATAAAACACATCATGTGAGTTCCTGTCCATGCCAGCTACATTCTGAAACTGTCGCTGTTAATCATTTTCGATGCTCGTATATTGTCACATTCGTTGTAGAAGCAAACTTTTTTTATTTTTTTGTGAAGGACAATCAGACGGACAGTGGGATGGTCCTTGCTTCAGAGGAGTTTGAGAGAATCGAACACCAGCATAGAGGAGTTCTCTTCAGAAGGTACAATGCCCTCTGTTCCGTTTTTACTGCTCCAGTCATTCCATACATTCATCTGCCTCCCATTGTGTGGCACTGTGGTCTGTCAACTTGCTTGAATTTGAAAATGTGCTATACAAAAAAAACGATCGACCGACGCCAGCTAGCTAGCCTGAGTTTGATCTCCCTTAATTTATGAGTAAGCTATGGATGTGGGGCTTGTACGTAAGCTATTATGAAGGGGTGAAGGAGACATCAAGCGCAGGGCCCTCCATATCCTGCAAGAACCATTACGCTGTGTCTTTCATAAAATATCAGAAATGTACGCATGCTCACACAGTGCTAATGGAACTCTTACATAGTTCTCTCTGCCCCCACAGCCAACACTCAGCAAGAAGTACAGATCGAGCTCCAGGAACAGGCCCAGAAGAGCGTCATCGACCGCCCTTCCTGAGCCAGCTCTCCGGCCAGACCTTCTACAACAACGAGTATGGGCAGCTGTCCGAGGAGGGCCTGTGCCACTTCTTCTCTATGCCGAGCGAGGGGGTGTTGGAAGGGTGTCGCCAAGCATCCTCACACCTCTAGACCCCTGGAGGAACCAGCAGGATAAGGAGGTGCAGGGGGGCCCCAACATATTTGCAGTCATCGCCCCCGCAACTTGCCAAATCTGTAGCCATACTACAGCACTAAACCAATTTCTCTGTGCCAAAAAAAAACCCTTTCCAGCCACTGGGTGGCGCAGTTATCAGTTCAAACCATTATCTTTCTCATACAGTGTTACTTATCTAACCTAAAGAGTATGCTTCTGTTTTGTATGTGTATAGAAAACCTATAAAGGGAATAAATAAACATATATCAGTTTCTTAATCTGTGCAGTTTTACTCTGGTTTTTGCGTTTATAACTGAACTTAATGTAAGGTTTTTATTGAGTATTTAAAAATGAGTGAAACAGCCAACAGCCAGACTGCACTTTATTATCAGAAAAAAAAATATGTTCCTCTGTACAGAAGATGGCAGGCCATCATTTAGCTGCTGCAAGAGAGTTTTATTTATCAAATAACTGGACTGCACACTCAGTGAATGAGTTTCCAAACAGGCATGTTTTTAGAGAAGTACATTAAAAGCAAAACCGACAGATGTTGGCTACAGGAAAAGATTATCATGTTTACATTTGGTCACATTTTCGCTAGCTTTAGCTGAGCTTTTAAAGATGCCAAAACACATACGTGGTATTTAGGAGGACGTACCCCCCATATTCGATACCAACTTTAAAGAAAACAAACGAGATGTGGAAAACACACATGGTAAAAATAAAACATCATACAAACGGACATTCGTAATTTTTTAAATAGTTTATTATAAAACATAAAAATGTTGACAGGAACATCAGTGACAGGAATGCATTCATCAGTATCAATTTTCCTATTACCCACAGAAACATGGGCTATACACAGATCTTACGGAGGAAAGGCTGAACCCAGCATGCGGTTTTAGGCGTTTCTGAAATCCCCAACAACTCTCCAATACTGCAAGTGAAACTCCAGAGAGCTTTCAACTGAATAATCATGTCACCCAGGCCTTGCCAACCAGACCACAATGGTGCATCAAATAAGCTGCTCACAACAGTCATAGGTACCTAAAGTTTACGGCAAAAGACATTCAAATTAACGAGCAGGAATAAGGAGAGTATGCAACTGTGAAAGATTAAAACAAAAAATTGGCATCTCTGAAAATTTACAACAAAAACAGGTTAAAGAGTCCAAAACTAACAGGAGATCCAGAATCCAATTGTATCTGCCTCTAGAATTTTTTTTTTAAGGAACGGGAAACCACCCTTACAATCACATCAGGCAAGAGAACCATGAGACAACTTATTAAATATAATTTTTCTAGATAGCGAGAGATTGTTGAAAATGGTGATGATTGCCACAGGTAGGGTCAACTCAACTTATCCTGCCTTTTGACACACAGATTACATCACTAAAAATCTTCTGTGAAAGATTAACAAAAACAAACCACCTCAACCACCTTTGACCAAGCAGGGTTAGGTTTAGGTTCTGTACCTTCACTTATAACATCAATTTGATGTGCTCTTATGGACCAAGCCTCACATTTGCATTTTTTTAAGGCACAGAGATCAACTGTGGTGAGAGACACTGTTCTTTGCAGACTCATTATTCAAGTAGTTACAGCACAGGCAACGAGAGTGTCTGTGTCAAGGAGACCGAGTGTGGTAGGTTGGGCAGGGAGTGTATATGGACATGTAGGGAGGGACTCAGTGTCGACTGAGACTCCACTGCTCTCTGTGCCTAGATCACAAGTTAGAATGCTGATTTGCCTTAGCAAATAGAGACAATTCACACGTACACAAACACACTCAAAATGAAGGGTGGGGGATCGAGGCGGAATCCGACACTTAGAATCCAAGTCATAACAGAAAAGAAAGAATAGAAAAATTCCCCCGCCCTCCCCCCCATCGCAAAGGCTTTAAGAAAATTTACATTGGATGTTTTCTGATGAGGTCCCGTTGGTGTAAATAGGAGCAAACTCTTGAGCTCAAGGGCGCTGCCTGCAGACCTGTTCATGACATTTTCCCCAGCTGAATCTTCTTCCAGGCCTCAGAGGCTGTGAAAATGCAGGAGTCGATAATGCCGGCCACTGTGAACGTCCCACCAATGATGGCGCAAATCTGCGGGGGGGGGTGGGGTGTTGAAATATTTACTGGTCCATATGTGCGTCCATGGCATGCAACAGAAGTGATAATAGTCCACGTTGAGATGAATAGGGAAAATGACATTGGAGATCAACCCCTGAATGCACCTACACCTGTTCACTTGACCCAATGCGCTTTCTTCCAGAACAAAGAGCCGGATGCCTTCAGAAGTGATCCAAGGCACGGTGCCGGAAAATGCACACAATGGTGAAAAGGAGTCTGAGTAACCGGCACGGTATTCACGTCCCATTAAGAGACCAAAACACTTGAGAGGTCATAGCAAGCGTAGAGAAAATTGCTGGTTGACAGCCACAGCCCTCCGGCTGGCACCTAAAATTTGACTGTGAAGTATTATTTACCAAGACCTTCGTAAATTCTACACATGTTGCTATTGAAGGTTGAACTCCTTCTCAAAATGGGAGGCCCAATGAAACACACGGAATTGCTCAATAACCTCTTACCCCCACTGTCTAGTATCAGGGAAACTAATAGCAAGTAAGCTTACGCCCGCAGATGTACAGTGTGTCTGTTTCTCCACAGTTTACTCCCCCCCCCCCCCCCCCCCCCCCCCCCGGCCGGGGGGGGCCGGGGGGCGTGGGTGAAGCCCCGGGGTAATAAAACCGACAACCGGGCGCCAA
>JAODKC010000002.1:8870753-8881606 GCA_026777985.1 Mormyrops attenuatus
TTTTTTTTTTTTTTTTTTTTTTTTTTTTTTTTTTGTTTTTTTTTTTTTTTTTTCCTCTTTTTTTTTTTTTTTTTTCTTATATTTTATAACCCACCCACCCTCTCACCCACCTTTTTCCCCCCCCCCCCCCCCCCCCCCCGGCCTATCAGCTTTCTCGCAGGAGTCCTTGGTTACTCACCGTGGTAATGAAGCGATACAAGGGCTGCCTCCTCTCCGTGTACTTAACGGTGATGGGGCTCAGATCGTAGCGGAACCAGATCGCCGGGATGATTCGTCCCGTGTGGCTATAGGCCACGTATTCCTGCCGAGTGGGGGAGGGGGGGGTTGTTAAATTAGGCGTGCGTTCTACGTGGCCATCCACATGCGCAGGGCAAACACACAGTCCGTCACGTACGAGCACCAGCACCACAGCTGACACTCAGGCATGCCCCTCCGAGGATTCTGGGAAAAGCAGCGGTGACAGCATGCGGTAATAAAACAGGCTTTTCATTAGGTGAGGGGTGGAGCAGGTGGCATCTACAGGAACGGCGGCATGCGGCACATGGTGCGGGAAAGGACTTTACCGACAAGCTCCTACGGACAATGACCGCGAAGTCACGGAAAGCAGAGACAGGGTCTCACCTTGTTGGCCACTGTGTACTGGTAGGAGAATCTTTGCCTCCCCCTCATGTCCTCATACACTGTGGGCACTATCTTTAATATGTAGTCATGAGAAGCCAAGGCTGCAAACACAAACAAAGCATTCAGGACCTCATACCATGATCTTCCATTCACCACAAAAAACCAGAGGCGTTTTTTTTCTAAACCAATTCGGTTCAGCCTTCTGTCTGTAATGCTTCGAAGAATGTCCACTTGAGGTCCCCACTGAGCTAATGATGGGCTAAGTGAGTACATGTCAGCATGTGATACAAGGGGCCCTGAACGAGGAAAACACACAAAGGTCTGCAGAAGACGAGCGAGCGGCTCTCGGTCAGCCGCTGGGATGAGCTCAGGGCATACGTCAACTTCCGCAGCAGTCAGAAATGGACAATGGGCCCTCTCGCAAAGGAGCATTCATTGTTTGCTTCACAAGATAGCACAGAAGGTCTAGATGTTTGACCGATGTGATATTTATAATGGTAACACAGATCAACACCCAGGCTTTCCTCACTAGCAAAACAGCAGAGGTAGCACGAGCAGTTATAAAAGACACGTTTAAATCAGACCACCTCAAGCATCACCGAAAATCTCCTCTAAAAACTGTCATGTCTTCGAAATACAGAAGTCACTATGTACGTACGATTTGATTCAAGTCTCCTAGCACCTCCTAATGCATTGAAGGCCCCCTGGACATCCTGGATGGGGAGGGAGAAGTGAGAGAGACAGGTTAGCAAATTTGTTTGGAATTAAATGAGAAAAGGATGAGCTTGGGACTGACCGCGGACCTGAAGGTTCTCCCCGAAGGAGAGCTTGTGGATTGTGTGAGTCATATCAGGGTTCTGGGGCTGGGCCGTGGCGCTGTGCGTTGACACGTGGAAGTTGCCTGGCACCTTAAGGTAGCCAGAAGCAGAATGGGAGGTTAATTGTCACTATTTTTAGATGCCATTCTTGGAGGGAAAATATACTTTACACACATGCATTGGAACCGATGCAATCTAAATGTCATTAGAGTGGGACTTTTCTGCCTAATTCCCCTCATGCTTTTTCATGCTGTTGAAGAATCTCAGCCGACACAGCGAGATCTTGTGATTTATCCTTCTGTCGTTCATCGCCGCTGTGTCGTTCATCGCCACCGGCCGCATCTTATTATTTGGCTTATGAAGTAAGCACCCCATCATCTGCCTCACCTTTGTGGGGGCAGTAAAAGAAAAGCTCTTACTTTGTTGATGCTGAACCTCCCCTCAAAGCGACAGCCGTATCCGTTGTTCAAGGGCACCTTCATGGAGTTGTCAATATGGCCCACCTCGTGGCGGCCCATCTCATCCTGGATGTCCAGCCCCACCACTGAAAACGGGAAACCAGGCGTGTTTCCCAATATGCGTGCTCAACCGTTTGACGTCGTCTTCATTGCCGAAGATCAGTTCCAATATTCGAGAACAGAAGTACAGAGGACTGTAAAAAATCCCCGGATGTTGTTCTTGCCCCACCCCAAATATGAAGGATACACTGGTTGCAACCCCACCAAACGAGACCAATCCCATGATTCATTGCACCCTAAGTATGTTCTTGGGAGGCAAGTGAGAATGACCGCTCTAATCAAGGCCACAAGCATGATCTTTGTGTCCTTGGTATTAAAAAACACCCTGGGAAAGGGGATGAATGAGGGTCAAGCACCGAGAACACCTTTCCTGTCAGAAGATCACTTTTCTATCATCGTAGCACATGACTGATCACATGACTCATATGGATGACAAGGCCACAGGTGATTTTCTCAACAATGAAGCTACTGCGACAGCCCAAAGAACAAACATTAAGACTTTTAAAGGCTAGGGCTATGCGAGACTACGCTTTGTTGAAGTCCCTGCTACAGTTTCATTCCTTCCATTTGTTACAGCTGGCACAACAAAGCGAACATGTTTTTGAAGTAGGCAACACAAACTCAACACCACTTTGTACAAACTGAACACACAGTACCAAGTCCACTGGCTATAGCAGTGCACCGGGAGACCTCAGTTAGGCGGGCTGCCATTTTAGCTGGTGGTTTGGTGGAGGGGCAGGATATATGACAGAGCATAGATAGCCCTTAGATAGCCCCTGCTTCACAGAGGAAGGAAACCCCGCCTCTCTTCAACACCAGGACTCCGCACCCACTTCCCTTTCAACACAATTTCCTCTGGCCTACAAAGCGCACAAAGGATGTGTGGATCAGTTCCCAAGCTTACATAAGATGAGTAACCAAACACTGCCTCTCGTTAGCATGGTCTAACGAGCAGGTATCATCCTCACTCAAAAAGCGCAGAATTTGGATGTGACCTGGGGCATAGTTTGGGTTTCTTAGTTGTCCCTAAAATTATAAGATTTGGTCCTTCAAAAAGAATATATGTGTATTTATTACTGCACATGTATTTTACAGTAAAATATTTGTACTGAAACACAAGTATTACGCTAAACCGCAGCTAACAAAACTGAGTTTATTTTGCTGTCAGCTAAATTTCACTAGGGTGTTATTCTTAAGCAGTAAGGGATGACTACACTTAAATATCAGTCACTACACTAAGACGATACAAAAAAATTCTGTGAAATTTGTGAAGCAGAAAGTGACATGTGGTCATTACTAATACTATTCAAGTGGTGTTTAAGAGGCAAAGACTAGCTAAAGCAGACAGGTTATTTCCAGAAAACTAGGTATTTTTATAACTGTGAACAATGAATCACCTGAAATATTTCATTTCACAACTTGCTGTGATGGAGAAGTATCAAAACTTGACAGATCTACAATTATTCACCAACAATACCATGTGAACTTCTGTCCAGAGTGATAAATAATGAAATGAAATCTGACTGTGAGCCAGGTGTGGTACTATGCTCCTGATTTATTTGTGATGATCCCCCCTTTACAAAAGCTAGCAGCACGATTTAGTAGATAAAAAGTAAAACTGAAGATGACCAAGAAAAACACCCTAAAATCACCCTGACAGTAAAGACCGGATAACTGGTCTCTGGAGGGGAAGTGACATAGAAATGTTAAGACAATAAAATGATTTAGGGAAATTTTAAGAAGAGCTGGCATTAGAAAACAACAAGAGCACACAAAATAACTGTTTCAGGCAGAACACTCCTTTTTTGGGGCAAGATTGATGACAAACGCTTTACAGCTGTGAGTCAAGATACCAAATACTGTTTACATTACGCCTGAAGTCCAAGTTAGAAGTCACAAACCACTTTCGACATACTTTGCATTTTTGCGCATTTTGTCATGTTTGGAGTTGAGCTAAAGTGCGTAACAAGTGAAAGAGCAACAGCTCTGCTTTCGGGAGGGCGGAGGTGCCAAGAGCCTGCCTGTGCCGGCGTTCAGGAGTGTATTCAGGGGGAGCTACGGTAATGAACCATAAAGCACTGTTATCCTGTTTAAACAAACCTAAGACGTTACATTATAAACATTCACTGATATCCATAAGATACAGACATAAAGGAATACCATCTGGAAGGACACCATAAAAGAAGCTAAATTAAATAATATGATTATATTATTAAATATATCATTAGAAAGTTACAATAAACAGAATATTAAGGAAATTGTACTGGATCCCTGGAATATAAAGCACACACTCCTAACACAAGTAATGGGGATAAACACCAAAAATAAACTTCATTATTAGTCACAGTAGTACAAGACAAAGCAGTAACTGGAAAAACAGCAAGAAATATTTGAAAATACTCACGATCACAGTTCAAGTTTGGCAAAGTGATGTTTAAACTCACATCTATCTTCCCTCCACTGTCTTTATCAGGGTCATCCACATAGAGCTCATTGACTCTGTCAAAAGCGGGAAAGAAACCCTAAAACATGGTATTGAAGGGCACAATAGGGTTCAGCAACAAGAACATTAATAAAAATCAGCTTTTGTTGTTTATACAGATGTACTTAAATTCTCGAGCATTCATTCTTCAGCGACATACCTGTTCTTAATATATATTTATAATACAAACAAATGAAAGATCAATTTGGAAGCTGAAATAGCAACATACTGAGCAAGAGAATTTCACATGCCTATATGCACCAGAGAATGAGCTGGCCTCCAAATATGTTTTGCGACTGAGAGTATTGCGTTATATAACCCTAGAATTAAGCAAACTCTCTAAAACCAAATACTGCAGTCCCACAACTGCTCAGAGGCATCAGCAGGTGTTTTAGACGTCATTATATCACTCGAATGAAATGCTTCAGGTGATGAACGTCTTACTCTATGCATGCCGGAACATCTGACTGTATTTCAATGGAGGACAGCCCTCACATCCTAGATCGGGGGTGTCAAACTGCAGTCCTGGAGGGCCGGAGCCCTGTGTAGCTTAGTTGTTTCCCTGTTCCACCACAATTGAGTCAAGAGCTGTGTGGTAATTAGCACAAGGAGTTGAATCAGGCGTGTTAAATGAGGGGAAACCCAAAAATATGCAGGGCTCCGGCCCTCCAGGACTGGAGTTTGACACGCGTGTCCTAGATAGATGTCAGAGTACGGCAACTAGCAGAGAAAGCTAACATGAACTTGTATAGAGAATGGCATAGTCCCATAGGGAGCTAGAGCATCACAGATGTCATAACCAGTGCTGCTACAGCATTGATTAGCAGGAATACTAACTAATGGGGAAGAAAACATGGCAGGACAGGCCATAGCTATAGGCTAACTTTCAGATACAGTGACTAAAAGCTCAACAGAACAGGCAAAAGGAAAACAGTGGCCTTTCGTCAACACATTTATGGAAACCAAGTAACGGGGCTGTACCACTTTGCGAAACATTCTGTGCTGCACAGCTGCCCTGTATCTGTGGTCACAGCCTGACAATCACCCAGAAATCATTTTGAACCAGTACTGATACTTCACACATGTTTGCCTCATTTGTAACAGGAAGGCTGAGATTTTATTCTTCTTTAGAGTTCTTTGAGAAAGAGAGCCCTTTTATATTAGCAGTTGTATTACCCTGTGAATGTGACTATACTCAACTGATTGGTCTGGATTGGTACTTTCTGAACCTGAACTTTCCACTTCTGGACATGGTATTCAAAACTACTGATTCTCAAAATGTACATACATGTGCATCAAAAGCCCAGTATGCTAAAAGTGAAATCATTCTACATTTCTATTTATAAATACCGTAAATGATAGCTATATACAGGGATTGACATAACTGGTATGCAAGTACACATTCACACTGCTATTACAATCGATTGCTGCACATATCGCTTTCAAAGGTGAATGCGTACTTGCGTACCAGTGAATCCCCGGCTATATATAATTTTACTATTAATATCATTGGAATCCCTAAACTCAGGCATTACTAATCAGTAGTACTGCTACTGCTCTTAGAGTAACAGTTGATGAATCTAAGGAAATTTATGAGAACATCAGTCAATTGAGAAACTGCCGTCTTGCTACAATCCCAGCTGAAAGAGGATTTCTTAATCTGCGTCATCCTTGTCATGACCTTTGAGGCCTATACCTCTATTAAGCAAGAACCCTTTCATTTCTTCCTCTCTCACTAATTTACTAATGTTATTCCAGTGATTGTGTGAAATCAATAACCTGAGGTTTAAAAAAAAACAATCCACCCAGGCCCATGACCTCACAAGTTACCTGATCCACACCGACGTCACAGTAGAGAGATCATGTCCATGTGAGATTAATTTCCTGTTTCTTTTTTTTTAAACCAGAGTAAACAAACCCCAGAATCTGGTTCTCCCCCTTAACATAAAGTTAAAAATGTCCTAAATATATATATATACATACAAGTTGTTTAGCACATAGCAAAGTTGTACACATCTAGAACAACAGTATCGACTGAAGCAAGTGAATCAAATAATTCTACTTTGTTTCCAGAGCTACCAAGCTTAAATATTTGTTTCACACCAGAGACAGCACAGAAATAGAAACCATTTGTGGTGGTAGATTTAAGTTAGGTATGTGTCCTATAAACAGCTTATGGTCACTCAAAGTTTCAGAGTGTGGGCTCACTCTTTCAAATCAATATCTATACCAAATGAGGTGTTATTTACATATGCAGCTAGACAGAACTGTTATCACTCAGAAATAATACACTGCTGCACCCTGCAGTACTAGAGCAGTGTTTACTAACCTTGGGTACCCCACTTAATATACTGACTCTGTTCAGGTTGATTTCTACATTAGCTATGACTATATTTCCTTAGCCACCTTGAAACTTCAGTGGTTTTCCTTCAAAACAAACCAAACATATAGAAATCTCCCGATTAACTGAAAGTTTAAACGCTGAGACAATTAATGAAATTGATCCATATTTGTATTCAAATTCATATTATGGCTTGCACCTCAAATTTAAAAGCACAAAAAGCAATATTAGTGCACTATCCAGAAACCTAGAACGTAAAGGATTTCCAATTCAAATGTCAGCACCTGAACTGTCACTTTGATATGAAAAACGCAGACGTATGAGCGGAGTCGATAGCTGCGGTACCCACATCTCTGTGGCGATGAATCCTGTGAGCTCGGACAGGAAGAGGAAGAGCATGAACAGACAGCAGCAGATGGAGACTGTGGATGAGAAACAGAAATCAGTATCACAAAAACAGCTCATTGATTTCGCAGTGCCTCTTCTTAGACTTGATTACTAACCAATGATCAGATCACTGATGAGCAGAGAATCCAGAAAATGGTCACGACTCTGGTCTAGTGTTTAAGTAACCTCACTAAGTATTCCTTTCCCAATCAATTCCAAATCAATTTCTAATTTACTTAAAATACTACAATATTCATGGAATAATTTTCACACACACCAAGGAATGTGACAGATGCTCTTAATCAAATTCATTTTTATAGATATACGCCAGAAACAGTACCACCACCCCCCACAGCCACAAAGGAAACCCTGAAATGTTACAGAAATTATCATTTTATTACCCCATTAATGCATCACTTGACGTTTTGAGGAACTTAGATGACAGATCTCCTGAGATTCCAGGCCAAGGTTAGAGTCACAGGGCCAATAGCACTCAGCCTGACATCACAGGGAGTCAGAGACTGAAAGGAAGAGCTGGGAGGCTGTGTAAATCCCATGCCTGTGTAAAGCCCACGCCTGTGTAAAGCCCATGCCTGGGAGGCTGTGTAAGCCCATGCCTGTGTAAAGCCCACGCCTGGGAGGCTGTGTAAGCCCATGTCTGTGTAAATCCCATGCCTGTGTAAAGCCCACGGCTGGGAGGCTGTGTAAATCCCATGCCTGTGTAAAGCCCACGCCTGGGAGGCTGTGTAAGCCCATGCCTGTGTAAATCCCATGCCTGTGTAAAGCCCACGGCTGGGAGGCTGTGTAAAGCCCACGCCTGTGTAAATCCCATGCCTGTGTAAAGCCCATGCCTGTGTAAAGCCCACGGCTGGGAGGCTGTGTAAGCCCATGCCTGTGTAACGCCCACGGCTGGGAGGGTGTGTAAAGCCCACGCCTGTGTAAAGCCCACGGCTGGGAGGCTGTGTAAAGTCCACGCCTGTGTAAAGCCCACGCCTGTGTAAAGCCCACGGCTGGGATGCTGTGTAAAGTCCATGCCTGTGTAAATCCCATGCCTGTGTAAAGCCCACGGCTGGGAGGCTGTGTAAATCCCATGCCTGTGTAAAGCCCACGCCTGGGAAGCTGTGTAAGCCCATGCCTGTGTAAATCCCATGCCTG
Organism: Mormyrops attenuatus; assembly: GCA_026777985.1. Taxonomy (NCBI): domain Eukaryota; kingdom Metazoa; phylum Chordata; class Actinopteri; order Osteoglossiformes; family Mormyridae; genus Mormyrops; species Mormyrops attenuatus. Next base: position 8,879,076 of record JAODKC010000002.1, read on the forward strand.
TGTAAAGCCCACGGCTGGGAGGCTGTGTAAGCCCATGCCTGTGTAACGCCCACGGCTGGGAGGCTGTGTAAAGCCCACGCCTGTGTAAAGCCCACGCCTGTGTAAAGCCCACGGCTGGGATGCTGTGTAAAGCCCACGCCTGTGTAAAGCCCACGGCTGGGATGCTGTGTAAAGTCCATGCCTGTGTAAAGCCTGCACCTGGGAGGCTGTGTAAACTGGTATAAGTGTCTGAATGTCTAAACAAACAAAAGAACAAGATCGCATTAACAGGAGTACATCAGATGGTGTTAATGAAAGCGAGGAGTAAGATCATCACCGTCAACTGTCACACTCACTGCTGGCTTCATTTCCATTTACAAACAAGGCCTCGACACAGATGGGTGACAAATAAAGGTCTGTTCATAGAAAAAACCCAAAGTCTATACATTCTGATCAGAGGGAAAAAAAGACCTGAGATTGACTGTTAGGCAGTAATCTTCAAAAGGCATCACATAACTCAGAAATAACGTAGTCAGACATAGTCAGTCATCTAATTACTGACTTTGTCTAAGTTGACTTAAAATGTGTATTTCAGAGACCAAAACAGCTCATTTGAACACCTATTCAAACCAGAATTTAAATGCCGGAGGACATTATCTCAGCGCTGGAAACCCTAGATACTAAATGGACAATTTACATACAATCATTAGTCAATTTCTGATACTTGTATAGTTACTTCAGACAAATAACCAACTTATCACACTCAGAATCGGTTTACTTCTAATCCCAGGAAGACTTTTGGTGAAACCAATTAGCACAGCTGAAATCAGTCAAAATCTACAAGACAGATAAGATTTGTGGTTTTTGTTACTCAGAACGACCTTGCCAAGCAAAAATAAAACCATTTTAAAAGACGGGTAAATTCTTGGCGGAGGCTAAAAATGAAACTGCCTGTCATTTTAAAGGATGAAAATGTATACTAACAGAAACCACGTGCCCCATCTGAGTAGGTCACCCTGCCCAGGCATATTATTAGGGTGTGACTCAAAGATCCACAGCACACTGATATCCGTGCTCCTTGGAGACACAATCACAGCCACTTTGAGGCCAATAGGCTGGACGACTGCGTGCGACAACGAATGGGGAGCTTTGCGTAAGCACCTCACCGCAGACGTGATTGTGAAAGGCTCCTTAATCATAATACTGTTATTACAAACTCAGCTGTACTAAGAAGGGTGCCGACATTAATATGGGCCCCAAATGAAAACTTACCAAATAAATGTCTAACTGCAGTTGTCTAATGAGTTTTCCACCCCCACGCTCGCGGTGGGTAACACTTTGAGTAGCTTGGTGCTGTGTCGTAACAGGCACACCAACCAAGCCAATGATGAACACTAGAGAATGGCTAAAATTCACACATGGGGACAGTCATTTCATTACTGCTTACCTTAATCAGGTATGAGATTTCCTTTTAATACATGCCCATGCTTTAATTAAAGGTCTAACTCATTATTGGAAATTAAAGACCTTTTAAAAGCTAAAAAAGCTAAATTCTAACAACTATAGAAAAGATAGACATTCTACAAACACATGAAACAAGCAATTATCGTGAGAAATGTAAACTGTAACAGCTATAAAAAAAAGTTCAGAAGAATGTGCTTCAATTATTTTAATATCTAAATGATTTCTTAATTATCATCTTTCACAAACTTATAAGGTTTAGAAGAATCTCTAGAGCAAATAAAGAGACTTTCATACAATTACAGTGAGTAAACTGGCAATTTAACAGAAGAAAATGTTTTGTTCTAGATACGGTTAAGTTTGTACTTCAGACTCAAAGACCTGTTCACGTGCCACTGGCCGGTGACGAAATGGCTGCAGTCAGTCTCGTCACAGTGTGGACCGCACAAAGGTCAACCTGCCTGAATATGTACGTGCTCAGTGATGAGTCACCTTGGTTTGTCATTAAAAAACATGCCAGGCATCACGTGGACTTGTGACCTTTCAGTTACTCAGGTTTACACTGGTTAATGTTTAGCCAAACCACAGAGGAGCTGCAGTTTCTAGGACCATGATGCAAAAAGATGTGTTGCCACTGAAGATTAAGAACACACTGCAACATCATCCCGTTTAACTACGTGCCACTGAAACAGTAAGCCGCACTTATGTATCTTCATGTCATGACATCTACCCAATATTTCTTAATAAGAATCAACCAGAATCAATGGCTTATTGGAAAACCACAAACTGCAAAATAATAAATGATCAAACAAAGTAACAGTAAAACATGCCAGGTAACTAGGTTTCTATCAGTAGGTACTAGCAGATGAATACTGAAAATTTTCCCAGGTTAGGTTCAATAAGTCTGAATGTTATATTGTGATATCAAATAAAGGTTCAAAAATTTCAAGTGCTTATCTGTAACGGTTTTTGACACGCGGCTATTAGGGTCTCTTGGGGGCGGCGCGCCCCGCCCCCCGGGGGGGGGGGGGGGGGGGGGGGGGGGGGGCGGGGGGGAGGGGGGGGGGGGGGCGGGCCGGGCGGCGCGGAGC
>JAODKC010000002.1:8887760-8899296 GCA_026777985.1 Mormyrops attenuatus
CTGGGTTTCCCTGCTTAGACTGCTGCCCCCGCGACCCGACCCGGAACAGCGGTAGTTAATGGATGGATGGATGGATAAAAAAAAGAGAAAAAGGTCAATGTTGTGTTATCTAGTGAATTTAAACATACTGAAAAATGACATAATGACATTTATTTTGTTATTTAAATCTGTTGCACCTGCTCTTGTTTGGTAAAGTAAAATATGTCATATAGTTGGGTATACAGCAACTCAATTTCAGTTAATTATCCGGACATCTTTCCAGTCACAGAGCACTTTACTTTGAGACTTGTTTGTGAGAGAATATCCTGTAACTCAGTGCAGTTTGAGGGAAGTTATAAAGTATAGTATTTTGTTTTTTATCATGAAAATATTTTTTTTTCATTGAAGAAAAGTAAATTTTTGTTTGTATATGCTGTCAATTATAGTTCTTAGAAAGAAAACTGGAATTTGCAGAAATCGGTATGGGCAGGTCACACAAAAAAATCAGAAATCGGTATGGGCAGATCACACAAAAAATCAGAAATCTGTATGGGCAGGTCACACAAAAATCAGAAATCGGTATGGGCAGGTCACACAAAAAATCAGAAATCGGTATGGGCAGGTCACACAAAAAATCAGAAATCGGTATGGGCAGGTCACACCAAAAATTCAGAAATCGGTATGGGCAGGTCACACAAAAAAATCTGAAATCGGTATGGGCAGATCACACAAAAAATCAGAAATCGGTATGGGCAGGTCACACAAAAAAATCAGAAATCGGTATGGGCAGGTCACACAAAAAATCAGAAATCGGTATGGGCAGGTCACACAAAAAAATCTGAAATCGGTATAGGCAGATCACACAAAAAATCAGAAATCGGAATCAAAATTGCAGCTGGTGCATCTGGACTCTGGACCAAGTAATGACTCTCTGCAGAATGATCTCTGAGAAGAACGTCACAGTTTACATGAAGACCAGAGCATATGATGCACACAGGAGAGGGCGGTCAGGAATATCACTCTTTTATGATTAGATAAACTGCTAATATAGGTTCTGATATTTGATGTCAGGCAAGCAGCACAAGAAATCAAGACTGTTTTGGTTAGCAGCCCGAGTCTGGCCTCAATGGCCCGGGCATGGAATGTTCTTTACAGTTTAGAGGAAAATTAGATTTATGTAACAAGCAGACAGAATATGTGTCAGGTGATATATGAGGGTAAATCACACGGCAGTATAAGCAGGAAAAATGCAACATTATCTGCATAACATGGTATGGGAAATTATTTTACATGTTTTAACACAAAGAAAATATACAAATAATATGGGAGAACAATACAGAAAACTTATATTAAACTCCACCCAATTTTTATGGAAAAAAAACATATGACACATGATGACTCAGTAACTAAAAAGTTTTACCAAAGTAAATTCTGGGGAATAAACTGAAACATTCTAAAAAACAAAGTGCTACCTTATTTACACTATGAAAGCAGTTATATCATTTGATTTAGGCTACTTATTCTGAAAAGTCCCTTTATACACTCTGAGTAGTTTCCTGAAACTGATACCAGTTGTTTTATTTTTTGGTTCCATTTTAAAAGCTACATCATGATGAATTGCATACCTGAAAGCAAAAGTTTATGAACTAAAAGAACAGTGACTATTAAACAAGACTATAAAGTGAATGTCGAGAGATCATTACACAGACATAAGATTTTCATTTAAAATACAAAAGCACTCAAACGCACAGAACATATTCCGGACGATTAACATTTTAGTTAGGTTCTACCTGTTCCCTGTGCTAGTTCAATGTCGCAACATTATTTTACCAACCACCATACATATACACAGAATAGCAACACCTATTTATTATTGTGCCAAAGCTGTGTGGATTAGTATGGATAGATGTGCTATTGGACCTTATGCCTTTTATTGCCGCTGAATGTGAAAAATAATGTTTTTAAGGGATCCTGATTTAGGCACGGCCTTTTCTGTATAACCAGTAATAAAGTGTGGTGGTACTTGCCTTAAAAATAGCCTGAGTTTGTTGTATATGACTTTTATAATTAAAAGGTATTTGGACTAATACCCTGATAAAGTAATTTCAGTTGTCGGCTGAAGTTCTATTAGATTCTGCTCACACACACACACACGCACAATTTCTTAATGACTTCCCTGTTCCTTGGTGCAATAATATTTTCAATTACATAATTGAAATTGTGACATTGTATTAATATAATCATATAGTTTAAGCAGTAATATAAAACCTTCAGGTCATAGTGTCTAGTTCTGGTTACTGTGGAAACTTTGTACTGACTGTCATTCAACTGTGAATTGATTTCTTTCTATATGTGATATAAAATCATCTGGGCAGCTGAGTTTTAATATTCCAAAAACAAGCATTTGTTGACATTTTCCCACTTCAGTTACTGCATTTTCAAAACACCCACTCCTTGGGCTGTTTTACATTGTAACATATACTGTTACCTTGCACAAGACAACAATATTTTTTAAAAAAAAATCACAGTGCATACGCTTGAACAAACCATGCAAGTATTACCGGATTGTCAAAGCAGCCACTGCTTGAGCCGCCTTACGCTGCTACTTCCCTATGTCAGAATCTTCCTTCCGCGCATTTGTTTCACAGATTCTCCATGCTGGTTTAGCTTCAGGGCGCACAGCTAACCGCTTAGGACAGACTGACACCCCCAACTCCCACACTCAGCTGCCCAGTTACCCATTTCTAATCAGCTGTTTGAGGAAAGATCTTGGGAACATAACACAGAACCGTGGTCTCCAACCGGAGGGCAAGTGCAGGCGATTTTAGCTTAAATCTAAGCACTTTGGTCAGAGAGGACACCGAGCCTCTACACTTAATTTAAAAAGAACATAAATTATCACTTATTCAATGTGCATGACTGTTACATTAAACAGTCATATTTAAAAAATATTGGGTAATGCTTTACATTAACTGCACCTTCATAATGCATGCATGACACTATAACATTCCTTAACAGCTCCAATACGCGTTAATATTTAGTTACATTTTACTACATGTTGTATGTGTATCACTGTGTACGTGACAAATAAACCTCTTGAATCTTAATAACAAGCATTATACAACAACAATGTAATGTTTGTTATTAGGAAAGTCAGGCAGGCAGGCAGGCAGGTAGACCATCAGAGCAGCGTAATTTTTGTGAGATTGTTGTGGGACATGAAGATACGACATGCATGAGTGGTTCACTGCTTTGTTCATGAGTCGTGCACTTTAAAGCCACAGTATAAAAGTACAGGTACGGCACCCACTGAGGCAGACAGGCAGCTTCATAATATAAACACGATGGTGCATTTATTGGGGGAATGAATGGATCTAAATGAAATGCTGGGGGGTACGCCCCCCTGCTCCCTATGCCCCTGGTTCTGTATATTTCAGAAAAAGTTCAAATGCAAAATGAATAAGGCGATTCATTACCGTCGGATTTGTCAGGATGCGTGGCACAGTGGCAAGCGAGTCTTGTCACAAGATAAGATAGCGAGGGAACGCAAGACTTAATGATTTCCCACCCCATCCCTTTAGGGCACAGGTGTCAGCCTCCAGTCCTGGGGGGCCGGAGCCCTGCACATTTTTGGGTTTCCCCTCATTTAACACACCTGATTCAACTTCTTGTGCTAATTACCACATAGTTGTTGAGCTGAATCATTTGTGGTGGAACAGGAAAAGAACCAAGCTACACAGGGCTCCGGCCCTCCAGGACTGCAGTTTGACACTCCTGCTTTAGGGGCTCCATAGAAACCGATTTTTGGTAGAATGCAACTAGATGCTGATTATAAGTAGACTGGTTATGTTGTATATCAGCCTACAGCTATTTTACCATGTTGTAAGTTCCTTCACTCCTTAATGCAGTACAATTGACTGGAACATAAATACCAAACCTGACAGTGACATAATTGGGCAAGAGAACGACATTAAAACTAAATTAAAAGCTTAAGGCCTTTTTATATTCTTGTATCATTGCTGTTTCCTCCTGTTGTTAAATAAGAAGCTAAATTCACTGCACGATTAATAATTTTTGAATTGTGATCTTGATTCAAATGCCTATGTGATCTTCTAGAGTTGAGTCATGACCTCATTCTTCTGCCGAATTCTGCCATGTCTGAATTACCAGAAAGATCCACTGTATAAACCAAGCACTCCCACTTTCTCCCTGAGCCATACCAACAAATGACAGGACTGCGTTACACCACATGACAGTAAGAGGGGGAAGAAAAACAGGTGTTGTATTAAAAAGCAGACAGGCCAGATTTGTAGGCCAAATTTAAAAATGAATTATAAACATGTCTCGGGCCGGTACTCTGAGACCTCATAAGTGCTGAACGGGCCGATGCAAAGCCTCATCCTCCAGTACAGAGAATGGTTGATCATCCAATGCAATTACCTCCATTATCTCAGCTGTTGTGTGTTTCACTTTGGTGCTGCTAACTTTGACTATTGATAACATTTAATATCGGCCAATATGGTCCAATGCCAGTATCTTGAGTTCCAACAGATATTGGCTAATACATACACACACACATCGTCTTGTTTGCTCCATCTTCATAAAAATATGGTACCACTTTACAATAAGGCTCCCTTTTGCCAGGTGTAAATGGTAGCAACTCATTAATAAAAAGAAAACTGTTATAACTTGTTTAAAATTGTCTATTAAAAATGTACAAAGTGTTACCACCTAATTAACAACCAGATTATAAAGCATTCATAAACTCTTTATATGGGTAGCCTTATTGTAAAGTGGCACCAAATGGGTAAATAAAAATAACAGTAATAGAAATAACTATACTGAGAGAGACCTCTAACTTAGTAAATCTATCATGACAGAGAATTCTCAATTCTGAGTGGGGGGGACACCATCCAAATTTTAGCCAAAACAGCAAAGCCTTACAAAAAGTTTATTTTACTTTTACATGCTGCTTCCTACAAATTGCAATTATCGTTGAAAGACTGCTTTCACAATTGCCTACATTTGGATATGTAATGTATGTGTGCTGCATGTGTTTTAACTGGAGCAAAATGCACAGTAATTGTCTCCTGGTTTACGGTCTGGTTTTGCTACAGGTCGTCAAGTAATTCAATGATGGTAAGAATTATAAATATATTATTGTCAAATTTGCAAGAAGAAATTAGTCTAACATATACAGAGAACACTGATATGTAACTAAGGCAGAAAGAAAAGGACTATTTTATATGACCAATTCTATTTTGTAGTCAAGTAGCGGCTGCATAATTAAATGAAAAGGGGTTTCAGCTTCAAATGTTTTAAATGTTCTGGATGTAACTAAGCACCTCCCAGTGACCTGCTTGCCCTTTATATGCTAATAAAATGTGTGGCACACATCCTGCTCCATGTTTGTTTTGTGGGGGTGTGAATCCATTAGTCCATTTTCATTCCACTGCACCTTGGGAGATTGAAACTTATTTATTGGAAAATAAAAGTGATAAGGATACAGGATAAGGAACAATTTTAAAAACTGATTTGTTTTGGGATAACGTTTTGAACTGATGAATTTCAGAACTCGAGTTTATTAAAATACACACATACACAAAAACAGAAAATTATGGAAGATACACCTAATTTACAACTGAAATGAACACAAAACAGCTTATGAGGCATGGCTCCGTAATTAAATCAACTGCAAAAACAAACCACATGGTTAGTTCAGAGCATTTTACACGTTTCATTGAACACTGCACTGTCTAATCATATTAAATACATCTGTAGTTATTTGACTCTTGGTTGAAAAGGATATGGACTTAAATTTTAACAACAGGTACCTTTATTGACGGCAAAAGATACACGAAAGAGACTAAAATGCGTTTAGGTGTAAAAGGAACATATATTTAGCTAATTATGTTACCCCCATTGAGAAAGTAGATTTTGCTAGCTAAAGGGAGGCTGTCTTTAATGCATCGCATAAAAACTGCGGTATTAAGTGCACAGCATATGAACAAAGGAAACATAAAGCGAGCATACTCACCTTCGTACATCGAAAGGCATGGTGTTTGCAAGTTTTCGAACAGAGTATTTAAAAACGCAAAGTTAAAATACTTAAGGAAAGAACTGCTCAGATGCTCACTTCAATCCTGCCGGCTGCTCACACCGGGAGTGACGTCACCCTAGGACGCTTTGCAAAAGCTGATTGGATGCCGGTGAGTGCCACGCGTATGATTCTTTTTCCGGTTCCACCATAAAGTTGTATGTACACGTTTCAGAAAATCCTTGGTGATCCCAGTGTGTGTTTTCGGGCATTCCCGTCAGTACTGACTGCCCATGAGACCGTAGAAAAGACGCACAGTATGTTTCAGGAAGAAAAGAGTATTAGGAAATTATTAATAAAAATCGTGGTGTTTCCACTGGCTTTGAAACAAGTTTGTTATGTAAGCATTTTATACATTATGAAGACTATACTGCTTTAATATTCACATTATAATATTATGTCAGACTGGATTAGCCCTAAATTTTGTAATAACAGTGGTGATAGTGCTGGTAAATAAGGATGTGGGTGATCTAAATATAGATTATTTGAGGTGTTGAGTCCCCCCCCTTTAATCAGTTAAACTGAAGTCTCCCACTGCATTCTTGATCTGATTTTCTTTCTGTGTTAATACTTATCACTGATGTGTCAATTTGATTAAATAATTGGACTGGATCATTAAAACAAGTGGTTAGTGGAATATAACCCGGAATTATAGATGGATACATCTTAACTTTTAAACTTAAAAAAAATTGTAAAACGAAGCTTTTAAACAAACAGGCAATGGTATTGGTAATAGTATTTTCCAGCCAGCCACTCTTAACACTTAAGCAAGACATAATTACAACACAGACAAATAACGTGTAACAATTAGAGAAATGAGCTACTCAAGAACCAGGGTATTCATTTAAAATGAGTTTCACTGTAAAGGTAGACAACAATAAAAAATCTCTCTCTTTATATTTACGGCTAAGCTACTGGAAAGATGTTTGTCTGGCACACATTTCTTGCTTTCTTCCAGTCAACTGAATGTATAAGACCAAATTTTAAGTAAATGAGGACTGAGAAGATGTAGTGGTAAAAAAAACTTCCCAGACCACACAACCCAGAGTAAATATTAGAGACGGGATGTTGAGAACAGCAAGGACAGGCCTTGTACTTCCCCAGCTTTGTGTTTTTCTTATTGCTGTTGCTGTAGTAACTCCTGACAGTAAATGGTCAGAAACAGTGCCAGTGACCCGCAGTGAAAACTCTACACAGGAAGCAAAATGGAGTCTGTTCTTGTTTCAGTTCCCTTTCAGTCTGAGAAAACTGTAGAGGGAAAATAAATCTTCACTGGTTATCGAGGGACACTGATGAGCTCCATGCAGGTATCTATGTGTAACCTCAGTTAACTGTTTACACTGACTTTGGACAAAGGGGGGGGGCATAGGTCACATGCCAAGAAAACTATATTTCCTCAAAATGCATATGGACTATATCTTCCTGATCTCGCAAATACTTTGTCTTCTCTAAGATTCAAATCACTGCATTGATAAAAAAAAATTTCCCCTAAATTGAATTGGTATTCCAAATTCCCATGAAGTTCCCATACCCCTCTTTCCGTACGGGAAGCACGTGTGGGTACAGCTTGTATTAGGAACTTTCATGTCCCCGCCCATCATCATGACGCTCATCTGTATCATGTTTCATGGCTGATTCATCACTGAAGTTCTGACAGTAAGCACAAACCACAGGTTCCCCTACTCGACCTTGTAACTACTAGGTTTTTTGCTCCTTTTTCTTTCTCTTGTATTCGTATTTTTTGATGAGACAAGAATGAAAATGCCTCTCTACTGGTGGTGGGGCACCATGACTCAAAAGCCATAAATGTAATGCTGACATAATGTTCTAAATTTGTGTTTCCGTTTTGGACTCGTAGCACAGCCTGCATTTACTTAGAAAACACATTATGAAAAACAGTACCTGAAATGCCTTTAATGTCATAACATATTAAAAAACCTTTGTAATAAATTATTAAACTAAATAAGGAAAACCTGTTTTAAAAGTGGTATATTAACCATCTCCCTCCCTTGTTTGTGAATATAGCATAAATATATTTACATTTACAATATATGCATACATTTTACCCTTGTCAAAATAGCTTATTTGCATTTAGACCTAGCATAAATACTATAAAATATTTTTAAAAAGTGACTTGATTCATTTATTTGTTTGTCTGACACATATATATCATCATATTAAACATTCTATATTTTGTTTATGTAATATGTGAGTTGTTGCTGTCTGACAATGTTTCTGTTTCTATTTATTTTGCCAGAATCCACATTTCTGTGATTAGGTCTATATGATTGACCGTTTGTAGTCTTTACAAATGTTATTCAACACAATGGAATGGGAACTGTATGATAATTCAAGTTAATGTGATTATACCAAGCAGAATGGCAATTTTAATCTACATTTAAGACAGACAAGCTAAAAATGTCAAGCAGCAGTGAAAGATACATATAGTAATATAGACTTAAATGACTGCTTTAGGTACACTTCTTCCATTTTTGGTCACAGATTGAAGAATAATAAGGATACATCATAACAATCTGGTTTGTCTGGATGAGATGCTAAGCAACAAAGATTACTGACAGACATAATTATTGGGTTTGTTTGCCCAACTAACAAATAACATTCAAAAAACTTTCTTGAGTATTGTGTGTTGTGTCAGCATGCCTTAGTGTGAGGTCACAAAAGCTGTCCTACACACCAACATTTGTTTCCTTTCTTATCACCCTTTAAACAATTGGTTGCTAAATGTAACCTGACTAACTGGATTTGTCACGATGAGTAAATAATCACGAATGGCTACTTGTCAAAACAAGTTTCTCGTCTGTTGCTGTGTCACCATAAGGCCACCGTTTTGTTTTCAACTACATGGAAATTTACCGGACCTCAAGTTTTTGTACAGTGATTAACTTTTATGGTTTACCTTTGCTCTCTCAACATTAGATGTACAATAAAAACACAGCATAAATTTTTATTGGCGCCAAGAAAGGCAGTCACTTTTGTATTTTCACTAGTCAGCTCGCATCTGAAAAGGGGTGTAAAACTACCCAACAAACATGGAATTTTCCCCTAGGAAAGAGGTCACTCTTCTACTTTGTTACCGATTTAATATTCCCAAACATTGTCGAATTATTTCAGTTACCTACAACATTATTTAACCTGGTCAGAACTGTTCTGGTTAATACTACTTGTTAACAGTACTGTAGATCAACCCCAATGATGTCATCATTCCCTCTAGCCCTGGTTACCGCACCTTTAATTTCATTACGACTAAAATACTCATTACGAAAATGAGTATTTCAGTAGAGAAGTTTTCTGCTTGGGCACCGAAGTCATATCATACACAGCCAACTTGCGAACTGCGCTTAGGAAATTGGTAAAAAGAAAAGCAAACAAAGACTTGGGCCCCAAGTAAGCAGCATAAGGTTTTAGATTAGCGTTGTTATCGTGATCTCCGCCGGCAGGGTTTGGTTGGCGCGGCTCGAATTTACACATGACGTAGGACGAACTAGAGCTGGCGTGGAGCCAGCGAGGGGCGGGGCCTCTGCGTCATCGCTGTCGCGAGCAGCCCGTCCTTTTATAAGAGACTCCGAAGAAGAAAGCGGCTTTAAATCGCGCTAAGCTAACAGCAAAATTGTATATAAAAATCCAAATTCGGCGTGAAGGCGAAACGCGACCTCGTCGATACCGTTCACTTCAGAATAAGAATACAGCGAAGTATACGTGTTTTTCGTCTTTCTGTTTTTTTTGCGGAGCGGAATCTCGACATTATCACCGAAACAAAGAAATCGCGGGCTAAAGAAACGGCAAAGGGAACAGTGTATTCGGTACGGTGCCTTCCGATCTCCTGTTAGCGTCGTATAAAACCAGCGAAACCTTTTAACTTAAGTTTCTTTAAGTATTTTTTTTTATGTATTTAGACTTGACGTTCGTACCGCGTAGTCCTACTATGGTCATAATGGAGGTGCCAAGCATCGACTGCGCGACCCTTCGGGACTTGCTGAAAGAGAGCGGATCCGGCTGCTTGGTGCTGGACTGCCGCTCCTTCTTCTCCTTCAACTCGTCCCACATCCCCGGCTCCACGAACGTGCGCTTCAGCACCATAGTGCGGCGCCGGGCGCGGGGCGGCTTGGGCTTGGAGCACATCCTGCCCAACGAGGAGACGCGCAGCCGGCTGGCGTCCGGCCACTACCGCGCCGTGGTTTTCGTGGACGATCGCAGCCTGGACTTTCAGCAGGTGAAGAAGGACGGCACCTTGACGCTTGCCGTCACCGCCCTGTGTCGCCACCACTGCGACGCCTCGGTGTCTTTGCTCAAAGGTGAGCCGATGCTTTAAAATCTAACTGCAGTCTTACGGTCATTCTGAAGACACGCTGGTCACTGACCTGCCCATAGCCGGACTGGCGATTCGGGGTCGCTCTCGTATGTTCGTGTGACAGCTGAACTAATACCCCCCCCCTCTCGCTTGCTTAGGTGGCTTTGAGACCTTTTCCTCCAAGTTTCCTGAGATGTGCACCAAGCCGGCTCCACCGCAAGGCTTGTGCCTCCCCCTGAGCGCCAGCTGCGAGCCCAACAGCGCCGATTCTAGCTGTAGCTCCTGTCATACACCCCTCTACGATCAGGTAATTGACATGGATCACTGGTTAAATTTGATCTGATCTTAGTGACCTGAACTTGGTAAAACTTCTATTGACGGTGTCATCAAACTTGTGTCACTGACTTCTCTGTATGGTGCGCAGGGTGGTCCTGTGGAGATCCTGCACTTTCTCTACTTGGGCAGTGCCTACCACGCTTCCAGAAAAGACATGCTGGATGCTCTGGGCATCACAGCTCTCATCAATGTCTCTGCCAACTGTCCCAACCACTTTGAGGGTCACTACCAGTATAAGAGTATTCCAGTGGAGGACAACCACAAGGCTGACATCAGCTGCTGGTTCATCGAAGCCATTGAGTTTATCGGTGAGTCTCCATATATGTCTCTATATATATATATGAGTGAGCCTTGCACAGATGGTACGGCGGACCGAAAAGCGCCAAACCGGGGTGGGAGAAAGCCCGCCTTTACTCATCCCCAAATTCAAATGTTTTTTCGGAATGAGATTTCCCTCCAAAGTGAGCCAGCTGGTCAGCCAGACCCCCCTGGGTAATGGTGGTGGCTTACATCACTCCTACTGTTATGGTTCTGAGTGGTGCCCCCTATTCATATTAACCATGGGGCCGTGACCTGGGCCTCCCCGAAGCGGAGGCCGCTCTGCCTTCATTTAAATGCGGCAAACTCTTTGTTCTGCCGGAAACAAAAGGCTTCTCCTTTATCCCACTGCTCCCTTTTGTGTGCTCCCCGCTAGTCTGTGGGGGCCTGTCCTTTCTAAGGCCCCCCCCACGTGGCCCCCCCCCCCCCCCCCCGGGGTTTGGGGTGGTGGGGGTTGGGGGGGGTGTGTTTTAGAAAAATGTGGGGGTTTTTTTTTA
>JAODKC010000002.1:8911253-8929676 GCA_026777985.1 Mormyrops attenuatus
CCACCTGTTCAGGGAGCCGCCCCATTCTCATGGAGCAGCTACCTGTTCAGGGAGCCGCCCCATGCTCAGGGAGCAGCCACCTGTTCAGGGAGCCGCCCCATGCTCAGGGAGCCGCCCCATGCTCAGGGAGCAGCCACCTGTTCAGGGAGCCGCCCCATGCTCAGGGAGCAGCCACCTGTTCAGGGAGCTGCAGACATGCTGAGGCTGGGCTTCTAATGACAGGCACTGAGGCTTAGCCCACTGATCCACACACTGCTGACTGTGAGCTTCTATGTAGCAGTGCTGGCTAACTTATGAAGTTTGTTTGGTTTGTCACAGATTTTTGCAAATACGTCTGAATTTGACATTTTTCTGCAGTTTCAGGATTACTAATGAGACCAGTGCCATCATCAGGAACCATTCACAGTTCATCTGGCACCAAAGACTCGTCTTTTTTGTAGGACACATTTTGGGATAATCAACTCGGATGTGCCCCCATTTAAATCTGATTGTTATTTGAAGGGGCACGAAACACATGAACCTAGCAGTGTATCAGGCACCGGAATGTGCTGTGATCATTACTCTTACAGGATGATGGCCATTTCTGTCCCAGACAATGGGAGTTTCACATATGGACAGATTGAGGGACCCTGGGAAGGACAGCAAGATAGAGGGACTCTAGGAAGGTGGGTTAGACAGGGGGACTCGGGGAAAGACAAGGAGATAGAAGGACTCTGGGAAGGATGGGGAGAGAGAGGGACTCTGGGAAGGATGGGGAGACAGAGGGACTCTGGGAAGGATGGGGGAGAGAGGGACTCTGGGAAGGATGGGGAGACTGAGGGACTCTGGGGAGGATGCGGGGAGAGAGGGACTCTGGGAAGGATGGGGAGACTGAGGGACTCTGGGGAGGATGGGGAGACTGAAGGACTCTGGGGAGGATGGAGAGATTGAGGCCTGCATGCCAGACGTTGAGATCATCACCCGCGTCAGCTTGAAATAGACACACGTGTCTGCTTTGTGTAAGTTTAGTCTGCTGTGGGGCCCCTTGTGATCCTGGTGAACCGGCGATTAGATGAAGGGGATGGAGAGTGAGGTCTGAAGACGATGGCACACAGATTGTCAATGTCAAGCTTCCATGACGCCATTTTGTTACATGCTCCTTGAGCATGTGGTGCCCTCAATCGATTAGAAATCTTTCACTGATTGTTTATTATGCACAACAATTTCATGTATAGGTAAAGGACTGATAATAGCAATAAGAGCTAATAGATTTAGTGACTGCTATTATGCTGGGGGGCCCAAACTTCAGTGAGGGGACAATCAGGGAGACGTGCTCAGTCATACACATGAAGAGCATTTGTCTCATTGAAATAGACTTAACTTCTAATGGATCGAGTGGACACAAGCCATGCCAGGAAAGGACAGTCAGCACCATTACAGATCTGCCTGAACCAGCTGCTTAGGATCGTTAATATCCTTGGGCCAGTACCATACTGGCACATATTCGTTTGTCAGGAACGCGGTGAAATACGAATTTGCACACCAGCTTTGCTCAGAAGTCGGCTCCCCTTGCAGCATTTCCAGATGTCGCACACATCAGGCACAGTGAGATCAGGCCGATGAAGGTTCCTACGCCCCCTGCAGTACTCTACTTGACATTGTTGACCACTGCTTTCCTCTCTGTGATGTCTTTTCTTTACTTCCCTGTAGACCATCCCTAGGACAGATCCTCATTACAGTGTGATTTATTGCTGCCAAACACTCACATTTACGCCGCGTCCAAAGTAAACAAAGCCTTGCTTCCATGCTATTCCTGAGCTGAAGTTACACCTACTACTTTGAGGGCTTGTAGGAACGACGGCACATGCAGCAGGTGTGCCGGTTGCGCAATCATTGTCATCAGCTACACACACATTAGCATGTGTGGTTTTCTAAAATGTGCCATCGCACACATATAAATTACCCTCACTGTTCTTTTTTATTGGTTTAAGAGATTTTGTAACGAAATGGGGGTTTCGCCTTTCAGGTGTGAGCAAGCCTTGTCCATACACACCTTGGCCCAAAAGGGTGGAAAACTGTAAGAAGGGTTAGAAGGACACTTTCCCAGTATATTTGTGGTCCACATTTTATAAACGCAAATCCTGGGCCGCATTGAGAGTCCTTAACCCGGGTAACTTCAATAAACCACGCATGCTCATTGTGATTGTAACGTTTGTAAATTCCTGCTGAGTTATTAATTGAAGTACTGAAGCGTCAGCATGGATGTAAAACGAACAGCCCGGAAATCTTTTAGCGACGTTTGTAAAAAGGCCTTATCTTGTGCTTTCTGGCTGGGCTCTTGTGGACACATCTTAAAATTTTTTAGCTGATGTTTTAATCTGAAGCAAATGAAAGTTTGTTCCCTGCTTGTTGTACTGGTGGTGAAGAACCTACTTTTCAGGCCCTTTCTGTGATTTGAACCATTAACCTTCCATTTCCTTGCCAGTGCATGACCACAGTTATTAAAGGACCACATTTCTCTGGGTGTCGATGCATAACGTACACTGGCTGTAGGATACAGCATGCATGCTGGTTGACATACGAGTCTCTGACCTACCCACACATGCTCCAAGATAAATTTAGCTTAGCTATCAGATATTTTCCATCATGGCTGAATGGCTTCAGCTTTGCCAAGCGATCCCGACGATGCCGCGCTCTGCCGCACTGGGCCAGTTCAGGAAGAGATGTTGCATGAATGGGTTGTTGGTTGGGATCTGTGATTTTAAGATCTCTTTTCATTTAAAAACTCTGGTCAAGACCAATCTTACCACTCATTATGGTTGTTTGATTCGACCAATTTACCATGGAAAAACGGTATTTTAGATAAGTAGTTAAAAGAATTAACAATATTATTAAAAATAAGGATTGAAAACAGTGTAAAATGCAGGTGTGAATGAGGAGCATAATGCTTAAATATTTAATTTTTAGTGTTAAAAAGACCTTGTCTTAGTGTTCTGGGATCTGAGCCGTCACCGATACCTCAGAATAATGTATAAGCTTTGCTCATTAGCGGCACACGCAGCAGTCCGGCTTCTCGTCAGGTCAGGGTGGCTCTCCTGTGGCAGACAATTACTGCTGTATTAAATGTTAAGTTTTCCCCATACTTAAATAGAAGTATTAAATGCAAATAGGAGAATTAATCTGAGTCTCACAAACCTGTCAGTTTATGACTAAAGCACTCCATAAACCTTACGTAGGTCATAAGGAAACATTTCGCTTTTTGAACAGTACTTTATGTTATATTCCCCTTTAATACCTTTACCCGGTGGCTTGGATTGGTTTTGTAATCGTGTTTCACATATATTCATTGAATATTTTTCACTTCTACACTGTGCTCAAAGCCGTGTCGCACTCGGAACATATCCGGCATGCACTACCATGATTTATAAGCATGAATCCAATCCAAATCATTCAAGAGCTAATTCATCACTGTGCAGTTCGCCTGGAGCCTACAGTACGTGAGAAGTTGAAGTAATATTCTTTTGGAGGAGTTTGACGTCATAATTGCAGGCACTTCAAGGAATAGTTTAGGACATCAAAAAAACACGGAGGAATAAGGAATTCCAAGTGTTGCAATCCGTTGCTGTTCAGCACCTTACAGTTATCGATACCAGTTGGTACTCTACAGTGAGGCAGCTGATTGGATGCTGAGAGCGACGGCTTTGTGTTATCTCCAAGGACCTTGACGTCCATGTCTATGAAGTGGTCCGTACTTGGTGTCATTTACTAGGATGGATTTTTTTCAGGAACGGCCCTGGATTTGGGTGCGCCTGTGCTCATCTCGGGGGGAGAGTGAAGGGAAGGACAATGAGGGCAGGCAAGAGCAGTGGGTGGGAAGGAATGTAGTCTGGCTCTGCTCAAAATGACTCCCCAACCAAAGGCCTGAGTAAGTCTCAGGACATACAAACTCCTTGATATGTTTGCAAATGGTCCCAAACCAATGAAGCATTCCAGCCAGCAGAGGCAGATTTCATTATACCGAGTAAAACCGGTAAACACGTCCAGGCTGTGGAGCTTTGTGATGTTATCGATTACGTACAGTTACGTATCACTTTACGAGTTAGTGTTTAATAAGATAAGCATTCCTTGCCTGTCTCCTCTGTTGATATTTTCCGCAGATTATATTCTTGCACTGGGATTCTGTGCTGAAATAGCGATTTTGCATATGGTATATGGACCAGCAGGTATGACCAACAGTACCCTTGAATTGTAGTACTGTGTGCAGTCTGTAGGTGGCATACTTTAATTCCTTTCAGAGGGGAAAAATGACCATATCGCACATCTTTTATTGTGGATCTCCAGCAATATTCCTTCCTGTAGATCCATATTTAAATCTGTACTCACGTCAACTATTTTATGCTATATCCTTTAGCATGTTCAACACCATTTGTATCTTCTTCTAATTATTAAGGCTCATATTTGTGCCATGACTGCTGTTTAAGGTTGCTTGCAACTAATTGATATTTAAGTGCTAATTTGGTGTATCTTTCAAATAGATTAGGGTTGAGGGGTGTAAGGGTAAGGGAATGAATGTATCCAGGCAGCGCTGAACACTTCAAAGCCCGACATCTCTTGTTGACATGCGACAGATATACTGCCCTGTCGTCGCAATGTTGCCTTGAAATCCTTGTTTCTAATTTTAAATGCCGTACCATATGCCTACCTAAATCATGTTTTCATGACATCACAATAGTGAATAGAAGTTTATATAAACAAATATGCATATAAGTTAGCGTATATTAAGAATATATTTTCATGATTAGTTCATAGTCAAAACAGGTATATGCATTTTTATAATTAACATTAATCATTGGTTTATTAATAAAAATATCCACAGGGAATTTCCAATGACGTGTGTCTTGGATACCATGAAGAAGGACAGCTGTAGCTATCTGATAAAGACCCTTGACACTGTGCCTGCAGAACAAACATGAAAAACGCTCAAGCCCTTGTAAGGGACACAATTTGCGTTTTCCAGCCCTTCCTTTTTGTTATTATATTACATGAATTACTGTCTGTAACTTGGGTATAACAGATGTTTGGGAATTAAAGTGTTGCAGTGTGATTATTAACACACCTCTGATAATGACTCTGATGGCGATTATGGCATTAGACTAGCAGAGGCTCTGAGCAGAGCTTCTCTGAAACTAACTGCAACGAGAACATCTGGGCTCCGGGCGACAGCATTTGCAAAAGCGGCGTTTTGCACATGTATAGGCATTCCGCACAAGCACAATGCCTGATTACTCAGTTCACGGCCCTTGAAAATAGTTATAGCTTGGACCCATTGGGCTGATAGCTGTCTAAAGTTCGAACATTCCGGTCTCACAGCAGGGGAATGAACGGGTGGTCACAGGAAGTTTACTGTGGAAAATACCCCATTGGCATGAATTGCTATTACTGTCTGTACACTTTTTCATTTTAAAGGGAGGATTTTTTATAAGCCCAGTATATTTCTTAGGTCTATTCCAGAACTTTGTATTTAGATCAAAAATTAAAATTGAGAATAAGGATTGTATTTGTCTTTTCTTAAAAAGTTGTGTCTATTAGGAATCAAATGTACGCTGGGCGTGTGTAATAATATGAGCTTCAATAGAATAATAACAATTAAATGCTCATAGAAATTAAATAATTAAAAACTCATACAGATTAAGTGTTTCTCCAGGGTCATTGAAAAGATGGTGCCCAGTAAATTCAGTGAAATTGATCAAATTGGAAGTTGACAGCCTATAATGGTCCATGGAGGTGGATCTCTCCGTGATGGACAGTATTGTGTCATTATTAAACAGGCACTATTGCGTACCTGTTCCATGGTGCCCGGCTCTTGCTTATGATGTCATCATGCTGGGCTTTGAGGCTCTTTAATCCAAGCTTGTAAAAATACACTGTCCTTTATGGCCACTGGGTTGGCCCACATTTTTGGTGTGTGAGGAGAAAATGCGTAAAAATGTTCAGTAATGTCAGTAATGTGTCATGTGACCCTCTCCGCAACCATATTCTCTCTCCCAGAGGGGAAATATCAGTAGAACTTTTGTTGTGAAGTTTCTGATATGTCAGTGCAGTTCAGCAAACCACAAAATGGCCTGAGATTAAAATTCTATTGACTCATAGAGGAAACTCCTCAGGAGTCTAACGAGAGCTCTTAGCTCCAACAGAAGCAGTCACTGTTCTGGATGCGGTGGCCTCACTGAAGATGAGGAACGGACCAGAAACATCAGAACAGCCTGAAATCAGCCCCCTCCCTCCTCCTCTCCGTGACTAAATGCTTCAGGTTTCTGACCCGCTACGCAGGTGCTCGCCGGCGGGACAATGGCCCGTTGAATATTTAAAGGACTCTCCATTATTCACGGCCCTGAATACAGCCTGACGGCCGTTCCTGCTCTGGTCTCTCACCCGCAGCATTATCAACTCTCCACACACTTATGCATTTAGACTCGAGTTCTGGTCTTAAAAGTAGTTTTTAAATATCTGATGAATAGCCTTTTTTAACACATGCCAGTCTGGAAAAATTGTGCAATTTGAGAACGTTCCCATTAGGGCCGATATTGTTCTCATATTGCCCAAATCCAAATTAATTAACACACCCCTAATGATAATGGTCAATTTTGATTGGTATGTAAAATAAATAACATACGGTAGCCTGTGTGGTTACGTAACTAATTTCAAACCCTTTCACAAGCTAACAGGACTGTGAACGGAGCTTTGAGGACAGTTGTATAACAGTCTCATGCTTCCTCCTCTATTACTCTTTGTTGCTCCTGGAGAATATTTCTGGCTGCAATAGTTACTGACAAAACTCCGAAAGCCCACATCAAGTACCAAGCAGGCTGAATGAAAATACAGTACAGGCCTAAATTACACGTAAATGTTTTGATATGAAAATTAAAGCAATAAATATTACCTATCCAAGTTGATTCTGTTATGTATACATAGTCAACCCACTGCATTTGTACCATGCTGGATTTCTAAATTGTTTACATTTGCTCTCAGGAAATATGGCCTTGTTGGTTTACTTAAGCATACGGCTGATTTGGTGATTGAGTGTTTGTTAGTTTTCCACTACCCTTATGACAGGCGAGAATTTAAGAATTAGGTACAGTAGAGACACAAAGTGAAAGTCTAAAGGCTGGTGTCAAAAGGGTCCCCCTCAATCTTTAAGCAGACATTGATACCTTCCCAGAATGCACTGCTCTGCCCGCAGGAAGTTCCCTGTGACGCTGTAGCCTCCAGGTCCCTCTCCTGTCTGAGCAGGTCTCCTCTTTCAATACGTTCTTCAGCTTCTGGAAGAACGTTCAGCAGCCTGTCGGACCCAGAGCAGCAACACTGTCAAGGCGTACTTCCCAGCGGGGCGTTGCTCAGATTACATGCCAAGATCATGAAGAAATGCCTACAAATTCCAATATTTGGGGTAGAAAAAAAACCATCAATCACTCCACTTTACCTTGATCCACTTTTGCGATTAAATGAATAACAAAAATGTCGGCCTTCACCTTTTCCCAGTTTACTCATAAGGTACATATCCTGTATTGTTGCTTAGAAATAACTGCCTGAGTTACACACCGTACATGATTCCTGCTTTGAATTGTATTTTTTGCACAAAAGCACAGTTTCAGTTGCATTTTAAAACTTCTAGTTACTATAATAGCTGTAGACCAAGACAAAAATAACAATAAAATTTGTGTCGGCATAAATAAAAATTAATAATAGCCTGAATTGATTAATATGATGATATGCACATTTTTATTGCAGTATATATGAGAGAATATGCTAAGCAGGAACAGGCCTGTCCTCTTCTGCTTTTGCATAATTAATGCGACCAGCACTTTCTCACTTTTAATATCAGTTTTTTTTTAAGTTTTATGTTCTTTTGATTTAAATTTTTGTATTTTATGTCGATCTACCACTTTTAATGACCCTATACAAATAAACTTGACTTGACTTTTTGGAGAAGTCATCATAAAGTCTCCTCTGCGCCATTGTCAGATAGATAGATGTTTGGGGCTGAGCTCTTTGCTGCCTGGGATAGGTTGTAGATCATTCCCATGGATGGATGCAGAGGTGGAAATTTCAGGTCCAGAAAGTCCAAATCCAGACCAAGATTGTGTGTCAATCAAGCAGTTGAGCATAAATAGTCACAGTCACGGAGTATTCAAATGGTTCAGTGGTTGGTTGAAGCAAAATCTTGGTCTGGATTTGTACTTTCTGGACCTGAAATCTCCACCTCTGAATGGATAGATATAAGAATGGGAGCCTTGCTAGAGCAGGCAAGAAAAGTAAGAATATGGTGAAAATGGGAACGATAACCTGAAATGAAAATATATAAAATCTTACCATTTATGCTAGGGTCAATATTATAGCAGTCGCGAGGAACTAATATTTTCCATTGTTCCCTAATTGAAAAAGGAATGCTTAAATTAGCGATTAAAAAGAGTCTGGAATATAGAAATCTTATTACTTACATTTAAGTGTTTGAGCTAAGCTATTAGCATCCTGTAAAAGTCGTGGCGGTATTCAATGGACAGTGCCACTCCTATGATGGACGGGGGTCGTGAACCGTTTAAAGGTGACCTCATGTCGAATGATCATTCTGTGGTGAATGTTACATGCAAAACAAAGTGTGTTATGAAGCCAAAATTAGCTTGGCGTGGACATTAACAGGAGTACTAAATGAGTGAAACAGAAGTGAAAACAGAGCGAACAAAGGAGAGTGGCTGCTTCAGTTTCCCGTAACATGACAGAGAGCTCCGCGTGTGTCTTTCCCGTTCTTCCACAGGAAGCCTCCTGCTTCCTGTCCTGTCTCCCCAAGCTCTCTGTTCATGTGTTGGGTGGGGCCATTTCTGAGATGGGGTGCCGTAACTGCAGGCCATTTTCGACACTCTCCCTCCACTAACGCATTATATATCAGACTACAGATGGAGGTTTTAGTCGTGCCTAAAAGGGGGGGGGGCATATGAGCAGAGATGAAGGATCCTATGTTTAGCATAAGTGGGAAAAGAGAATTATACTCCTGAATAGGTATAATACAATTAATGACACTTGTGTCCTCGAGCTGGTCAAGCTAGCATAAGTTAAAGAGTAAAGGATAAAAAATAACTCCCAGTTATCTAGAAAGGAGACAAAGGAACAACAGCAACCATCGAGCTTGAAGCCTGATTCTGATTATTGTTTATTGTGGTGGAATTATGCCATTGAAGAAAAGAGAAAAGGTCAATGTCAAGGGACATCTCAGGGATCCTTCATTTCAATATCATGGAGAAAAAATATATCCATGTCTGAGCTCTGATGCTAGTGGTGAGACGGCAAGAGACTGGGAGATGGGCAGTTAACACACACATAGATATCAAGAGAACAAATGTGGAGAAGTTCTCAGCTCTGAGAAGGAGGTGACAAGAAGAAGGACACGCCAGTGAGCAAATGGAAGAGAAGTTCACTGGCCAGCTGACCGTTTGATATTGATGGAGGGTGGCTTTAAATTTGTTCTTCATACTCCACTCTCTAGGTTGGTCTAGTAAGCAACCACCATGTGTCCTCATGTCTTTGATTAGCATATTCATGTACCTGCTTGTTCTAAGGCATTCGATGTGTCGATTCTACATTCCAGCTACAGCCAATTCCAGCTACATTCCAGCTACAGCCAATTCCAGCTACATTCCAGCTACAGCCAACAAATCGATATAGGTCAGCTTTAGTGACACAAAGCTGACCTGTATCGATATATTCTTGATAAAGGCTATCTGGGTAATTATCTTTTAAATGTAGTCTGCTGAAGCAAAATGGCAGCTTGTTTTTGATGATTTTGTGTATTCTAACAGATTTTTTGTAAGCCAACAGATGGCAAATCTAATAAATATCTAATGCAGAAAAATTGTGAATGTGTGCTTTGGTGCGAATTTTGATTTTGATCATTAAAAAATATTAGCTGCTGGATTTTGATAGGTTTGTAGATTGTAGATTGCTTACTTCAGTTGTTTGGCATATGTTCTGAATGGCTTCTCTGATATATTTCCTGTTTTTCTAAAATGCTATATATTACCGTATAACTCTGCCTGGGCAATAGAAGCACAGGGGAGTTATAGAGGCTGAGGCTACTAATCACCCAGAATATAAGAGACTCTTTTGGGTTATGGGATACATATGCAGGAACATCTTACTGTATGTTGTGATACTTAAAATAGTCCCATAACCCGGGTACTCTTAGTGTATCCACGTTTTTACCCCCCACAAAAAAGGGAGTCTACGGAACTTCCTATGCATTGGACACTGATGTCATGGTCAGAACGGAAATTCCTGCCTTAACGGAAAGAGAGCCACGGACATGGAGAAGTTGCCACACTGAGGGCAATGAGGGATTTTTGCTTTCATAGGAAGAGAAAGAGCGAACTGTTCATAGGCAAAGAGTTTGGGAATGTTGGTGAATGTTTAAAAGATGAGAGCTATAAAGTAAATCAAGTCGTTAGTTGGCCAGAGGCAGCGGGTGGGGTTCCCTTCGCAATTGTGGACGAATTAATCCCCTTCTAGGTTTACATGTGGAATATACAGCTATACATATCAATGTTGGGAAGATAAACACCAAAAATGAAAAGTTGCCCAAACGTCTAACCCCACAATCAACTGACGGCACATAT
This sequence comes from Mormyrops attenuatus, assembly GCA_026777985.1. NCBI lineage: Eukaryota > Metazoa > Chordata > Actinopteri > Osteoglossiformes > Mormyridae > Mormyrops > Mormyrops attenuatus. The sequence goes on from JAODKC010000002.1 coordinate 8,921,897, forward strand.
GGAACCCTTCACTGGCGTTTCTTTTAATCCCGTGTGTGTAATGTCTCTGTTATGCCTGTTGAAAAAACATTGTAAGGTGACACCTCATGTATGAAGAAGATTGCTTTGTTTTACCTCGGACAGGACGTCTTAGTGTTCAGATAACTGTTTTTGCTATATAAACACTGAGTCCCTTGTGGTCGCCGTAGCCGCTGCGTGTTCTGGCCAGAGGTGGACAGGCTGGAGACATTTTCAGGTCATTAGGTTAAAGCTACCAGGAGAGTTTGATTGGAGGCCTTAATTTGATTTAGCAATTAATGGGATGAATGAGAATGTGGTCTTCCAGATGAAGCCTGATAGAGGAGCTTGATTAATCTCTTGCGAATGAATTGCAAGAGTACGTGCAGATAACTTAAGTGGGTTGATTTCTCAAGATGGAATTTGTTTGTTTAGTTACTGATCTTTTGTCTTATGTATTATGAGTACAAACAGAATCAATACAATATAGACACTGTAAAGTTTTTCTTTCATTCAACATTATTTTACTAATTTTAATTATAAGCGGTGAATGTCTATATGTTTTGGCAGGACATTTCAGTTGTTTGGTGAAGCACCATGTTCAGTCACAAAATCCGCTCCCCTGAAGTTATATAAGCTAGTGGAAATGTCAGGGTCAAGGAGTATCAAAGCAGCCCTCGGGTCCCCAAGATGGCAAGTATTTCCTCAGACATCTTGAAAGTCCTGTCCAGACAGGAGATGTGTCCTTAGCTGGCTGGCATTAAGTATTAATGGTAAGGATTAGATGGACAGAAGACCGGTCCCCACTGATATCCCATGTCTGTTATTCCTATCAGTTTCACATCTACTGTAATGATGTGGTGTATATCACATTGTTATCATCACTCTCCTACCTTTTCTCCATTCCTGACCTCTTATTTACGGTTTGCACATAGAATAATGATTGTGATCGCAGATGAAGTTCAACCTATAGTAAGAGGGAGACAATGCAATCGACATGGAAGTTCTTCACTGGCTGTTCGTCTTTCATTAATTGAAAAAGCTCTTTTACAACACTGTTTACGTTGGCGGTGCGCAGCACTGGAGGGGCCAAAATAAGCGGATTGTATCATCACAGAAACAAAGCTGCTGGTTTCAGATTTGGTTTACGTGTTCTGGCCTAGTGTCTGACTCCATGGCTGAACTCTTTCTGGAAGCTTCCCGCAGCTGCAGGGCCAGCAGGGTGACCGTGGTGTCCATCTGAGAACCTGAGCACCTCCTAGAAGAAACTGACACACTCCATTGATTCTGTATTTTCCTTGAAGGTTATAATGATTGTTCCCATTCCAGACTCAGTGGTACTTGGCGTGTCGATGCTGAAACAGCAACTGTCTCGGGAGAAACCGAAGGGGATATATAAACTATTTAAGTTTCACCTGTTATACCTGCAGTATGTTTAGTTCTGGGACTGATTAGAGATTTTGTGAAGCAGCTACCTCCATATGACCAAATCCTGTTTGGACGGAGCAGTGAGTGTTGTTCAGGGCTCTGTGTTGTTGTTGCACTCTGAGCATAAGACTCAGCTCTTGGTTTGTTTTGGAGTCTAGATCCTGGGTTTGTGAAGCCAGGGTTAATCAGTCAGCGGTTTATTTCTGGGTCTCAGTCAGGGTTCCTAGACTGTCATTACTGGCTTGGCGGCTCTCTGTGCCAGTGTCTTGTTTCGTGGTTTTAGTTAACCAGTGACTTGATTTGGGTTTCATGGTTTTGGTTAGTTAAGGTCTTGTGCCTGTGTTTGTGGTCATGGTTAGCTGAAATTCCACAGCTGGTGTGCCGTGCAGCCGGCATTTTGTTTCTGCCTTGTTGTCTTTATCGTTTCCGTACTTCAACCCCATTTCCTGGATCGCGTGTCCCAGTTCCTGTTGCTGGTTTCCCCAGTTCTCAGCATTTGGAGAATGTTTCTTACACGCCTCGTCTTGGCGCTGCCCATCGAGTTGGCAGTCCCGAATGTGATCTTCCAGGTGAAACCTTGGAGCCCTCAATCAAAGCAGCCCTCGGGTCCCCAACATGGCAATTATTTCTCAGAGTTCTTTGGAGGCCTGTCTGGACAGGAGATACGTCCTTAGCTGGCTGACATGAAGTCCTTACACGTCTCGGCCCAGTGCCCCCCATCAAGATGGCCGAATTCCGTCGGTTGCCTGCTTCCTGTGGTGGGCTGTCTGATGGTCCCAGAACCTGACATTGTGTAGGGACCTTCCGGTTCTGGGTACCCTGCATTGGACTCTGTTTGTTATAGAAGTCAATGAATGCATCTTGATCAGTCTGAGTTCTGGGTGGACAACTACGTGTATGTCCCTGCCAAGGAAGAATGATGACGTCATTGAACGGTTGCCTAACGTGTCATTCTTCATGACTGCTATTTAAATATATTTTTCAGTAGAGGCCACATTCAGATTTACCTGCGCACATGAAAACCTGTAGTCCGCCATCAGGACCATACGCTTCTTTTATCTTCCATTTGTTCCATTCCTTCCTCTTACCCCTGTGTTAGGGTTTGGTCAGCCAGTAATTTCCCTTTATTTAAGCTGAAAGACTGATTTAAAAGCATGCAGTCCAATTAGGAAGCAGCTGCTTAATCTAAAGAGCTTGATTTGTGGATTTGAAAAAAAAAATCATGCTGATCTTATCTAGTTTTATCTAATTACCCGAGCAGAAATGAAGGTTTTTGTGTTGAAGGTAGAAATAGTTGCATAATGTATAATGTATTCATAATGAATTTCTGAATATTCAGTAGACCTACGATTTTCCTTAACCCTCGTATGATGATGACGCTGAAGATGCCTTCTGGTGGATTTGCATGGATTCAGTGTAGTGCTTGGCACTCAAGTAAATTCAAGTTTTGCTTTTGGGAACTTTCTGGATTTTTTTTTATTTACTTTCGATCTGCAGTTGGTTGAACCCGCGGATACGTAGGGCCGACTGTATAAGTGAATGTAATAGGTGATAAGAACGATGTTAGCAGAACTCGGAATACATTTACTGAGAGATTGGAATCTTTGTGTGTACAGTCGTGGCCAAATGTTTTGAGAATGACACAAGTATTGGTTTTCACAAAGTCTGCTGCCTCAGTTTTTATAATGGCAATTTGCATACACTCCAGAATGTTATGAAGAGTGATCAGATGAATTACAATTAATTGCAATTCATAATTGCAATCCTCTGAGAGCAACTTGTCCCAACCATCCAAAAACAGTTTGGTGATGAACAATGTCTTTTCCAGCATGATGGAGCACCATGCCATAAGGCAAAGTGATAACTAAGCGGCTCGGGGAACAAAAGATCAACATTTTGGGTCCATTAATTATGCAAGGATGGGCTGCCATTAGTCAGGATTTGGCCCAGAAGGTGATTGACAGCATGACAGGGTAACTTGCAGAGCTCTTGAAAAAGAAGGGCCAACACTGCAAATATTGACTCTTTGCATAAACTTAATGTAATTGTCAATAAAAGCCCTTGACACTTATGAAATGCTTGTAATTATACTTCGCTATACCATAGAAACCAAGATCTACAAAGCCGAAAAATTTGTGAAAAATTTGTGTCATTCTCAAAACTTTTGGCCACGACTGTATGGGCCAACCCTTGATCTCTCCATGCTGAGAGCCTGGCGACAGGAAGGGACCTCAGACTGACAGGCCTCTGTGAGCTAAACCATGCTAATCTGCTATCGTTCTGTTTTTAGGCCAGTGACCCATTGGCGGAGGCGCAGTCCCACACAGTCACCTAGGTTGCCAAAGCATCCTCATGACGTACTTTAGGGCAGAAACTCCAAGCTCTGCTGTAGGTCATAGTAAATCAGTAAACCTGTCCGTTACACTGACACAGGCACTGCTCTTTTGTAGACTGCGTGGTCTGCCTCTCAGTCACTGCAGTAAAACTCTTTTTAAACATGCCAAGTAGCTGTGTCTGGCGGCACTCATTTCTTTTAAACAAAAAATAAATTTGACAAGCCCCACATCTGGATAAATAAACTATGCTTGAAACAGGCCAAAAAAGTGGACATCACCGAGTGAAACTGCAGCCCGAATTTAGAAGTGCAGCAAGATGAAAGCCGGAGGGGAGCTGAAAAATCGAGATGACGAAAGCATTTATTCAAAATTGATTTTATCTTGATTTAAATCCAGTGAAAGCTCTTGCAAGATCACTTCCCTGTTGACCTCTGAACTTGTTTTGAAAAATTACACCACATATTTTGATGTTTTTAACAAAGTCCCCGTATCCTGTAAAATATCCCAGTTGCCCCTTAAAGTACAACCATCTTCCCCAGACATGACAGAACCCCTTTGGAGCTAGAGTCGACGGCCCAGAGTGGCCCTGACTACCACCTAGGAACTACTTGGAACACCTCTGACTACTATGGAAACAGGACCGTGTCAAACTACCACCTGTTAGCCTGTGAAAGCGCGACATTTCGACAAATTTGGTACATCAATCTCAGCCATCGGATGTATTTAAGATGCTGCAGTTGCCCCGTGGGAGACCAGTGGCCTCCAAGCCCTACAAATTGTGTAAATTACTCCACTTTCTTAAGTGTTTGCTTTGTTTTTCACTCAAAGCTTGTACATCTTACTTTTGGAATCTCGAAACGCACCATATAGTGAAGGTGAAACGTGCCGTCAAAGGAATCAGTGATATTTACCTATTTGGATTATTGTGTTTAAAAGCTATTTTTTGCACGTTTACACATAAAAGCCTCCCTAATTTTCAATGTGATTTTTACCAAGGGTACTACCAGCATCAGCAAAGACTGCTTGTCATCATTGATAAGTGTGAGCTATGCAATAAAAACATAAAGACCCAGAATTGCAGTTTGTCCTGGTTTAGGGATGTGCTTCAGTGGGTGAATGAAGGTGGTCAGCGCAACACCGAAGGAAATCTGAGCTGGGGAGGGAGCAACATACCAAACAGCTGCTCTTCCATGGAAACCGCGGCTTCCAGGTGACTCCCTTGGGAACAGGAGCTTCAGATTCCAAGTGCTGCTTTGGTTACCTGTAAGGGAAAAGATATGAGCCCCCAGCCCCCATATTGCTCATTTAAAACTAGCCTTTGTGCTTTTACTCCCGACGAAACCGAGGGGAGGGAGAGAGGAGTCTGGCACAAGAAGAACCTCCATAGTTCTGGAAGTTTTAGAGGACAAAATGGCAGCTAAAGATGGAATAAGGATGGCCTGTAAATGCAGCCCTGAGAGAGAAGGTAACGATAGCTGCTTACTTTACCACCATGAAGATGCCAGCCTGTGTTTGGCCTGTTGCTTTCAGGATGTATTTTATTATTTCATATTTCTTGATGTTTTTCATCGCTGCGGTGACTAAATCCTTTATCTTGCTTTGTTAGTAGCGTACAGCATTTTACATTTTTACATTTTAAAAACAACTGCATATACAGAGAAATGGCGCGGCGTAATGAAATACAAATAACGATTCAGAATGTTGTTTTGCAAAGATGAGCCCAGGAGATGTGTATGTTATGTGGCTGCACCAAATATGGAAAATGATGACTGATTGTTCAGATGCTTTTGTTTTACATGCAGACTTTCCGGGGGGGGGGGGAGAGAGAGAGACGGCGAACCTTAGACACTCTGTTGTAAACACAGGAAGCTGTGTTGAGACATTAGGAGGGCACAGTAAGGACATTGTTCACATTCATGTGAGGACATGCCAGAGTGACCGTGAAATGAAGAGATTACATTTAAGGTCAGGTGTGTTCTCAGGGGAAAGGGTGTAGAGATGACCTTCAGGGTGAGAACTGTTTTACAAGCCCCGAAATCCTGCAATGGCATCTCATCTTATTACATTTAGTGCCGGGGGCTCGGGTGCCGACCAACCCAACACCCACCATAGGGACATCGCATATGTTCGTATGACAACATCCCAGTCATATCCCGCCCTGTTATGCCATACGTCAGCCAGCTTAGGACAATACGGCCAAGGACAAGGCGGAAGTTATCTCCTCGTTATGCTGTGTTAATAGAGCAGTGCTTCGATATCCGGTCCTCGGGGACCCACAGACGGTCCACGTTTTTGCTCCCTCCCGGCTCCGAGTAGGGAGCAAAAATGTGGACTGTCTGGCAGGGAGCTGTGATGGAGCGAAAATGTGGATCATCTGTGGTTCCTTGAGGACCGGGTCGGGAAACACTGTAATAAAGTATTTTTGAGATCTTACGCATTGTATGTATCTTGAGAGCTCATGGTTTGTTCTTTCCGTAAGTGGTTCACCATGTGGACCCTCTGTGGATTCTCAGTGCCCGTCATTTCAGTGCCCATACAGGCTGCTGTCTTCCTGTCATTTGTCCTCCGACAGCAGCTGCTGTGAATATGCCAGCCATGAACCGACGGGGTAAGAGATTTAAAATATTTCAATGCAAAGCATTTCGTCAGATTATTGACATTGTAGGTGAAGGTCAGGATACTTAACACTGAGTTATATTTCAATGATATTATACTGAGTATGCTGCGGCGTTTTATAGAGGTGTTTTTCAGGAAAGGTGTCAGTGCTTATACTTCGGGAGACCCAGAGCATTGCTTGCTTGGTGCAGCATACAAAGGCCTAACAAAATTGCAACCCCCCCGATAAACTAACGCTGAAGCCATGGAGGACTTAAACACCACAATGGTAGTATTCCAGCACTAATCAAAACCGGTTAATGACATGTGTAAAACTCGGTCTGTGGTTTAGGTCACAGGACACTGTCCGCTACTGGAATGCCCAGTTTCCAGTTGGCCAAGCTGCTGGGAAGCATCCAGTCCCTATACTCCTTGGCCAAAAATAGCCCTGCACTGACAGACTTAGTGATACATGCTTTAGTGCCCAGTGACCACTGGTTTCAAAATAATGACAACATATTTCCGCCACGTCAGACATGCGAGAGGATCTCCGCTGTGTGCAGGTGATTTTAAATGGAAAAGCAGCATTAGTTCTCATTTATTCCTCTGGATTCTCTGTTAAAATAAATCCACAATTAAATATTAGTATGTATTGACCTAGATACCTTGTTGTGGTACTACAATTTAAAGGGGGACAGTTTTGAGAGGTTAGCCAATAAATGGGCTGATTGCAAAGACAATTACAAAGGAAATTACAAATGCCTTTAAATACTATTGTCTAAATTCCCAGAACTTTTTTGTCAAACTCAAATAACATAAAAAATGAACTGTCTGGTGCATTAAAATAGTTTTGCATTTAAGTAATAATTTGTATGTAATTTTAGCAGCAAATGTGGTATTTCCATACATAAATGAAGAAGTATTATGCACTGTTCGTTCTGTAGGCTTCAAGAGTATCACATGGCCATTCACTGTCCAATCAGATGTGGCGTCCACAGCTGGCAGCCAAATGTGACTGGACGAGGCGGAATGAGGAAGTGCATGTCTGAGGGGTCTAGGGGGGTCACAGTGCAAAGGGTACAAGTGTGGACAGGGTGGACTGGGGTGTCATGAGACTGGAGAGGCTGTTTCCCACGACCCAAGCGCTGCCCCGGGACAGTCCGGTAGGAAGGTCAGCGCCAAGCGATACTGCCTCACATATTTAGGGGGAGAAGCAGTGAGGGAGCCTAAACACAGACATGGTCACTTACTGATCTGGGGTTGAGTAGCTACACAAGTGGCGGGATGAACCAAGTGGGTGCTGGGGCCGGGGGGGGGGGGGGGGGGGGGCGGACCACCCACCAACGCCCGGGGCGCGGAGGGGGGGGAGGGCGGAAAGGGAGGGCAAGAGACCGGAAACAAACACACACCCCCCCCACCACAAC
>JAODKC010000002.1:8938096-8965082 GCA_026777985.1 Mormyrops attenuatus
CAAATCTGGATGAAAATAAAGGGTGAGATGTTGCATAAGCTTGTGGAAACAATGTCATGACAAATGTGAGCCATAATACCTAAAGGTGGTCCAGCAAAAAATTCAAATGGAGACTTTTTTTGTGGCCGGGCAGTGTGTGTGTTCAGGGTTCAAGGTTACTTTATTGTCATCAGCAGCTTCATACATGTACAAAGAGTGAGGAAACAACGTTTCTCCATGGCCCTGGTGCAACATATAGTAACAACCAGTACACCATCACAGTAACAGGGCGTGCAAACAGGCAGTAAATAAAATCTGCAGAGATTTTAGAGTAGCGAGGAGGTAATGTAAACTTATGTGTATGTGTGTGTATATATATTATAGTTGGTGTAGTTTCAGACATACATGTAACAACTAGGAGCATTCGGGTAAAACCACGTTTATTGGCATTCACATTTCCAGTTGATTCGTCCAGCAATTGTAGAAATTGGGGGGTGTGGGAGGAGCAGGGATTAGATGGGGGAGGGGTGACGGTGCTGTCCTGGGAATACATTGTTGTGATTCTGAGTGTAGAAGAGAGCTACCAGCAAACTGTGTTAGTTATTTTGTTACACATATTGCTGCGTTATTATGTTGAAGTAGGACAATTGTTTTTTGTTAGTTTAAATGATGTTAGTTCATCCTCTAACGAAAGTTGATTCAATCCGTCTTGGAGGACGTCAGCCTCTTTAGGACCATTTTATCATCGTAGGGCTGGACAGTAAGGATTGTTTGGGTTATATTCAGTAACGTGAGTTGTAGGTGAATCAGTGATATTGTTATTTAGATTCCCATAGAAGCAGGGTTGGAAATTAGGGTGAGTAATTCAGAAGAAGAGTGAGTACAAAAATCTGAACCCTAGCCTGCGATGCACGTCACACTACAACAGTGCATCTTAACAGTCAGTGTGTAGCATGTAAAGTTACACCTAACCGTCCTTTCACCTTAGCTAAACTGCGGCCGTCAATCACCATGTACTGTAGATCTGCATCTGTGGAGTATCCGGGTGATTTGTACAGGGGTGGATCGTTCAAGTCCAGAGAGTAAAAATCCAGACCAAGATTTTCTTTCAGTTGAGTACTCTATCACTGTGACTCTTTTTGAGCAACTGATCGGTTGAAACAAAATCCTGGTCTGGATTCTTACTTTCTGGACCTGAACTACCCACTTCTGGGTTTTTATTTAATCTGTAAACAAATACATAATTTATAACAGCAAAGAAGGCCCAGATACTATCATGCTACCCATGTGCGTGTGAATGTTCACCCGTGTTTGTCCCATTCTTGCTTGTCACTGTTGACTGCTTAGCGTTAAATGTATTCTTACATGAATCCAGCGAAGCAGAACACCAACGCCAGCAGCGTGTCATTGCATGACAGCAGAATGATAGAACACGCTATCTTGCCTCATTGCTCAGTATTGACTTTCCTCTTAGTAAGCCAAAGCCTTGTAAGAGACATGTCTGTATTATATGTCAGAAATGGGGAAATTTGAACCAAAAAATAATTCTAAGCTTCCATGTAGAAACTTGCTTTGCTGTTCATACTGTAACACATTTGTAGGATCTGGGCCAGGGGGCTTTGTATCCCCAGAGGTTTCTTTTCCCAATAATTTCCACAGAACATTTCTCTTTTTTTGTTCCTCTGTGGTCTCCTGGATATTCAGTTTTACTGTATGACTTTAACCTTTATATCTAATTTATGATGCCCTTTTGGTGAAATTTTTGTTAAGGGCTTGGGGCAACCGTATTGGGAAAGGTATAAAAATTGAACTGGCTCTTTTCAGCCAAGATGATTCTTAATACTTAATGATATTATGGAACATCACTTTTTACGTTTAATCTTTTGCCCTCTTTGTCCAAAAAGGTCTGTGGTTAATGAGTCGAATCCTTATTTACTTATCACAGAAACGTAGCAAAGGAAATTACAGGTTGATGTGGGTGATATATTAATTGCTTCCATACACATTTTAATTAATGAAGAATTTTGTGTTTATTTTACAAACAATATGTTGTGAGGGGAGACCCCCAAAGGGAGAAGTGGCTCATAAAAGTGAGATATCTGTGTGAGACAGGCATTACTGATGTAAAACAGGAATTCAAAGGTTAATTTTCCTTTCATGCTTCGGCATGTTATATAATTTCTCCTAGAGATGATGATTATTATGGGCGGTTGTTTATGCAATATGTAATACGTACGTGATGTTTTCCTGGTTGCTGTTGTTGTTTACTTGCACTAGATTTTCGTGAATAACTACCTTAACCATAGTGTCCCGAGCTCTGAAGCTTTCTGTGATGAAAACAGCCTGTGAGATGCATTACACATGGCAGGAATTTCCCTTCAAATGACTCCAATTAAAAGCAAATGCTGCTCGTTTGGCTTTGATGAGCAATTGAATTGGCCCAAAACACTGACATCAACAACTTTATTTCATTACTAATGTTCAGTGTACCAGTGTGGGGGAAATTAAAATAATGGCTTTAGTGGTCCTCAGCCAGTTATGGTGACAGGACCCTGTAGCTCAGAACTTGCCCAGATTTATTTCCGGCCCTATGCGATCCCTGCTTCGCATGCTGTAAACTTTAGCTCTTCTAAGCGCTAATATTCTACACGTAGATTTGGTATAGAGGTAGAACAACGGACTTGTTTTTCTTGTAATCATTCTGATACACTTTGGATATAAATTTATACTAAAATACAACTTTAAATCCTCAAAAGTGAACAAAATTAGGGTAGCTGGGTAACACTACTTCATCACAGTGGTTGCCATGGTTGTGGGACTGGGTCCCGCTTGTGCTCTGTGGGCAGAGTACGTTTGTTCTCTCCATACCATGGCTGTTTCCTCCCACAGCCCAAAGGCATGCAGTTAAGATAACCGCTGTCTCTGAATGGGCGGTAGTATGAGTGTAGGCCTGTCACAGACGGACGTCCCATCTCGGGTCTCCCCCACCCCCCTGTGCTCCATGCCACCTGGTAAATGCTCCTGTCCAGAAAGAGTGTGTAGAAGATGCATGGATAATCACAATTATTTCTTAGAACCCAGAGGACCGTCTGAGCCGCCTGAAGAGTACATGTAGTCTGTAATATAGGTTCAGTTCATTTTAATTTGCATTAATGTACATAGGTTTCTCAGTTTTGCTTTTTACCAATTTATCCAGCATTACAGCTTTGTTAACAATAAAGCAATATACAGTATTTTCTAAAGCTATGCATATCCACTGAAGCTTACAGAAATTTTGGTTTTTCATTGCTTTATAGCAGTGTAACTGGGATAAAACTGGGATACTCAAGTAGTTGGGGTGGCAGGTCAATGTAAAGCAACTGAGTGTGGAGAAAGTGTAGCGATTATCGCCCAAGCCTGCGAGGCCACCACGTGGCGCGTGATGATGACACGCCGTGCTGTGTTCTCAGAGAGGGGCCGTGACTCATGTATTCATGAGACCTGCAAGTGGATTTGGGCAGCGTCTCCCTGCCGCTAACACGACCACATGCGGTTCTTCAAAAAAAAAAACACCATGGAAAATAAAGGCCATCTGCTTAACATTTCTACTGGGCCATCGAAACTTAAAGGGAATGAAAACGCTGCAAATCTAACACTTCGCCGTCCAGGCAGCGCTCGCTCTGACGCATGGCAACGATTTCTCCGCTGTACGCCAAGCGATTTTTCGTGCGCGTGCTTCCAGATCTGACTCTTGCAGACTGCTGCTTTCCGTCTCTCTTGTGATTTTTCACTTTGAGATACTGTCCCTTCGGCGTGGAGAGTGACTTGCGAGCTAACGCATCTATAAACCAAAGCACAGGCGATTCTACACCCTATTTGGGGAGGGGCTTAAACGACGTCTAAGTGCTTCCGTCAGCCACCAAAAAATGCCCTTTGTCCCAGTTCAGCTTCCTTCTTGATAAATTATCTGTGAAGCTGAGAAACATACCTTGGAAGCTGACCTTTGTGGTCAGCTTAGGTTTCTTAACCCTCGTCCAGTTAATAGACAGGAAATGACATACGAGTTCTAGCGTGGGCCCTGGGTAGGCAGGACGCTCTGGTGTTAATGTCACCATAGCAGATGTCTTTATAAGCTACACTCCCTTTGGTTAATTAATTATTTGAGGTCAAAGACAATGATTGTTCTTATAATCTAATATGCTGAATGGGTGAGAATGCTTCATGCTGAAGTATGTTATTAACATATTATTGGCTATTTAATATCAGGATGAATCTAATAATGCATTCATACATTTTAATAGCGTAATTATTATGATGAATAAAAATGAGTGATATGGGTAAACCAAGTGGTTAATCACAATGCAGAAAGAAAAGCAGAACCTTGCATTAACCTAACTGCAAGCATTATTCAAGTGGACAGTGTTTATGTGCTTGATAAAGTCTGGGCACTCTCCCTCTGCAGACATAAACCACGCTAATGAATGCGTAAGATGCCCTCGGAAACGTTGCGCTGTAATTTCATATTCTTGTTCTCTCTGTTTCTTCTCATCAGAAAGAGAAAAGAAACCACGGCGGCAACCTGCTGCATGCTCCCGCGCAGCGCATGCGGCGTGTGGGTGGCACGCGACCTGCTTTTGCCTTGCTGAACCGGCTAATTAAACGCCATCCTAGGAAGGAATATCGAGCGTGTAAAATTTTGGTCCGAAAACACTGAGGAGAACCTCACTGTAAATGACCACTTCATCTGTCGTGCGCTCTGCAGATTCCTGGGCCTCGTTAGCGCTAATCGTGCCAATTCTAGTCATCGACTCTTTTTTGGGATCCGGTCTTGATTGCTGCCTATTAGTTTTATCGTAAATAACAGCGTTATTAATCACGTGATTGTAGTCGATGATCATGGCCTTTGAAACCAGAACCTCAACCTGAGTGGAAGGCCAATATGCTGTAGCTTCGGACCTTAGAGTTCCCTTCCAGCATCCACTGCCCGCGATTTGTTTTATCAACCTCTGTGCCAGGAGATCCTGGAGATATTGTCGCTGGTGTCACATGACACCAGGTCTATATGTCCTGTATGGCAGTTGTGAAGAGGCTTCTGTCTATATATATATTTATTCATTTCAAAGCAGACAACAAAGGTCCACATCAAAAACCACACAAAAAACAAAAAAAAAAATACATCTATACAAACCACATTAAAAAAACGTACAAGCATTTTCTCCAGTATTTCCAATAACAAGAGAAATAGCATGTATCACTAAATGAGGGCTCAGTTAGGGCTTCAATAATTACATGTTGTGTCTCCATTAATCTACATGTAAATTTATGAATAAGATTTCTCAACACAGCATAAAAAGTAGGAACATTATTGGTCACAAACATATGGCTTGCACTAATCCATCTAAGGAGCTTAAACAATATTTGCTTGACCATATAATTTACAGCACTGGCGGATTACATCATCATCATCATCATCATCATCACATAAATGTGACCTAAATATCTCACCTTATTCATGATTTCTAAATCATGAAATGTTTGCTTCCTATCCTCCTTACTGCTGGCAATAATGACAACACTCTGTTTTGCATTGTACTTAATATCGTACAGTATTCCATATCTGGAACAAATTTTAAGAAACTGATGTAATCCAGCACTATAAGGAGAGAAAACCACAAGATCATCAACATACATCAGATGATTGATGCACCTCTCCCCCACCATACATCCTGTTTTACACTCATTTAATAATTGGGAAAGATCATTCATGTACAAATTAAATAAAACCGGTGATAAAATTCCCCCTTGGCGAACACCATTAGTCACCACAAAGGGTGCTGATACACTCCTGTTCCATCTAACTTGCATACTTTGATGTAAATATCAAAAATGCAGAATCCTGATTAAATATAAAGGAACTTTTCGTTCACATAATTTAGCAAATAATTTACCATGATTGATTCTATCAAATGCTGTAGATGCTTCAAGAGAGTGCATAAATATTGTAGAATTCTGACTCCTGTATTTATTTACAGTTTCTTTTAGTGCATAAATGCACATATCTGTACCATGTTTACGTTTACCTACTCTGGGATCCAGAATTCAACTCATCTCATAAAAAGACAGATGGCACTTCAATAAACTGCTTAAAAATCTTACTTCAGTGTCAGTTTGTTTTTGTTTGGACGGCTGTATACTTTTAACCCATGGCCTGCTGGTGCAGACCACTTGTTTAAACTTCCGCCGGTTTCTTTCAACACCAGCTACTTTTGAAGGACGGCCAATAATCGATCCATTATGCAGATGTAATTTCTGACTCTCCCCTGATGAACATGGTGTACAGAGTGTGCCACTGCTTTTTGCAGAGATACATTTAGGAGTCAGGGGAAGAATTAGTGCAGAGCTGGCTTACTTTAGAAACGTTTCTCTGTCAAGCAACCTGCAAACATACTCACAGCCTTATTTACTTGAGCGACTGTGCCTTGCAGTAACAAGCTGACCAAGCAGGATTTTGCATCTTGTTCATTCACCTGTTTATGTGTCATGGAGAAGATGAATCGTCCTAGAAAGTCATTTTCTCATTGGAATAGAGCGTGTTTCTTGTAGTTCCATGCATCCATTACTTATTGTATTTTTTAGCTATTGTCATTCTTTGTTAGTCCTCACATTATCTCTCCTGCCATTAAGACTCTCACCAGAGCCATTGTGATAGCAAATAGAAAAAAACATTATACAGTAAGAGCTGTTGCCACTGTGGTTGACAGGTGCCTGGTGTTGAGCCTTGCAGGCTGTCTGCCTATAGCTTTTGCTGGACATTCCTACTGTTGTACTGGAGACAGTCTGTGCTCTCACCCAGGTGTGAAAAATGCAGTGCGGTAGAAGAGTTGGTTAAACACAAGATAAATGGCACTCTTATTGCCAATAAGCATTTTTAATTTAATTTTTTATTTTTTTACTTTATTTTGTCCTTTCAATTGGTGAACAAACAGGGCTTGTGCAGACCAGTTACGCAAGGTTGATTATTCCATGCGACTGTGTTTGCTGTAGAGGCAGCACATGGCATGTGAAACTGAAGGATTTGTTTGGGCCCACAATGCAGCCCGGGTCCTGGAAGCGGAGCATCCAGGCCAGAACCGGCTCGGCGGGTTTCTGCAGGCGAAGCCAGGGAAGCCCTAGATCTTCACGGATACCACACACATATACACCGCGCCGCAGCTGTTGAAACGATGTTGAAATTCAGCCATGTGAAGTTTCCCGGCAGCCGAGTCGAAGGCCAAATAATCAGTGCCTGGGATCATCCCTTACAGACACCAAGACCACCCTGCAAATGTCAGAGCCAATTAAAGAGGAGAAGATATCAGAACAGCTCTATGTAAGGATGTTTATTTGAATGTAAGGAGCACATTATAATTGGCCCTGCGGGTTTGAGTAGGGTTCCCCTAACATGTGAATGCACTCTCTTCAAATGGCCGAAATATGCCAGTCTGGCGTGCACAGGATACAGGCAGCGTTTTTCATGAGCTCGTTAACTCAAGCGAGAACCAAAAATCATTCTGTTTATTAGTCAAAGGGACTCGATGCAAATTGAGCACATCTTTGTGACCCGTCTGTCCAGGGACAAACAGCACGTGAAAATCCGTAAAGCAGAAGGAGGCAGCGATTTACGACGTGGCCCAGAGGATCAGCGAGCTTTCGTGTTTGCCGCCCCCCCGAGCCTACGGTTACCCCCGCCTCCAGCCTGCATGTCGGCGGTGGCGAAAGTCGCAGAGAAGGATTCTTCTCGGGGCTGTTTTACTGCCTGCCTTTCCTGACAACACAAACAGCATTCAAAGTGCTGGAACAAAACGGTTTTGTCTCTTTGCTAAAATTAGGTCCCCACCCCCACCGTCCGTTCCCTCACAAGACCGTCCACTGGGATGTCACACGCTGGTGTATTTTCAGCACAAACTGCTCCCAGTCTCCTTCCTTATGATATCCATAATGGGTTTATGATAAATTCTGTTCTATAGTTAAAATCTCTGACTCAGGTGAATGAGTATAAATTATTTTCTATGTCAGATAAAAATCTTACAAACTGTCTGAAATAAATATTAGGGAATGTGGGGGGGTATGAATTGGATTGGAGTTTGTTTCTTAGTGAGGATAAAATAAATGGATCGCTGATTTCGTCACTGGTTTCAACTAGACTGTAATAACAATGTATTTCAAACATGAAGATATTTTAAGATGTTTAATACATTACGAAGGCTGTGAAAATTACTGCCTCGATATGTTACTGCAGCCTCAAATTGCACTTTGAAACTGGAACGCGGCTGACTTATTATTTGAGAAATAAAGATTTCAGTATAAACTGTTGATTTTAGATTTAAACATCTCTCTCTACACCACGGACTGCTATTTTGGGAATTATGGTCTAGATCTTAACATATTAAAGCTATTGTTTATGTAAATCTTGCTTTTCATACATTAAAAGGATCATGCCTTTTAGAACACAACCCTAAATTTATTACGTGGCGGTGCAAGTGCTCTGAGGCTCTGGTGAAGTGAATCTTCATTGTCTGCTGTTTAGCATTTGATTTACTGAAGGCTTGTGTAGACCTTCCATGCCATACAAGGCAGATTGTTCAACACACAGTCTCCATTCCAGTGTTTTTTTTAACCACACTTGATCAGTTCAGTTCATGCCTGATGTAGGTTTACCTTCTAAACCAATCCTTTGCATAATTGAAGTGTCAGGCAACAATGAGAACCACACTCGTCTTGATTTGTATATCCTAACACCAGACAATCTCCATCCATTTCTTTACTTTTCCTGTGTCTGCATCATCTCACACACCTTCCCCCACCCAGTGCCTCTTCTGTGCTTATGACCCTTCTCCCTCATGCTAAAGAATGTGTCTTTCATCTTCACACATAGGGGTGTCTCTACTGGTGCTTTTCCACTGGCATACAGGAACCAAGATGTACCTGTGCCGTACAGCGAAGAGAGTCTAGTTATAGCGCGGTTCCAGCTCTCTTTGATTTTCCACTGCAGAGGGGTCAGCTCGGTAAAGGAGTTGCCAAGTTTGGAGAGTGAAAGTGAAGTAAAACCAAACCACGATGTACATTATGATTTACTGTGTGCTAATTTCCTAATTTTCTTGCACATCTATAAGAATCGCCATGTTATGCTAGCATACGTTTGCGTAAATTTATCTTACGATGTTAGCATTCACTTACCTAAATTTGCATAAATTTGACTGTTCTATAGTACTTTTTTAAAGTAGGGGGTTGGAAATTTTCAAGTTCTCAGTTATCAAGAATTAGAGATGCACCGATTGCAATTTTCTTCACCGATTCTTTAGTGTGACTGGCTGATGCCAGTTTTTACCAATTCAGATTTTATTTCTAAGAAATATAATTAACAGCATATACAAACAAAAAACAGTTTTTCTTCAATGCAAAATTTTATTTTCATAATAAAAAGAATTATGTTATACTTTGCAACTTCCCTCAAATTGCACTAAGTTACAGGATCTTCTCTTACTTAAACAAGTCTCAAAATAAAGTGCTCTGTGACCGAAAAGATGTCCGGATAATTAACTGAAATTGAGTTGCTGTATACCCAACTATATCTGACATATTTTACTTTAAAAACAAGAGCAGGTGCAACAGATTTAAATAACAAAACAAATGTCAGTTATTTACATTTTCCAGTAGGATTAAATTCACCAGAGAACGCAACATTGACCTTTTTATCTTTTTTTTACTCATCTTAAAATAAAAAAGTCCGTAGGCTGCAAACCTCCAAATAAAACTGAAGTGTACTGTACTCTTCCAAATATTAATAGGTGTATGGTAATATTATTAATACCAACATCGCATGTTATGCACATACACTTCGTACATCTCCAATAAGATAGATTAAGATCAGGCTTTTTCATGCCGTCATACTGCACAGACATTATAACGCAGGGGGTTAAAGTTTCACTAAAATGTTTTTACTCCGTCATAGAAAAAAACTTTAGCTAGCTTTACAATTTTAATGATTATTCCTTTTCAAGATTATCTGGTATATGTTTAATAATCAGTTCAAAGTTTACCTCTGATGTTCCCCCACGGTTTACTTTGGCTTTACATGTATTACAAATTGCAAGCTTTGTGTCGTCTTCGCTCACGACATGTTAGCGTGCAACTGTAAGCGTGCATGTGGCTGTCAGGCCATTGCCTGCGCCGGTGTGCGTATGACGTGTGGTGCATGTGTAAAACAGACCAGTTCGGTATCGGAAATGCATGAGACTGACTGGCCGGTCTCTGGTCCAGGCCGAGCATGCTGAAAATCGTCCGATTCCGGGTCCTGGCTGATTGATCGGTGCATCTCTAACGAGAATGCATCAATACATCATGTTTTCCATGCGCAGAACACCAGTATCTCTGTGCATTTCGACCAAACAGGCAGAGTTGTGGTGGCCAAATCAGTTTGGTCACGCTTTCAGCCCAACTAGTAAGCGGGGCCATGTCAGTGCAGGTACGGCTCGGGTTCGGTTTACAGTGGAAAACCACCAGTTTGCGGTACAGGTCGGGAACGGCTCGGTTCGTGGTGGCGGTGGAACAGTGCCACATGCCCCACTTTTCATCTAAATAACTGTGTTCCCACAGCTGCTGCTAATCAGTCTGTTTACAAGACACAGTGCAGGCCGGCCCTTCCTAGGTACCAGAGAAGAGCCCTCAGCGATGAAGAGGCAGACCAGTCACTAACACTTCTCGCTGCATCTGTGTTAAACTGGGAACGGATAGTCTGGCTGCCAACCTACAGCATCAACTCTGGTCGGGAGCCTGCTAACACAGAACGATCATTTGACACATTTTTAATACGATTTAATCTCACAGCAACTGGAAAGCGTTCTTGACCTCAATGCAACACCAATGCATGTTTTTGTTTGTATTATTTTGTCATTTTAAAGTAGTACATATGCATCGGTTTGTCTTCCTAACAATACATGAGCGGCTTTTTCTAAGCATTAAGTGTTTTTAGTTACATGGCTAGACCCTCCAGTAATGAACACCTGTCAAGATTTTTCAGAACAAATAAAGAAGCTCAGATTACTACCAGAGGCTCTTTTCATCAAGCCTCTTGCCCTTATTCTGCTCATGATCCGTGCTTAAAAGGCTGTATGTGATGACCTGTCTCTCTCTCCATTTAAGTAATACTGTAATCTGCTTCATTAAAATGGGTGTGTGCATTCCATGTTTTATGTCTTTTTGTCAGTTTCCATGGGGGACCATGTTATAATGATGCTTTATTGATCCCCATGGAGATATCCTCTTTACACCTCCCCCAACTCGCTCTCTGTAGGTGAGGGAGCAAGCTGTCCGCGAAGGGCAGCCGCCTGTCACGGCACCCAGGGAGCTGGGGGTTAAGAGCCTTGCTCAAAGGACCACAGATATGCCGGGGGGGGGGGGCTTGAACCAGTGACCTTCTGATCACAGGCACAGGGGTCGAGGCACTGCGTTATGTTAGATATGTAAGTGATGGTCCTAGGCAAGCTGTACAGTTAGAAGCTAAATTGTATTTAGTATTTTTTTCCTTTGAGGCAGGTACAGTTACACGGTAACTGTTTAACGAAGAAATTTCATGATTTTGCCAGTGCCTGAAATTAAACAGCTAGGTCGTATCATTCTGCGAGCATTACGTATGATTCATATGATAAACTCAATAAAACATATATAGTCAGAATAAAATGCTTTATTAGCTTTCCTGTGATTGTTAAATCTTGTAAATGCAGCTTATTCTCCCCAGGCTATTTAAAATGGGACCATCATAAGACCAGCTAGAGCGCCATCAGCCCCCAGAGTTGCTTTGTATAGAAAACTCACATGCCTGCATCCAAAAGCATGTAGGCTGCAATTTGTGTCTCGTTTTAAGAATGCTGCCTGCTTCTTGTGAGATTAGAGACCGTAACTCAGCCAAAGACTCCCTAATGCCCAGCCTGTCACAGAAGCGGTTGTCAAGACTCATATGAGGAATACAGGTCATGAAGACCCCTGACAACGCCAGGGACACTGCTCAATGAAAACCTGTTGTATGGTATTCCATTTAAAGAGAGCGTCTAAACAGCCAAGGACCAAATTCACGACTGAATATGGGAAATCGGCCACGGCTGTGTGTTTGATGTTGCAGTGGAATATTTATAGAATATATTCACAGAGATGATCACGTCGGTATGAAAAAGAAGTTAAAGCATTCAGCGGTGCCACATTCTCGATGCCCTGGTGCCATGGAAACGCCGGCTACATGTTTTTATTTACATCGGCTCTTCTGCAGCCTGTACGTGGAGGGAAGGGTGCACAGGACTATGTAATGAGCCAATTGCCACACTTGTACTTTTTCACGTTAATCATCCGCAAGGCGGTCCTTGGGATGGGCCAGGAATGCAGTCGTGCTGGATTTCCTGCTCTTGTGTTTGTAGGCCAGGGACGGCATTGGCTTGCAAGCCGAACGCCCTTTTGAGTTCGACATGAATATAATGCAAAATGTCAGCTGACTGGCAAGGGAATGTTTTTGCTGTAATTAATCACTGGGGGAGGGGCCACCGCTAACAAATAAAAATGGAAGGGGACATTACGTTTTCTATGACTTTGCCTTCTGCAGCATGGTATCTTTCTAATTTTTACATGCTATTCGTGCTGCACATCTGTTATGCTTATAACGTGTTTATCCATGCATGCATGCATGCATCTATCCATCCATCCATCCGTCCATCTACAGTCCATTAATGAGACATGAGCATACAGCACATTGTGCCTTGTGATTTTACTGTGGAGCTCGGCGGGGCCCACAGTTTGGTGAAATGAATGCTTTTGTTTGTCATTTTTGTGAGCTTAAATGTTAACATCACTGCCGTTCTTGGTTGCAGACCACCGTCGATCGGTCATTCATATGGATACGTTATTTTCTCATTTCCATAAAAATCTTTTAAATTGATTTGCATAATCTAAGACTGCATAATCTAACCTTATCCCGTTGTAGAAACAGCTTAATAACATGAGGCTACTTTTAGCAGTAAATCCTTGACTTTTATTTGTACTTTCTGTGTCTGCATCATGGTACGTCCAGTTTGTGCTTCTAGAATGAATATATAGTACCCAGCTGGTAGGTGTCAAAGAAATGGGACACTGTCATCAGTAAAGAGACAAAACATGTATAAACTGGACATACTTTCGGCGATGTCTTTTTTGAACTTATCTGTACAACTATGCATTTCCTGTTTGAATAATGGATGAAAGCAGAAGAATGCTGAGATTGTGATCCATCAAACGTTCGGCCCCTTTCCATTATATGTGTAAAGTAAGCATATAAATGCAGAATGCTATCCAACATTTATCTTATAGAACAGGCAATTGCTTTTGCAAAGCACACTTGCGACAACATACACAGACCTTTTCAGGACTCGTATATACGACAATTCATCATATTTGTGTTATGGTAATTCATCATGTGTGTTTATGTGCACGAATGTCACATGAGTGACTTGATCAGATTTTGAAACCGCTGACAGTAATTTCAGTAAGGCATCCGTAAAATGCCAATATTTTCTATGCTTCACTAATAACATCAGAGCACAAACATAGCATTATCAGATCTAGGAAACCAGTATGACTCCATTCCTCAGCCTGTAGAGAATGGTTCAGTTACCTTCATCTATATCTAGAGTTATATACATACCTAGATGACACTTTCTGCAGATGTGCCTCACAGGTCAGTGTGTATGATAAGATGAATATTAACTCATAAATGTAGCCAACACATGCAACAAGCCTGTGCTGTAATTGCTTCCTGGTAGTTTAAGGATATAGAATATTGTTCTATATGTGCAATACCGTTCACCAATTTAACATACACTCGATAAATAAAAAATAAGAAAGTAATAGCATTAGTAGAATAAAATGAATGTGTAAAAGTGTATTGAGGGAGCGATAGTGAATTATGTCCATAGGAAATGGCATAAAAATCTATAAATATAATTTAATTGTCCAAGCCACTGATTGCGGTCAGGCGTTCATGGCTGAGGTGTGATTTGAAGAGGTGAGGAACAAATCCTTCATGGAGACTGGAAAGGACTCTCTGAAGTTCCAAAGCTGAGATGATGCTACACAGCTGGGGTACAATCGGCAGACCCTTGAGGGTATGGCCCCAGTGACGAGTAATTGTACCCTCAAAGGTACAAATTGGTACTTTTTTTCTGACAGTGTCATCTCAGCACACAATGGCCAAGATGACAGATCAGATCAGATGCTGATGATTTGCAATCAGACCTGGAATACACAGGCATCCCAAGCTGAACTGTATTGTGAAATCACTGACCTAAAGCAAGGAGGGATCATCGCTTTTGTCTATTTAAAGTCATTAAGTTACTCTGATCCATGGAGCTCAGTCGTGTTCCCGTATTTCTTGTTTTTAATGTTTTAATATTAAGCCACTTCAGTTTTGAAAATTTTCATTTGTTGACAACTAAACTTTTTTGAAAGCTTGTTCTGAAGGAATAACCTATTGACTACAGTATATATAATTATCCCAAACATCCAAATATTTTGAATCCTACACTTAAGTATATCCATTAAAACGCAGCACCTTTTGCAGTTTAAAATCCCAGAACATTGTCTTCCTTCCTGTTTAGCTCTAAAATCGTTTCTATAGAAAATTACCGCAAACGAGTGTATTTGGATAAAGTAGACTTTTGGCAGAATTCTCGAAGGTCACAAACAGAACAAACATCTCTTTGAACACTATGTATGAAGTACTAGGGATCAGCTGGTTTGTTCTGCTGATTTCATAAACATCTGTGATGTTCCAGTATAAAAGAATAGAAAGAAATGAAGAATAAAGGTGTGGTAGGACCAGACTGTTCTTTTCCATGATTAAACATGATTAAACATTGCAAGTGTCACTGCATGCATCCTGAGGCAGTCCATCTGGACGGCTAAGTAAGACCCAGAGATGTCGTTTGCTTTGTTTCCTAAAAAAAATTGTAAGGTAAGCTGTAATGGTCATTTGCTGGTTCACACTGGGATTTTCCAAAGAGCTACTGTAAGAATCCATCTGCTATGGAAGCATTCTACCGAAACAGCCCTGATCATCTTAGGTAGAATGCCGTCATCTTTTCTTCGGAAGGGATTGCGTGGTTATTATCATTTCCTGGGCAACAAATAAAGAATAAAAGTATAACTGAAAGGTTGCCGTTGATGACTGACAATGCGTTAATTTTTATCTAGGGAATTTTCATTCCTGCAGGATCACAGAGCGCCAGATGCCGTTTCTTCACTGCGTCTGTCAGCCTCTCGTATGACTCATGCTTTGCAGAGGCTACTTGGGTTCATATTTTACTTTCATACAGCTTGTCGTTGGCTTTTGACAAACTTCTTGTACCTGCCGCCATGGGGCACTAACTATTCTGTGCACCTGCTTTTGTTCCCCACAAAGCTGGACCGTGTTCTTACTCGCTGGGCCGTATTGATAAACCAGTGCACGCTGCACCCAGCTTCTGCCAATGGTGGCGAGTTTCTTTGTCGCAATCCCAGCGCCGAGTGAGATTCCCATGAACGGCAAAGCCAGAAAATAATGCCTGTGACTTCTATGGGGTTTTTTTCCCCCACAAAGTCTTAAACATCCAGTGTGAAATGTGCACGTGTTTTACCACACAGGAATGACATGTGCAAGAGAGAGACAATGGTAAGCTGACCGTGAAAGGTCTTCGTCTGCCTGCCGAAACACCTTCCCCAGGCATTTAGGTCATCAACCCCAGAGACACGGCTCGTTACTGGCAGTGGTCTTGACCGGCACATTCCGCCAAGTCTCCTCAGGCACGCGTGCAGTTCACAAGGCAGGAAACAGCTTGGGGGAATCCCAGTGGTCAAGGTTGCTAAAGCAGCGCATAGGGGAGGCGGATATCCTACCCAGGCCTGGGTCCCGTCCACCCGTACTTGCCACTCTTTTTAATTATACCTTTTCCCTGAAGCAGTGGACAGTGGCTTCAGTCCTGTAAATGGGGGCATAACAGGAATGTTCACTAGTGAGTCACCCCATTCTTTCTGCCCATCATTTAGCCAAGTCCAGTTTGAGATACTGTGTCGTACCAGCATCCATAGCTGCACAAGCAGGAACGTAAAGTCATTTTCCCCAAGGGGCAAAAATCTGAAAAAGTATGTCTGTTCTATTCTTTTTTTTTTAACAAAATAACACTTCCTGTGTTTTTATTTAGACTTTTTCATTTGTGTAGAAGTGACTGAAAAAAGATACGCCATGTGAACAAAGTTCTAGTCGATGTAGATGAAGTGAAAATGAACAGAAAGAACCGTGGCTTGGTGTAACTTTCCTGAAACATCACTACGCCAGTCTCATGCCCAGAGGACAAACAGATATGTGTCATGTTATGCTGCGTCGGAGAGATGTTTAGTTTCAGCTGAAACTAGAGCAAAGTTAGCAGCTTCTTGAGGTAACAGTGACCCATATCTATATTTTTGACCGAATGTGCACTAATCTGTCATACATGTGTGATTTAAAAGAAAAAAAAACGAAAACTTTGCGCGTTAATTTGTCCGATTCTTTGATTTCTGAATGCAGGTCAATGATGCGCTGGAAGTAATGATCGTTAAAAGACTGACGGCATGCTGTGTCTTTAACGAGCCAGAAGATACTCCAGCGGGGGGGTGGCTCTATACCAGTAAGGGTGAAGCGCTGCCGCAGATCGGCCAGGGATGAGATAAGCGTGCTCGGATCAGTATAGTTCAGAAATATTCTGCGCTAACCGAGTCGCGACATCAGCTTGACGCGAAGCAACATCTATCAGTACAAGACGCCGAGATATAATAAATGGAACGAGGACAAGGTTTTGCATTTGGAATTCACATGTCATCGGGGAAGACGATATACTGGAAATAATGGGGAATACTACACCGAAACCACTTATAGGTTTGTTCTAACGTGCCGCTCAGACAGCCGACATAATAATATATGCATGGTCTATATGTGCAAATCTGTGTTTATTTCTGTAATGCATGATTAATTTTGATAAATGATGGGTAGTCTTATGTTTATGACTTAAACCTTTTCATTAAATCCTCGGTCGTTGCTGCTTTAGCTGTCCGATCATTGCGTGGGAGCTGTAAACCGCGCTAGTCGAATTTCCGATGGCTTGTCCTAGTTTTAAATACAGATTTTCGTTGCTGTTTGTTAATTTATGTTTAAACTTTAAGCAACCTTAATGTATCTTTGGTCTCGTTCGGATAGTTCAGCATTTGCATAGGGGGGAAAAAATCTAATTTGTTTAAGGCAGGCTACCTGTTTCACGCGTTTTTAATCATACGAATAATATATAGGCTATTTTGCAGTATATTCGCAGGACGCGTTTTGCGATTTACGCCAGACATGAAATCTAACGAGAAACAGGTACGGATTTATTTTGTTAGTGTGATTAATATGAGATTCAGCAATAAATACCTCAATGGGTTATTTATATCGGTGTTGGTTTTGGAATATTTTATTAGTCTCCTAATAATTAAAGTTGGGTTTGTAAGTTAATTTCAGTTCCCGAGTATGATTTAACTCAGTAGCATATAAAGAAACTGCGACGTTTTTTACATATTTATTCTAATTTTGATGCTCGTATATTAAGTACTGCGTATTTATTTATGTGACTATTCTATGCGTTATGAATTAGGGGACTGTACTACCCTGAACCTCTGCTTGGACTCGAATCCTGTTCCTGCTCTTTGTATATGTGGAGTCCTCATGTTCTGCCACTGGCATGTGGATTTCCTCTGGTTATTCGTGCAGTTAGGTTTATTGGCCCCTCAGAACTGTCTGAGTGTTTGGGCCCTGCAGTTGGCTGCTGTCACATTCCGGCTGCACCCCGGTCTTGTGGACTCTGCTCTTAGGCTGACCTCCAGACCCCTCTAACCTTGTCCAGGATAAGGAGTCTGAGTGAACGGGGATGTAGTAATTTGCATTGAAATCAGTGAACGTTTCTGAGTGGATTCTTTAGACTCTAGGCTTATTTTGTATTTTTGTTGTATGTCTTTTCCATATACATACATATATACATGTAATATTTATACTTAGAATTAATGAAAGAAACCTGAAATATATCAATATGGTCATCACATATAAGTCTGTAAGCCAGCTTTAACATACAGTTTAGTAGGTATTGAATATTTTCCTGGAATATTCATAACTGTATGTTTATTAATGACTCTTCTGCATATTCTAGCATTGTAGGCCAAACTTTATGCCATTGCACAATAATAATGGCTATTGCGAGAATGGAATTTTTATATTTTTTTAGAGCAATATGTGAAATTACTAGTTTTTCCTTTCGTTCACGTCCAGGTGTTATAAGGTAATAAGGAATCATGCACAGATATCATACTGTCAGAGAAACCGAGGTGCTTTCAGTCATGATCTCTTTATATTTGCAAATGCCTTTCATATTGCTATGTTTATCAATAGTGAAATCATACAAATTATGACAGGAATTCATCAAGGGTTCTGAAATACAGAGGATATAACACTCGCAAGCTCGATTCCATGTAGGGTCAGAAATATCGCTTGGGCTCAGTTCCTGGACCAAACTTCTGTTTTCCTCACAAACTCTCATGAACTCCCATAGGACGCCTTAGAATAACTTTTTCGGGGCTTCAGCATTCCTGCTTGGCTTGTCTTGGAAAAATAAGGCAGCCAAATGAAGGTATTAAGCGAAGACAAAGGAAGATTGGTGATGTCTTGCTATTCTGGCCAGAATCCAGATGCAGCCATGCTGTAGGTGGATGGCACAATGAAGAACATTTTTTTCTGTCTCATCATCATAAGGGAGTTGACCTAATAAATGCAATACCCTCTTCCTGCCACAAGGTTTGCTTTTGAGTGCTAACAAGCCTGTTTTGGGAATCATTAGATATTTAACATGCAGCAAACAGTGTGAATTACCTTTAAATTCACATGTGAAGATCCCTCACTGCTCTAATTAAAGGGAATTTCCTCTGTAATTTGATAATTGTGTTAGTTTCTTTGACGCGTTTACTGTACCTCCCCATCAAATAGCCCAGATTTAGTTTTCGCAAATGGATGGTGTTCACCTGATATTTTCATGATGCCCTTTGTGTTCATTTTCACTACGCGTTTTCTGTTCTCTTTTTTTGCATGCAATTTATACATGCGCGACACCTGTTGATGAGCAATGCATATTTAGCTGTGCCGTCTCTGTTCTAATGCCATTAATACCTGTCCATTTCTTCAGTGAGCAAAACAGTCATCCATTCTCTTTGTTACCTCCATTACCATTGCTGTGAAACGGTCGGTTCAGTTTGTACCAAATTATTCCCACACCTGTATGTAAGTAAACATTTGTTAAGTTAGGTGGTTGTGACTCTGGGAGGTGGAACCAATTATCAGACACTTTTTTCTGTCCTCGGTTTTGTGCATGATATTGATAATCAAGCCACCACACAGCATATGAATTACAGTATATGAATAAGTATATTATAGCCATATTTAATTGCACTGTAATTAATGTAAATAATTTCCACAAATGGTTTCTTTCAGTTACGTGTCAGAAGAAAGCAACTCCACCGGATAATTTGATTCGATTTCTTATAAACACCTGGGTCGTTTCTAAGCCACAGATGCTGCTGTTGGTGCTGGCATTTAGATTCTCCTTTTGCCTGAAGTCTTCAGGGGCACAAAAGTACAAAGCTCTGCTCAAACGTACCATAATAAAAATGTGACGCTTGGAGGAACCTCCTGTATCACGCATCATGGCATCTCACCAGCTGAGAAAGTCCCACAATGATGACCTCAGCTGTTATCACACAAGAAGACAGGCATATCAACTTTTAAACATTAAATCTTTCTTTCCAGAATGAACAGTGTCAATTAGTGCAGTGGCCTGAGACCAAAACTGGGACACATTTTAGCCTTGGAGATAAAGCATATTTAATCTTATTACTTGTGTTGTAAAAAATAATTGGCCTTATTCTGGGGAGATTTTTTTGCCTTACATAAGTCAGTATTGTAATTTGTTTTTGATTCTTACAAGTCATGGGATTCCAGCTGTTAGGGTGTATTTGATTACCATCATCACTTAGTTCACATGTGTTCTGATAACTGCCCTTTGGCTAAAAGACTCATTTTTATACCTAATTGAAACAAATTGTATGTGATGATAATACAAAAACAATTATGTTTGAAGCCCTCAGTTTCATTTTGTTCTTGGCCATTTGTGTTGATTGACTCTTGAGCCATTTTCAAGCTTTAATTTAGTATTTGCAAGCTCACAGTTTTGTTGTCTCTGTGTGTTATTCATGTTTTAACGGGAAATAATGCACCATCTCAGTGGTGGCTGAGAATGATTAAAATCAGCATCGAGCAGACGACTTCCTTTGAATTTCCCATTATATGGTTTGCTAAGGAGCTCAGAATTTGAATAGTTGTAATTTTGAGCAAGTATCTTGTCATCAATGTTACTAGGATTTTGCAACTAAATTCTTTCTTTTTGGAATATTAGATTGATATTTAGAAATGAATGTCTATGATGACTCTAAGATCTGTGTTCTCATGAGTAACAAGAAGTCTTCTTTTGGCTCTTTATGTGGGAAAATGCTGACATTTCCTTTTTGTCTGGGCTATTTCTGTTCAGGGTTAGAGTTCAGTGATATCAGCAAATTCAGGAGATGCAACAAAATGACACTGCAATTAATGTATGAAATGGCCCTGGATGTGATTATGGCTGTTTTGGTGTCAAGCTTAAAATAGACCATATAGTTTTGAGCTGTTTTTTGTTTCACTGCCATCACATCATTGCCTTCTAACCCTAAAAAACAACATTCTGAGCCACAGTTTCTATAAGCGGTGACGTTATTCAAGAATAGCGTCATGCTCCAAGGTTATTGTTGTTGATGATAAACATAAAATGATCACTATGAGCGTATATCTATACATTCTAAAGCAGTAGCTTTCCTTACGCTAAAATACTAGATGTTGGAGGGATATAATTTACTAAATTCAAATTTGACAGACCGTTTCACAAATAAGCCTCCAAAGGTGATTGGTCGATCAGGAAACCTTCGCACTGCACTGTCTTACGGTTTCCATTGGAGATGTTCCACATCCTTAGAGTAAAGATGCGCTCTCAGGTTCTTGTCCAGGAAAATATTCTGTCAGCTTCTTCCTTGTGACTTCCTCGGAGGACTGAGAGAGGGAGCACTCTCTGGGCAGAGTTTGAAATGGGTTTCGAAAGCATTTCTCAAACTTGCAGTCAATGATATATATTGTTTGACAGTACTGTCAAAATGTTAAGCTTGACCAAACCTCCTGTCATAGGCTCTGCACGTCATCCACAAAGTGCGGTTATAACATTTGCTGAGAAGCAGCATTTTCACGCCCTCCCTCGCAGTTTGGATCCTCAACACTTTTTGGCTCTTGCTTTGCACCTCATCGCGTTGTTGATTCACCGCTTTCACAAAAAAATATACTTTTATAGCATATTTTATTTACACCCTTTCACACCTACAAATAATTGCAAAAATAGAGCGGATTGCTTTGGAAGGTTCTCTCCAAAGATACAGATAAGGGTTTTATAATGTAAAAACTTATTGGAAGCCAGAAATGACCACCAAACTAATCCAAGTTTAAATAGCATGTGAAACTGAGACTGTTGTGCTTGCTGCATTACAGCATAGCAAACTGTGTGTTTTCTACATTGAAAACGCCATGTAGATTTGGTCTAGAGCTCATTGATTTATAATGAAATCAGTCTGTGACCTACATACTGATCTGAAAATATTGCCAGCATTGTTTACACAGGATAAACGAATCCATTTATTAGTCTGCAATGCCTGTGCAAATTAATGATATCACATGGAGACACAATCTGAGAAATGTTTCGATTAGTATGCTGTCTGAAAATGTCAGTTAAGATTAAGATTAACTTTACTGATGACAGTGTGATTATCCTGTATAACATTGAATTGTTTCTGAATCACACTCCTAATGACCTTATTGATGTATACGTATTTGATGTAGCTTCTATTAGTTAAGGAAAGTTCTGATTTCAGTTGAATGGCTAATATGAAAAGCAGGGGAAATGAGTTCTGTTGAGGTGACTAGGAAGGTGAAGGCAACTGGATCAGCTGAATTATTTGCAGACACATTTTTTCATACACCAGGCACTCACTGGTAGCCATACATTCATTTGCATGCTACCTGAATACTTTATGACTCAGCTGTTTAATTTGAGGAAAAACAATGGAAATTCTTGAATGTCCTAGAAAGCTGTAGTCATTCAGCCTCACCCTGTCTGCAACATCACCCGAGTCTGAATGTGTTCTTTTTCTGGAGAATCAGAAGTTTGTCGAGTACCTGAACTTTTCTTTTGGTATTAGTGTTGTAGGTGCAGATTTCCATTGATCACAGGGAAAAGCATCATTTTCAACATAACTTACAGTAAGAACTGAGAACTATTTGCTGTTGGCAGCATCAAAGATCAAAGTCAAATGGATTACGAAGCACCCTAGGGCAGTGTTTCCCAAACTGTCCTCGGGGACCCACAGACAGTCCATGTTTTTGCTCCCTCCTAGCTCCCTTACCAAACAGCCCACATTTTTGCTCCCTCTCAGCTCCCAGTAGGAGCAAAAACATGAACTGTCTGCAGGTCCCCAAGGATCAGATTAGGAAACACTGGGGCACACTCTAGGGTCTTTATTGGCACACTGGTTAAAGAGACAATGTGGGCACCAGATAGATCTCTGAAGTGCCACATTGGCTGTCTTTGGCCAGGAGGTGCAGAGAGCTGGCCTGCGCTCTGTCAGCTGGGCGGGACAGCTGCACTTCTCTCCATGTCGTCGCTGGGGGTCCGTAGGCTGGTGGGTGGGAGTGAGCGAGCGGCGTGAAGGAGTTTAGTGAGGCCTGCAGCACGTAGAGGACCAGGAGGCGGCCGGCTTGGCAGTACACATCAGAGGGGGAGGGTGCCGGTCCTCAGACCTACTGGCTTGGCACAGCCGCTGTGTGTTGTGGGGGGGGGGCTGTGAGAAAGGGCCATCGATAATCAGAAAAATCACCCAACAGCAAACATGAAACCTTTAATGATAAGTTGTATGGCAAAGATATACATCCGACACAGAGATAGTTATATTGTGAAAATCCTTTTAAATGACATTGAGATCAAGTACAGTAATTTGTTTTTAATTCTTAGATGACAGTCATTTCACCGTCTGCTTCTGCATTTATAATATACCATTCCAGTCTAGTTAATGGTAACGGAAATAAATATTTCTAAAAATTTTAGAATTGTAATCAAACTAAAAAGAAATCAGTATTTTCTTTACACTGTATTTTTTCTGCATTTACTTTTTCTTGTAATGATCACTTGGAGTTTGCTTCATAGGAAATCAATAGAGCTTTTTCACACCAACCAGAAGTGGGTCAGCGACATGAAAATTCATAGAAAACGGATAGCAAACACATATTTTTTTAATTGTCTCATCTATGCCTCAGTTCGATATCTTTAATATTGTGAATAATGTGGAATTACGTTTTCCACCAAAAGCAATACATTTGCCGCATATGTTCCACTACAACACACACATGACTGCATGTCTCGCACTTTCCTAAATGTTAGCACATGGTGAACACCTCGGATTTTCCCTCCAGTTTCCAGGTTTCCGAAAGATTCTGGATGTTTCATTCGACGTGCTATTGCTATGCATTGATATTGAGGTACTTGTGCCATAAGCACTGAATGCTAACACACAAATATTTTTAATGGAATGTGATTAATGTTGATGGTGTTTATATTTGATGTGATAAATGAGAAATAAAAATGGAAGCCAAAGGTTTGCTGCTGCTTATTCTAAATTAAAGCTCAGGATCTCAGGACTTTCATCCTGATAAATTCACTAAATGCAAAAGTTAGTAAAAATACATGCCGACATTAAGAAAAAAAACAGTTATTAAAAAATCATTTTTTTTTTTTTCTTTTTCAAATTCAGCCAGTAATCCATGGGAGCAAAGTATCGACTGCATGCGTACATGCTGTCCCTCAGGACCCTAAAATCCACTCCTCCATCTGGAATCCTAATGACTTTGTTTGTATTTTTAAGTGTGTGAATGTTTTAATGTCTTTTACTTATTATGCAACTATTTTCTTTTATTTATTCCTCTGTGCAGCACTTTGGTCCATAAGGTTGTTTAAAGTGGACTGGATTGGACTTGCACAAATTCTTAAAAAATCTACAGTCCGATAATCTGAATTTTAGGCCTAAACATATGTTAAATACAGTTTCGACAAGAATTAAACATTGATTGGGTTATGAAGTCAGTGTTACTTTTATAGAGTTGCATAACTTAAGTCTCGCTTTTAAATCCGTGTTTCAGAATTTTTTTTATTAATCACAGTGTAACAAATCTACAGAACGAAATCCGCTAACCACTAACTGCAAACTAGCCTGGCCAGAATTTTATCGGAGCATGCCCAGTTAGTGTGTTGCGGTGTGGTGTCTGGGTTAACCTGGTGTTTCCTTTCATCAAAAAACAAAATAAATTTTAAAAAAAGCAAAGAGCTGAATGTTCACGTTGAGTGTGAATAAATTAATTTACTTTTCTAGTAATTTTGTGACTCTGATTTTGTTTTATATCCTTCATACTTCTTTGCCAGTATGGACTTGCGTTCTGAATGGCCTTAAAAAGCTATTAAAAAGTCTTAAATTTAACTTGTTGAAACCTGCCGAAACCCTGTTATAAATTGTAGATTCTTCAGAAATTAACCTAAGAACGGTTGCTTTGTGTCTAATAGGAACTACGGTTTCAACTGTTGTCATTGCGATATACACAGTGGAAGCAGTGCAATACGTCATCAGCTGCATATGGCCGAAAGAATGCACTAATGTGGACAAAGGACTATTGTGATTGAAATTTTTATTGTATGAGGAACACAGGTGAGGTGAAAAACAAAACAATTAATTTTTTATTTATATAGGCTGGTTTTAGGAAGCTTGCAAACATCATTTGGATCAAATGCATTTCTTTGTAAGCGTGGGTTCACTGTTAATTATAGATATGGGAAAAATCCATTCAGTTATGTCTTGCGGTTCGTTTGTGCAGCGATTCATGTGTCGCCACACTAAACCTGAAATCAGTATTTTATGAATTTATGATTTATATACATTTGGATTCGAGGTGGCAAAATTTTGCAGTTCCTCTATAATCCTACAGGTGGCGTGCTTGAAACTATTCTCACATTGACAGACAGCACAGCATTCGGTGTAGTAGGGATATTTCTAACTTTGTTTAGCAATAAAAGGAATGGAGGACGACATAGCAGAGATTCGTGCTGCTCCTCCACAGTTTAAATCCAATGTATGGAGGAACTTTCAAAATTTTAACGGTAAAGAGGAGTTGGACATGAGCCGTGCTATATGCAAACTTTATCCTGCAAAGTTAAGTATTGTGGGAATACGATGAACATACGGGCACATATTGCTAGACATCATCCTGAGACAGACAAGGCAGCGGAGACGCATGCCAGCAGCAAATGTAGCTTTTTGTTAACTTCTGATTTTAAGTTAAAATTCATACTGATGTATTTGAAGTGGTTTTGCATTGTTTAATTGCTGCCTTTGGTTTTTTGAGGAGGGAAATTATTTGGAGTATATTTCGCATACTCGTGTTCAATTCAGCTGTGCAGCTATTGAATAAAACTTTAACGGTATTGCTCAACATCTTTTTTTTTACATGGTTCAAGGTTTCAGAATTCTAAAAAAGAAAATAAATGGAAAAATCGAATCAGGATAGTCATAGAATCGCAATACTTACAAAATCGCGATACATATCAAATCAGCACCTAGGTATTGTGATAATATCATATCGGGAGGTCACTGGTGATTCCCATCCCTACTGTTAATAGCATATTGTCTTCATTCGGATTCAGTGGTAGATGGCTATGTGAAATTATTAAAAAGGCATTTATTGATATCAGCCGCATTTATTTGCCTTACAGTGTGATTAAAGTCATAAGATGATCCTTAGTAAATTTTAAATAACGTGAGAATTAAGAAATTGGGTTGAAAACCATCTTTATGGTTTTGTGGGCTGAATTCTATTTCTACATGAGGTTAGCAATTTCAACATGAAAAGTTTATAAGTTAATAAAGAAAGTAAATTTCTAAACATACTTGTGGATTGAATCATTCTCTATTAAGCATGAATAGATAGGAGAGATATGTAGGTATATATCAGATATTACAAAGCTCTCCCTTTTTCACCAATCTCTGAGAGGCCTTTATGAAGGCCTTTGTTTGTCTTACTCTTCTTGAGAAACAAAACTTTCGGTTCTCACGCCTAGATCAAACAGCCCCCTTCTCTTGACTACCTGACATGACTGCAGGTGTGGGAACTGAGGATGATGGGAAATGGAGCAGAGCCAAGTTTCACCACGGTGGGAGACGGCATGAACACGAAACCCTGCAAAGTGAAGTCGTCTGTACAAATAGCCCTGAGGGATGTCTCTCCTGATTGCGTAGAGCAGTGCTTCCCAGTCCAGTCCTCCCAGTTCCTGTTGGAGCAAAAACCTGGACTGTCTGTGGGTCCCCGGGGACTGGGTTGGGAAACACCGGCATAGAGTATTTCAGCTGAATCAGAGTAAGAGGCAATGCACAGTACCGGCTCCGTCTTTTGGCTAAATAGAGAGAATTCTAAGATGCGCAATTTCCCATCACTTAAATTTTAGAAACTTACTGTCACATACGATAGATATAGCCTAGATAACCAGCTATGGTAGATGAATGGATTCATGAATGGATGGTTTTTATTATTAGCATCCCAGTCAAACTGCAGGATAATTATGATATCATGCAGTAGTCTGAAATGTAATCCACTGTACCACCATTTCGTGGCTGTATATCTTATTTCAGAAAGCTAATTATCACTGAGATGGAGATTTGGAAATTCAGCCCTGTGTTACTGTGTTGTAATAATACCAGGTACACCACCCCCCGGGGGGGCGGG
>JAODKC010000002.1:8965182-8977786 GCA_026777985.1 Mormyrops attenuatus
CTGAAGCCTCTCTGCTGGTAGATCAGTATCAGCTACACCACCCACCTTGGTGTCGTCTGCAAATTTAACTAGTTTACCACCCCTCCTGAGCATGGGATGTCATCATACACTCTGATGTATAAATCTCTTGTGGCGACGGAGCTGAAGTTCTCTGATAGCTTTTGGCGACGAACCTGGCCTGAAGAGCCGGTTCAGCTGTCGTCCCCTCGGCCTGCTGCCGCTCCCTGGCTGGTGCCGCGTACGGCACGGAGGAGCAGGATCTATATTTGGAAGCCGGGGGAAGCCTCTTTTACGGACCATGGGCGGAGCGGTGTCAGAATTCACTGCAAACCCCCTTCAGCCGTCTCGGCAATAGGAAGGACGGGTTTGGCCGCAAGGCACCGGCATTGCATCAAGTGCCGCCGTAAGTGCGAAGTGTGCCCTGAGCCCTGCACTGCTGTCACAGAACATAAGGGAAGCACGGCGATTAATGGGGAGCCATCACCCCGCAAGCCCTGTCACATGATCAGCTCTATACCACATCGCTTTCTGTTCCGCTATCCTTTGTCATTTAATACCCGTCTCTCTCACACACACAGACACACAGATTAGGTATCTATATCTTTATGGGGACTCTCCACTCATTTCTATGGCAATAACCTTAATCCCAACAATGACAACCTTAACCCTTACCCAGCCCTAACCTGGACCATAGGTAACCAAACAAAATACAAGGCTTTTGGCATTTTTCGTTTTTTGATTGCAGTTACAGATTTTTATAAAAAAAAAAATGTCCGCACAATGGTGAAATAACAGGTTTTTATCATATTGTGGGGACATTTGGTCCCCACAATGTAATATATAAATAACCCACACACACACACACGGATTATGTAATATATACACGCCCAAACACATACATAACAAAAGACGGATTATAAAGGATGTTTAAATGGGTATTTAAAGCAGTGAGCTCCTGCTGCTAGCTGGACTCTGTCCTCTGGGTTGCAGAATAGTCTGATATGGCTTTTAATTTTAGTATAATTCCTTCATGCAACATAATGTGGTGGAAAAAGATGCAAAAATAAAGTTATGTGGAGGGTAATACTTTAAGTTGCCTTCAAACGATGGTTGCTTTCTTCATCCACCCTTTTCTGCTTCATCTTATGTTCTTTTGTTTTTGTGCTAAAAGGTTGTTATCATGTTATCAAAGGTATATTTAAAATCAAGAGGCTTGCTAGAGTAAAGTCAGCTTCGCTTTTGAAGTATCTCAATTTATCCACCACCGTTTTCTCTGCGTTCATTCGTTAGTCTCCAGGGTGTCTCAGGCCTTTAATCTATGGCCCAACTGTTTGTGGAAAAGATTACTCAAAGCATTACTTTCTAATTTTATTTTAAAAGCTTCCAGTTCTTCAAAGGCTTCCAAGTGTCACCTGCAACAATGGAATTGGATAGTCTGATTAAAGAATGCAAGCTTAAGAAACACTTTTTACGGTTATGATGTAACATGTACTATTTTGAACTGTAAAAATATTGGTTTAATGGATTCAGCGTTGCGGTGGAATTCTCAGTAAACTCTCAATTCTTTTTAAAAATGCGAGCAACTAAGTAACCAGCTGGGATTTATTTGTTCCTTAATAAGGCTACCTTTACATACCCGTAAGGTCATAACCTTCAAATCTGTAAGATCTGTAAATAAATCTCTGACCAATATCATGTGCTCTTTCCTGTTCTTTCAGTAACCTTTTCTTTCTTTTGTCTTGCAAACTAAGCACATTTATGGGCAGAAATCGCACACTCTGCATCTTGAGCACTGCAGGTTCTAACACAAATAGTTAAACGTGGGCTGGTAATGCATGTAAAGTACCAGACCTGCCAGCAAACATTCTGG
Organism: Mormyrops attenuatus; assembly: GCA_026777985.1. Lineage (NCBI taxonomy): Eukaryota > Metazoa > Chordata > Actinopteri > Osteoglossiformes > Mormyridae > Mormyrops > Mormyrops attenuatus. The sequence goes on from JAODKC010000002.1 coordinate 8,967,053, forward strand.
GTAGCGTTCCATGCAGTAACATCGACTGTTCTAGGTTCCCCATCTCTGCCTGGCTGTGCGTGGCTCCGCCGGATAAGAGCCGTTACCCGTGATCAGAAGACTGCCCGTTCAAATCCCAGGGCTGACTCTTATTTTGTTGTTTGGCCCTTGAGCAAAGCTCTTAGCTCAAATTGCTAACTACAAGTGTTGCTTTGGGCAGAAGCGTCTACTTAATAAATAAACGTTACTTCCACAAAAAGTTTACCATACTTCCGACCGGTAACACAGATTTTCCTCAACGCAATATATGTAAATGTCCGAATTAGACATATTTTGAGTGGCGAATTGATTTTAAAAGGTGAAAAATACAATTTTAAATGATTTTGGCAGATCTGTTTGTTTAAATAGATGGTGTTCTGCCAGTTTTGAAATTTGCACCATCCTGCTAAGATTTGCAGCAAAAGGGCTGATTACAGCTTATAGTACAATAATATAACAAATGGTAGATTAATCACAGACTGCTGAATGTGCGCGGACGGGTTGAATGTGCGCGGACGGGCTGAATGTGCGCGGACGGGCTGTTTGCCAGCCTCGCCTTGTTGGATTTCTGTGTATATCTGTGAAATCACAACAGCCACAGTTCTTCAGATTTCTAACCAGCTCTGTTCTAAAACAATGGAAATCAGACTCATGAAACGACTGTACATTAATATAAATGCTTATTGGGGAGGGAACCCCTCCTTTTTGCATTTGAAGGGAAAGGAGAGTCGCAGAGCTGCTGCATGCGCTGTAAGTGAGCTTCAGCATCCCCTCATCCCTTCCGTTTCCTAATCTTCAATTCTCCATAAATTTTAGCTCCATGAAAAAAATATAATCATATGAGATGCTTACTGGTATTGTAATGGTATTGTAAAACTCCCGTCCTTCTTAAAACGCTCACAAACGTTAAATGAAGACTCGCTGTTGAGAGGCACAAAACGCAGAATTGTGTCATTTTGGCAGGAATGCCTTTTTAAACACCTTTTTGTACGTCGCTATGTACTTTTCCAGTGCATTCACACCACGGAGGGCAAACAAACGTGCAGACTGAGAAACCACAGATAGCTGAGCTGTTTCATAATGCTTCGGACGTAATGTGAGCTCGGAAAATTGCACCAGGAAAAACCGTGTGTTTTCATCCTGGCTGATCTGGGGGAGCAGAAGTCACCGGTAGTGTTGCAGTGCTACTGTCTGCTGTATTTATACATGCAGACATGCTTTTGTTCGAAAATGGCTTGAGTCTCGGACATATTGCAATAAATACAAGTGTGCAGACAGCAGGAGTGTGGCTGGAATTGTTCAGCAGGCCGTGTGGTCATGTTAGCTGCTGCCTTACCTGTCGTCCTGTTTGGCTTATCCAGCACCCCCGGAGTGCCTGCAGCAAGGCAATAGCTATTCTGTCAACTGATATTAATGCTCCTTGCAGAGAATGGTGTAACCCCCCCCCACCCCCCCACATACCAGGTTTGCAAAAACCACCACAGGTTACCGGGAAATATGAATCAGGAAAGATCAGACGTGCTCAGCCTTCACAGTTTACTCACAGCAGTCAACTAGGATATTTGAGTGATCTGAATGCAAGACACGGTTCAATTTGGGGTTGAAAATGGACCCAATTGTCTTCATGGTTCCTGAAATAAGCTACTGTATTCGGTGCTGATTTCTTAATTCCACTAACAGGAACCCAGAAGGACAATTGAGGTTCTAAAGCATGTTTATTGGCTACACTGCCCCATCGTTCATCTTTATGAAGCGATCTTATATGGTCGACGAATGTTTGTGATTGCAGGGAAGGTACACGTCTGCCTTGTCTGATGTTCGCTTTCGTTGCTGTACTTCTCTTTAGCGCGTAATTAAGGGTAATGTCTAATTTGGGAAATGTGCTGTGGTACATTGAGCTGAGTGATTCCCCTCGAAGATCTGAGCAGATTACTGAGTAATACTCAAGCAGAAACTCAGGCACACTAAATCAGGGCCATAATCAAATGCGGGAACTTTATCCTCAAAGGACAGCTCTGTTAGACTAAGAACCACAGTAGCATTTTACAAAATTAGCCGACCACAGCAACAGACAGAGTGGGACCTTTTCCATTATGGAGGCCGTGATGCATCACAGAATCTCTATCAGGCAGTATTTTTGATCGGTAGTGCTGCTGTTGGGCATTGCTTTGAGATGACTTTTTCAGTCCATCTATCTTCCAACCACTTTTCCTGGACAGGGTTGTGGGGGGGGCATTCGGAACCTTTCCAGGCAGCATTGGAAATATGGTGGGTTACATTTCAGCGTAGTGCCCAACATGAGCAGGGGCCCACCCAGAGATGGGTAGTTTTTAAATGGTAGACAGTACAAATCCAGACCATGCAGCATGCAGGGGAAACCCATGACACAGAGGAGAAGTGCCACTCAAATCTCCAATGCTGCAGTGGCAAGAAAATGGTACGAGCCACCATGCCAACCCTGCAGTGATGAGGAAATGGTACAACCCACTGAGCCACCATGCCAACCCTGCAGTGGTGAGGAAATGGTACGACCCACTGAGCCCCCATGCCAACCCTGCAGTGGTGAGGAAATGGTACGACCCACTGAGCCACCATGCCAACACATGTTTTTATCATCAATAATATTATGATCAGTCCTGGATACATTGTACATCTGGGAAGTGTATCTTTTATAAATCAATTACCATGCAGCCTAAATTTGATTGTTCCCAATACTGTCAAACTAGCAAAAGCTATCAACATTTACTGAGCTACAACTGACAATACTTGTGGCAATAATTTTGTTTATTTATGTAAGCTGGTGCACCATGATCAACCAGGGATATCAATAACCAATAACACTTTACTTAAGGGGCCACAAATACCTTAGTAACTCAGTCATTACTCAAGTAAAAATCATGAACAAATATAGTAACTGCATGAAGTGCGTGAACCGTTATGACTGATCAGAATCAGAATCAGCTTTATTGGCCAATTTTGTTTACACATACCAGGAATTTGTTTACACATACCAGGACTACAAAAAACAAACAACTAGATACAGTAAGTACTGCATGATCAATGATGAACGAACACGGGAACAGTACATAACTACAACTTTCTTTCTGATTAATTAGTACATTAAGTAAGAGTCTACTGCTGCATTATTTGTGCTGTTACGGCCCGGCAAATATGAACTGTAACAAGGACAAAAACTGGAAAACCACCAATATCTATTAATGAAACACCCAGGCATTAGTAAAGGTTTTGTCTTTATAGACATTTCAACTAGGGCGACAGATTAGAAGGAAAAACAATGTGAGCAGCTCCTCCGTGCACACAGAGTTACAAAATGAGAGGCAAACCACTCCTCAGGTACAGATGATGGCAATAATGAACCGGCACCCCCCCGCCCCTGCAGATTGTGCTGAAGGGAGGTGTCGCCGTAACAGACTCCTTCAGGTAGAGTGTTACCCAATAATCTTCTGTTACGTTTACCTGCTTCATACTTACTGTGATTTTACCGTGTACATCAATGTGTACCGTGCATGTGTGTTTACTGAATGGTTTGGAATATGAACACATTGCAATAAATGTTGCTTTTGAAATTACATTGAAAACATTCTCTGATTTTGTAGTATGTTTATTTATTTATTTTTGCTATTACTGCCGCACGGTTTTTACCCCTTTGACCCTGTGTTATTACCACAAATAGTGCTATTTATCCAACCTTTGTCCAGAGGCCATTAAGGAAGCCCTATGTTTTTTTTTAATGGAGACACATCTGATTGACATTAGTAGTTTTTTTATGGCATCTCTTTTGAAGGAGCTGGTGTTACTACAGACATCTGGTGTGTATCAGACAGGAGAAAACCTCTTGCCACGGCTTCTAATGGTTATGAACTAGGCTTTCCAATACAATTCTTCACTGCTTACAAAACGGGCTTTGGCCTCATCCAAGAAATGCGTCTGCGTGCAGTCCACGCTTCCAAGCCGCGCTCAGGCCGTATCTGCAGCGAGATTGCTGGAAGCAGCGCTGGCGGAGCCGTCGTGCCGTGAAGGATGGTGCATATCCTGCTGGCTTACTAAGATGGCTGGTCTCACTGCGATTGTTTCTGTTGCCGTTGGACCTGTACTTAAGCTGCAGTTTATGGCTTCCTACTGTTCGCCTCACAGTTTAATCCTGTCTTTCTGCGGTCATACAGCATCGGAGGAAATTGCCGTCTGTGATAGTCAATCACTTGCAGCTGACAGACAATATGTTCTGTTTCACAGCGAACTAAGTAACTGAAGGATTTTGTCATTTCTATAAATAAGCGCACATCCACAAAGATTCTCTTGAAGCCTCTTATCAACCTTTGTGCAGCTTTTGTTGACATTTTTCTCAACCATTATTTAACCATTTCAGGCTGCAAGTTGCACGTCTGCCACGGAAGCTGCAGTCTGATGAATCTACATATTTATAAGCAGTCGCATACATATAGCTGCAATGTGCATGTCGCCTTAGTGAATGTGAATGGTACATAGAGTACTGGGTAATCATAGTGTTCATAAAGGATAATTAAGTCAGTGCATTTCTCAGTGATTTGTAAATGTTATGTTGATGCCTTTCATATATAACATGTATATGATTATATGCCAACATTCTGCCACTCACATAAATATAAATGTCATGGTGGTGTACACACGCCTGTACTGGCTAACAAGAAAGTATTTGATGAATATGCATGTTACTGAATGCATATATAGGTCATATTTTATTCAGCTGAGGGGACTTTTATTTTGCTTCTTTTGTACAATAATGCAGCCATGTGTGCTTAAGCAAAAGTTAATTCCCTTGTTCAAGAATACAACAGCGGAATCCCTCCTAGGACTCACACCCACATCGTTTTATTCACAGATTCCTTGTTTCCCCATGAAGGATGTATTTCCCCTATCTGTCCTTGGCCACATACTCATCACTCAGCAGATCTTTCTGTAACACATGTGTGTAAGAACCAGCATCCCTTGATCTTAAAGTAATTAGTGTGGGGGAGGAGGGTCGAGCCCGTCTGAAAATTTGTGGGAAAGTCCGCTTTTACTGGGATTGCTGGGTAACAGGCTGGGCTCTCGATGTTTGGGGCAGTGACAGTGCAGAATGATCTAATGCAGTTTCTGTGGGAAAGGAAGTCACTATATAGCTACGAAGTCCCTTTGATAAATAACTGCAACCCACTGGGTATAAAGTTTCTACAAATACAGGGGCACTGTGCTGACCTTTTGCGTCACATACTAAGAGCAACTGATGTAAGAAAGGCCATAAAACTGGTGCCAGCCTTGTTCACTAGCACAACATGCACTAGCACATGCCGTGTACAACAAGAATTTAAGGAATTTAGCTCTCAGAAAAATAAATAATTTACGCTGCCATCCTTGATTTGTGGACCATGCTGAGATCCTACACATCTGGATGCGCGTTAATGCAGAGTGTGACATCTAAGCTGCCCCTTTTAAGAACATTAACCCTCTGAAGGCCCGGCTGTCACAGAGGCCAATGAGATGGTGATGTGGAGGTTGAAGGATTTGTCTAGACTAGCAACGGCTTCCACCTGGGCAAATGGACGGACTTTTTATACAGACACCGGCAGATGGGACACAAACAAACGGGGTGTATCATCGATTATGACACCAGACTTAGAGGTAAAGGGCATTCCATAGGCCAGACAGAACCAGCCACGATGCAGCAGACACATGTTTTCTGTGTGCAGTCTGAAGGAAGACTATCATATGGAGAACAGGACATGTCAAGGGGAAGGGATGCTGACACACAGGATATAAAGCAAGTAAAGATTAAATAAATAAAAGCGAACCTGAGAACAGACAGTACACTCAGACTGCTTCCCGGAGGACCCGCAGCGATGCTTGTTCTTGTCCCGGTGACCAGTTTGAGCTGGATCTGCACACTGCGTCCATTCAGGCCAGCGCAATTGGTTCTCCTGCTCTCCGGTCGCGCCTCCTAATTACTCAGCGTCACTAATTAGATTTTTACACCGAATGATTACGGCTCATTGTTCCCCTGCATATAATGAATCACAAGACTGCAGTTATAAATAGAACATATTCTTAATTACTGATCGGCCGCAGCAACTGGGCTGAAAAGAAGAGCGGAATTTGTGTGACCCGCCACAGCCTGAATGTGTCAACTTGGGAAAGGGCAGGGAAAAGGGCTGGGGGCCGACCCATCTTAACTGACAGAGGCCAAGTGAACAAACATGCAATGAGGCAAATGGTAAAACACAGTCTAGTTCATGTAGTGAAAATCAGTATGCACTCTATATCAAAAGACAGTGAATTTCTATAGACATCATTGGTGGTTAGTAGCCAGTCATGGGAAAACAAGCTATTTAAAATGGAAAAGCAGTGAAAGCTGAAATTGGTAACTATGGGAAATATTCCTTGTTCACTCTAAGGCATAGGAACTGGGGGGGACGTGCCCCTCCCCCCAATATTTTATTTGACTTCACTGATCCCCCCCCCCAATATCAAACTCTCATCCTGCCTTTTAGTATAGACCTGTTAATGCGTAAATTGTGAGAAACTCACAATATCTGGACAGTAGTTTTGTGTCACCCTCTTATGGTACGTTATATATTTCCTTGACTAGCTACAGTATATAAGGAAGCCCTCAGAAGACATTGAGTTATTGTTCCATGTTTGATGCATGCCGTTTAGGGGCATCGGTGATGGGAGCCTATCCACTCGTAATGTTTGCCTGACCTTCCCTATAATTCTTGGGTAGATGAGACTGACACTTAATGAATCAATGCTTAGGGTTTGTGAAAATAGCCCAAAGACACTTCTAAGCTGGACACAGGTCCCTGAATTAACTCAGACACTGATTGGATGTTGTAATAAGACCCTCATACCCGATTATTCCTTGTTGGGTGTCAGAATCCTGCCCTGTCATTTCCTTGCCTGGCCAGCAGGTGTAGCTGGTCACCCCTCGCCTAGTGTTTGAGTCTTTTGAGATTTGTGAATTGACCCATACCTGCTTCTTGTTGCTCCTAATCTTGAGCGTTTGTTTGTTTGTAATGACTCACACCTGTTCCTTATTACCCTTGTGTGTATATTTATGCCTGCCCGTGCTTTGTTCCCTTGTGGTCACTGTGTTTGCTTCCTGCATGTTCTGTAATGTGGATAGTCTTGTTGTAATTGTTTATAGGTGTTTTGCTTGTGTTCTCTCTGCTTGTCCTCTTATAGTTCCAGCCCATAGATATCCTTGTGTATCCTACCTGCCTTTGTTTTGACCCATCATGGTCCTTTTGTTCCATGTCTAGTCTGTTTGTCAGTAATCCACATTGTGGATCATCCCTTCACCAAGCCTGGCCTTAACAGTTAGGTTCTTTATTCTTACTAATATTCCCTATTGTATCCTAGTATGATTTCTAAATGAACTGTTTTCCATCACATCCATTTAAGCCTTGAGGGCCTTCAGAGGTACCCAGCACCACTAAGTGCTGCTGCAGGATCATCTGTGATCATCTCAGTTTCTTCATTCTCGATCTCCATGACCGAGTCAGACACTGGGTGCATGGCTTTAACATTTAATCATGGACACTTCAGCAGCTTGTTGCCTCTAAGTTTATGTGGATGGAGATAGATGTGGATTTGCACCATAAATAATAAGAAAGAAAATGGGAGGTGAGTCAGCCAGTTCCCAGCCATTATTATGGTTCACAGCATTCCTTACCGGAATACTATTCCCAAGGCATAAAATCTTTGAACTTCCTCAATGTACAGACATTCATTTCATTTCATCAGACTGAGTTGACTTTTCAAGAAATATTGTTACAATCTCAGTTTCCATCATGTTTGAACATCTGGCAGAGAAAGTCAAAGAACAAGACCATTAGTCATCACCTTATCTTCTCGTCAGTCTACAGAGAGCTGTCCACTTTGTTCAAGAAAATATGACCGCCAGTGTAAAGCAAATGTAAAATTTGGCTTTGTTATATAATAAATAACTGTAATCAAATCCCTATTGTCTATGAAATGGTCATCGTGTCATATTAACCACTGTGAGCGAATGCGAGAAAACAGCCCATAGTGCATTCCTTTGGGATGAGTCACACTGAACCGCAGTGCTGAAGGGGGTATGTTGCTGATGAGGTGCTCAGTGGCTCGATCCTGTCCCCACCACAATCCACAAAGCGTTTCTTTTCATTTTTATTCTTTTATGTTGTTGAAAAAGACTGCTGTGTGTAACTTTATGAGCGTTGATCAGTCTGCCTAACAGAATGCCATCTGAAGTGTAAAAGATGGCTTATAAAAATGTATATTTTTTAAATATATGTTGAAAAATTGAAATTCAATTTAAAAAATTGAAGTGCATTTAAGTTTATCAGTATCATCAGGATTTTGAGTCATTCATATCCAATCATCGTCCTGTCATCAAACATCATTTAAAAATTTTTTTTTTGTTTATCGCGCTTAAACATATAACCAGGATGTGAAACAATAGTTTTTATAGTATTTAATCATCAATTGTGTGTAAAGTCTGCTTTGATGGCTGTCATGTACTCTGACATTGTTATGCCTTTATAGTCCTTGTCCAATTGAATTGAATACCCATGAGCCTGATGGTCATTGTTGATAAAGCGATTTGTCCCACAGATGCTAACCTGCAGTACCGTCCAGTGGCCGGCAGGCATTACTACACGCTACCCGGCAACAGCATCGAGCGCCGGGTGTTGCCGCCGCCGCTCAGCTTCAGCATCGAGCCGCCCCGCTTCCACCCGCACGCCAAGGGCAAGAACATCCGGCTGGACTCGCAGCTGCGGCGGGCAGCGCGCAAGAGCAGCTTCTGCAATGGCGTCACCTTCAGCCAGCGGCCGGTGCGGCTCTACGAGAAGGTGCGCCTGCGCCTGTCCGGCGTCCACAGCGGCTGGAGCGGCGCACTGCGCTTCGGCTTCACCAGCCTGGACCCCGGCGAGCTGGCCGCCGCCGACATTCCCAAGTACGCCTGCCCAGACCTGGTGACGCGGCCCGGCTACTGGGCAAAGGCGCTGCCCGAGAGGCTGGCGCTCAGGGACAACGTGTTGGCCTTCTGGGCTGACCGGCACGGCAGGGTCTTCTACAGCATCAATGAGGGCGAGCCCGTGCTCTTCCACTGCGGCCTGAACGTTGGCTCCCCCCTCTGGGCCATCATCGACATCTACGGCATCACGCAGGAGGTCACGCTGCTTGGTGAGTCACCCGAATCCACCACGAAGCAACGGGCGGATTAATGTTGTGGCCCGAGGCATCGGGGTCAACTATATCGGCAACACCTAAGTGGGCATGCTAATGTCAGTTTAGGGCCCCAGATAAGGTAATCTGTCCCATGTGAACCTTGTGGCTTTGAATCACCCCCAGGGACATGAAGGGATGATGGCACCCAGGCAGGTTTTTAAAGGTTTTGAAGTTGAAGCACAAATCCAGACCAAGGTTTTGTTTGAATCAACCAGTTGAGTACTCTGTGACTGGGACTCTTAATACTCAACTGGTTGGTTGAAACAAAGTCTTGGTCTGGATTTGTACTTCCTGAACCTGAGCTTTCCACCTGTGTTTGTGTGGCATTAATTGGGAGCTTGGACTTTATCATGCAGGCTGCAGTAGAGGGCGGCTTATGGGATGTGTTACAACTCAGCCCAGAATAGCAGCTGAGGTCAGCATGGGGGTTAAGCGGATGGGGGGTGGGGGGGTCACTATCTCGTCCTCTCCGGGCTGTGGGTCTCAGGCCGGGGGCTTCAAGAGGCCAGAGCCTAAGAATATGCAGTGATATTCCCACCTGGGAATCGGGGAAGGGGCCTCTCTCGGCACCGCCACTTTGTTTTGCTCCGTCTGGCAGAAGGCCTGACCATGTTTGGTAAAGCCCACGGCAGATCCTGCTGGCGCTGCCGGCGCGTTCAGACGCCGGCTGCGTAGGGGCCCCGCGGGTCGGGCCGCTCGGCACGTTGCTGCCTTTTTAGCATGCATTGTAAAGCTTCCCTTTGAAACAGATCACAGAGGCTCTGCGACAGAAACAGGGATGACTGCGGGATACTTACGTGCTAATTACATGTGAAGATACGCGGGTCATGAAATTGACTAGAATCAATTGGACAGAAACCATTTTACCCTGAACCTTCTAAAATAATGATGGTGATGATGGTGATGATGATGATCTTTATTAACCCTGCCTTTGTCGTGTGCTTTACCTGGTTCTCTTTTCATTATGTGAGAAGCTTCTCTTTTTTTCTTCCAATTTAATTCGGTTTTTGAGTAAACGCAGGCAGCGACGTGTAGCTTGTCCAGTGGTGTTACCAGGATGCCAGGCTGGAGTGAGCATTTGGGTTTGTTCGGTAGCCACCCCAGTGTTCAAACTGTCGATGTGTCTTGGGGGGGTACCCACCCACGCCCCTGAACAGGATGAAACAGTAATGCTAAGATTCTCCAGTGTCTGTAAGTGAGAGTGAACTCAATACCTGTACCTGTAACTGTACCTTATGCTTCCTGGTACCACCTCCCAATAACGCCAGCCAGTGATTGGTGGAAAAGGAAGATGGGCATGGTTAAGGTGGAATCAAGTTTGAAATACTGAGTGAGATTAAGGTGGTGCAGTGACCTAGCTGGTGCTGACGGTGTGGGGGGGGGGGGGGGGGGGGGGGGGGGGGGGGGGGGGGGGGGGGGGCGGGGGGGGGGGCGCGGGGGCGGCGGCCCGGCCCGCGGCGGGCGCCC
>JAODKC010000002.1:8983468-9008917 GCA_026777985.1 Mormyrops attenuatus
GATACAGTGATACAGCGATACAGTGATACAGCGATACAGTGATACAGTGATACAGGCAGATATAACACAAAACAACAGTGTCAGGCAAACAAAGTAAAGGCTTCTACATTTTTATTACCATGAATACTGCAGAATTACGATGCTCTTCTAAGTCTCTGCTGTTGGTCTGAAGTGACTTCAAGATGCAGCTTTAATGATTACTTTGTGTAGCAGAGAAACACTCACTTGGAATAGTATAAACTACTGAAGGTGTAAGTGACTGAGCCTGCCCTTACAGCCTATCGTTTATACCTGTTCTGAGAAACAATCGGGTAAAAAAAACAAGAATATAACATAAAAATGACTGGAAGGGGATTTTCAGAAAATTTTGTAATAGGACTACCCGATACAGGCTTTCTAACACTCTGTGGCTTTATGACGTATCTATAAAATGAAACAGCAGCTCAAAGTTCCGCCACCCGAGGGAAAGAAGTCAAACGATTGTATTTAAAACACAAAAAACTTGTGATTTGTGTTGTTATTTTGTTGCATTTTCCTCTCCATGGTAAATAAAGCGATGCCAGCCTATTTAGTAGTCAGTTATTAAATATCGCTTTGACAACAATTAAGATCTACTGATACAACTTAAACATGTAAGAACTAACAACAAGCATGCGATTTCATTTCAGTGGGACTTTTATTCTGTTAAATTAAGTTATGCCTTAGTAATCCTGGGAGAGGGAATAGAGTCTTTATTGGGAAAATTGGTTATCAATCCTGGGAACGCTTTCCTACAGGCCGACACATATCTTGCAATGAGCATCATCTGAGTTTTACAATATAAGTCTGGTGACATGGAAGTCTGGAAACATGCTGCTAAAAATGACATTATAAGCACTGTTATCTAAAATGGGCTCCATTGAAAACAAGCTGTTTTGAAAGAGCTGAACCACATTAAAATGTACTTAAAATATGTGTAAACATTTCACTTTGGTGTCTGGAGTAATTCATTGAGAGTAGCGGGGCCTGCAGCATGTCTGGGTAAATGAATTATGTCATCCGCAATTGAGGCCCTGGCAAAAATAAGTCCGATTTACAAAAAAGAATCTGAAAAGAATTGTATCCGAAAGTGACAGCTACGTTACTGTTTTTTGATTTTTGTTTTATTTGCATTCCTGGAAAAGTTTTTTTGCTTCTGTAATGGAATCATTCTGCGCCTGTTCTGAAGCAGAAAAAGATTGTTAAAAATTGTGGCTCAGTTGAATAAAAGTAGCTACTAACATGGGGAAAGGAAGTTAATAATTGGTAATAATAGTGTCATATGACACTCAATCACTGAGATCAGTCACAAGTCAAAACTAAGGAGTCACTACATTTTACATGCTTGTCACTGCACTGTGGTGATGCAAGGTAATCTGTAGGGCACTGATTCTCAGCCTGGTCCTCGGGGACCTCCAGACGGTCCACGTTTTTGCTCCCTCCCAGCTTGCTGACAGGACTGTCTGGGGGTCCTTTGGAACCGGTTTGAGAAGCGCTGCTCTAGGGTAATCCCTTCTCACTCACACACCCAGAAAGTGTACATACCCGTCTATTGTTCTACTCTGCATCTCGGAATACAGCCATAATGTTAATGTTTCTCCCTGTGGCAGTACAGAACAGATTGTCCTTCATTTTCAGCAATGCCAAACTAATTTACCTTTTCAAAATGAAAGTTGACAATGGTATCAAGTTGCTGGAAGGAAGTTCTGGAAGAAAGAACTGAAGAACACAAAACTACTATTTCAACAAAACTTATATTTGTACTTGGTAAAACGTTTATAAAAACACTGGCCCTAGATTATTGGTGGTCCACTCAGCAGAGTCTTTGTTTCTGATGAGCTCATCTGTGCCAGATTTCCTGAACAGATAAAACTGATATTCAAACCATCAAAGTAATAACCAGAAGGTGAACACAGCAGAGCAGCACCATCGCAGGAAGAGCAGCTCCTGAAAAACAAACACACATTCAGAGCATATGCCTGTTACGGATGCAACACCGTCTGTTTTGTAACAGACTGATTCTAAACACTTAACTGCAGCACCTTATTGCTGGTCTTTCAGGAATGAGACCATTGCTCCATCACCAGAAACACACTGGAATACAGCTGTCTGGCAGCATCTACTGTACACTAAGAAGAATGCGGAGATTGTGATCAATAAGATCTGAAACAATATTCATTTGACAGTCAAAAGTAGAGAGACCAGTAATAACAGGAAGTGTTTGGCTGAAGTCGTCGTTGCTAAAGGTGTCGGTTGCTGGTTGTGTGAGAATGTGTTCCTTCTTTTTCACATCAGAGAAGTTAGACGCTGCGCGGAATTCTTGAGAAATGACATGAGCAGCGAAACGTCGATTTGTTGACGTTGCGTTCCCTTTTTTGGGCGGCTCAGTGGGGGGCACTGTTGCCTTGTGTCTCTGTGGCTGGCATAAATCGGGAAGGAAGAAGGTGCTCTTTCATGTTGCTGTGTCTTCTCAGATATTTAACTTTAAAAGGGGAAACTATGGATCTCTCACTTGTTGGCTACATCATTTCTTGAAGTCGCTGTTGGGAGAAAAAAAGCATAAAACGAGATGCAAAAATAAAACACCTGGGAGGCATAATTGGAATTTTGAGTTGACATGTATAATGTCAACGAGGGCAGGAAGAATAAAGATTGCTGTTCGAGACCTTATTGTAAAGTCATGTCAAGTTGGCCTCGTAAAATAGTTGAACTGAAAATGATATCAAACAATTCTTTCTCTTGGACATTGCGTGTCTGTGAGATCCATAATTAAACTGTATTGTATCACAGAATTAGATTAAAAGTCACTTAGGATCATTTGTTTTTAAAATTGACTATTTTTTTGATCCTGTACCGTTTCAAAGACTTTCTCAAGCACAGTTTACATGATTGCCCATTGTGCTAACTGAACTATCGGTGTTTGTAAACTGCAAATGAAATGTCATTAGTTCGGCAAGGGTTCATCCTGGGAGGGACACCAGTCCATCGCAGGACACTTAAACAAACACACTCAAGACATTGTAGAGACGCCATTCAGCCCAGTTGCACGTCTTTGGACTGCAGAAGGGAAGCAGCCTCTTGGGAGGAAACGCAACCCCGGAAGAGCACACAAATTACACCGACACAGAGCAGACGCAAGATTCAAAACCTAAACCCTGGACGTGTGATGCAATAGGACTATCCACCGTCCTTCTTCCCACTGCTAATCTTAATGTTTACGGCCGCGTGTCTCCTCTGCATGTGAGGGTGAGTGCAAACCATGACAAACACAAGCTGACCTCATATGTGGATGATGTCACTCACAGCCCCCTCAGGAAACATCCTTCTCTACTTTTTCTACCGTAACCGTTCGATCTGCAAACTTCACTGAAACGGCGAAAGCCCCAGGGTGGGACAAATTGCTTTTTACCCGGCTCTGCTTGTTGAATCACTGCTTCACTGCAAAAATACGAAATTGTTTCATCGCTTCCAAAATCTACACACCTCGGCCTGAGAGGCCCAGTGGGACGCAAATATAATCACATGAGACATTAACATTCTGTGTACTCTTTCTCCCATTTGGCACAACTCTGTTTTCCAAATCAATAGCAGGCGTTTCACACTTGAATCCTAGATCCAAGAAAATAACACATACAAAGGACATTTGTGATAATAACATTTTTTGACAGTCTCCGAAGTGTAAGGCACATTCTACTTACGAAACAGTCAACACCAGCATCAACATGTCTGACTAGGGAATTCTGTCACTGCTTTTGTTAACATCTCCATTCCACTTTTTCAGCTTTCTGTGGACCAGCTGCTTCAGATTTCAGCACAGACACATTTGGTATCCAAAAACATAACAAACTGACATTCAGGAGTCAGACGTTTTACAGCTGTCTATGTACGGCCTGGCAAATCCCAGCCTTCTGGCTCTGCATCCACAAGAGAGGGTTGCCAAAGCCCAGTGCCGAGTCACAATTAAATGAAGGGAGGTCATCAATTAACATGTTTTATTTGTGATGTAAATCATGCAAAACGGCTCAATTAAAGCGAAATGTTTGTTGATTCGGAGCTTTGTTGGAAAGTCAGCAGAAGGACTTTGATACGCTCACATTGGACAGATCAAATCCAGTCAGCACTAAGGGATATGGATGCCAGATCTGCAAATCATAAAAACCAAGCAGATGTAGGTGAGGTTGGGACATGGCTGGACTGGGATTAAAATTTGGGCCTGGACTTTGCGGTTCCCCCATGGCCACATGATGAATTCTGGGTTCCCACATGACAACTTTTACCAAGCAATACATATTGCCGCCCTGAGGGGATACATTTTGCCGACCCAGATACCCTTGGTCCAGCAGGAAGATGGCCAGTATGCCAGAGGGCCAGTCCAGGCTTGGAGGAAGGAGAGATGCTATAATTGAGGTTTGTGTGTTTTTACAATAAGAATTCAATTATTGTTGATAATTATTTGTAATACTGTGAAAGGTCTAGGGGTACCCATCTAAAAGAAAGAATTCTCATCGTAAACTTTCATTACCTATCCAGAGGATATCCTTTCCTAAAGATACACGATTTACTGATCTCAAGTTAACTGAGGGCTCCATTGATTGGAATATTAATAGTTTTTTCATCTATGGGTCTTGATTAATGGACTCCAACATGTGATTTTTGCATAACACTGTAGTTGCGTAATACTGTTGTTGTCTCACACACTTGCATAAAACTGTATTTGTATTGTTCTGGTTTTTATTATTTTTTTATTTAAGGGTATTATTTTGGGACTGGAATGGAGGAATGTTTTGGGTAATGGTGTGTCCGTGTTTTGAATTTCATATTCAGCTGAGCTACAGAGGATCTAGGTTGGCGTATGAAATTCTTGGACAAAATTACACAACAGTGTTTCATTATGACCGATCCGACACACAGTGTATAAGCACAATGCACGGTATAACTGTTTTAAAATAGTTTCCCTAAGTGCATTACACATAAACAGCCACCTCACTCTGAGGAACACACATGTGGCTGTTTCTGTCCCTGTAGTTTGTTTCACTCTGACTAAATGTGAGTAAATGCAAGGGTCATGTAAATGGAAATTCTTCAGAATGCCATACACACTTCTGAGTTGTTTATGACGCTGCTATGTTTGGTGTTATTGTAAAAAACTGAAGCAGTAGTATCTATCACCAGCTGATTTCCTGACATCTTTCCATCACTCAAGCACATTACAAAACAGGCTTTCTTTCTTTCATGACATCAATATATTTTTGTGTGATTAAAGGAAACAGAGACAGGCATCCTAAACACAGTTAGAGCTAGATGTTTATAAATTGTCTTCTATTAACAATGAATAGTTAGTCCTGGCATCCTGTCTCGTCCTTGCGCCGTATGTCGGCTGGAATAGGCTCCAGTCCCCCCCCCACCAACACAATAAGTGTTTGGAAGATGGTTGGATGGATGAATACTTCGTTTTGAAATAATTCCCATTAAAAGCAAAGTTCTTTTTCTTCAGTTTATAAACCATGCAGGAAAAAACCAGCACAATAGTACAGTACTCTCAATATTTATCATACTAAAAACATCACGTGTAGTTTGTAGTTTGCTAAATGAATAATGATATTCTAAACGTACAATACAAATACATTACAATAAGCAAGATTTGGGCAAGAAGACATCTGAAAAGGTTAGGCTACATCTCAATGATCCTCAGTGATATGCACACTTAATGAAGCTGACTTGTTTAGTATTGCAGTTTCACAAATAGACTTGAGATCCAAGTGCAGAGTACGTAGGTGCCTAAGAGGCAAAAAGAAAAAAATACTCAAATTAAAAATCCGGAAGCAGCATCGGAGCCAGGATATCAACCAAGTACTAGTCAGGAATCAGGTCGATGACTCAAGGCTAGTGAATAGTACAATGGCTCACAGAGTCCCCGTCACAGGAAAGGGACCGTGTTTAAATAGGTGATTGATGAACTTCAACGGGATTTAGAGGGATTCAGTGTTCGAATGAGGCTGAGCAATGGAAGACAGGACCTGGTCTAAGTAACACCATCAGCTCTGGACCACTTTAGCCTAGGATGTTGTCTCCTTGGGTGTGGAGCTAAACGATCCAAGTGTGACTAATGAAATCCTTCTACGAGACGAGGATCAGGGATACCTCTGAGCATCCAGGACTGTTTTTCTGGCCCGTACCCCTCATCAATCCGCCACGCACTGTAACTGACCTCCTCTTCCCCGAGAATCCAGCAATGCTTGATCTGAGTACACAGGCTCCCTCCCAATATCCAGTGCTGGGGGTCAGCGGGAGCCCTGGGGGGAGGCAGGGGGGAAATAGTGGACAAGTGTCAGTAAGCAGATGTGAAAGGTGGGACTGATGCTGTGACAGTGGAGCAGCTGCAAGCTGTATGTAACCGGATTCATGCATTACAGAATTTTAAAGACACCAGTGTGTATTTTCATTTAGGAGAATGGAACTTGGTGTTCTTAGTTAATAGCCAGATACATCGACTGTGGTGAGACAGGTGAGTTGGATGGCGTAGACAGCTAGGAAATCTCTTCACTACATGCTCTAGTTGTCTTCCACACCTCTCCTGTCCTCCTAAACCAGTCATCCACCACTAGGACAGTAGCATCCCTCTCCCAAAGATGATGGGGTGGCTGATAACCATATTTGAATGCCTTCAGTCTCAAAGAAGCACAAAACAGAGACTTCTGCCTAGTCAGCCCAGGCCAGGTGCCAAACCACTGAAGCCGAATAATTTTGTTCCGAGTTATCCGGGGGTGGCCGCAGCTGGACGAGGGGCAGCGTTAGGGAAGTTACTCACAAAAGTAATCCACTACAGACTGAGGGTGAAAGTTCAGGTCCAGAAAGTACAAATCCAGACCAAGATTTTTTTTCAACCAACCAGCTTAGTACTCTGTGACTGTGACTCTTTATGCTCAACTGGTTGGTAGAAACAAAATCTTGGTCTGGATGAACCAGCCACCCCGACTACCATTGCATGGCTGTTCTGTTTATACAGCTTCAGTCCAGCTAAGAAGTTCTGGGAATTTTCAAGACTTTAATGCTAAAATCTTTACATCTATAATAAAAATTGGTAAAGCCCAGGAAACCTTGTAGATTTTTATTGCACGCCGTGGGCAAATCCCACACAGCCATCACCACAGAATCATCCAATCTAACCCCCTCAGGAATTAAGACATAACCAAGGAAAGATACTGTTGCAACATTCGTATTTTTTTTCTTTTACAAATGCTGGAGGACTTGTTTGATGTTCAGAGAGATTAGTGAAGTAAATTAAGAAATATTTCAGTCATGAAGGATTGGAAGATAGAACGGGCGGTGGCCAGTCCTTATGGCATTGTTGTGCACTTGTGGTGCCCTCTAGTGGTGACAAATGCAGTTTTCCACTCATCATGCTCTCAGATCCGAATGAGACTCTAAACACTAAAGGGGCCTGTGGTGGTGCAGATGTGTTCAGGCACTGCTAGGATTAAGGGGATATTGAAATTTTACTGTTATTTCACTCAGATGCAAGGACAGAGGGCCGCCATCCATTGTTTTTTTAATGGAAGAAATCTAGAAGGAGCAGGAGAAGTGGAGGCATGGGTGATTGCAGTATGGAGGGCCTGATCTGTATATAGATCCAGGGCCTGCGATTCAGTGGGGATACATTCTACTGTGAGGCAAGGTTCCAGGAAGTGAGTCAATCACACACCCTACATTTCTGAGGAAGAGCTTTGGTTGCAGAGGCTGGATCATGTTTAAGCACAACTAGACACTTATTATGATTTTAATCGGAAAGTAAATTTAAGGTTTTCTATCAAGTAAGGAGAAAGAAGAGGGAAAAGACTATAAAATACGCATTAATCCTCAGCACAGAAAAACTGCACAGAAGAAACACACCTGATGATCTGTGAGCACATCAATAGAAATGACTTTATGACACTGCACAAAAACAATCGAGCCTTAATAATAAGGTAGCTGATGACATCAGGAGCTGTATTTGGTAGGACAGCTGCATTCTGGTACCTACTGCATTTCTGAACCGAGTTATTAAAGGCAGTCCTGAATGAGATCCGTCCCTTAAGTCCATCTTTAAGTCGAATTTGTAGGTGAGTCAGAAAAATAATAATACAGCACATAATAATAATTTTTATTATACAGTAATAATAAAAGTAACTACATACTGTACTGTACCTTGAGCCAGTGAACCGCAGAAGCCACGCAATTTTTTCATGAGTGTCACAAAGCAGTGAGTGCATTCATTATTACATACCATTGTATTTAACCTTGTATTTAGTCTTTAATACTATAGCTGCCTGTTCATAAGTACGAGTTGTCCGTGAGTCAGTCATTCCAGGAGCTGCCTGTACTGGAAATGAGCATTGGTATGTAAATGTGTACGTATCTGAAACTTATTAATCCACTTGGGCTTTACGTGCAGGCAGGGGCATAGCTAGAAATTCTGGACTACTCAGCAAAATTTCATGTTGGGCCCCTTGGTAGATTCTGTTAACTGGGCCCCGGACATTAGATTTTGGGCCCCCAATAAAGTGCTGGACCCCTGAATCTGCCAGGTTATCCATGCTAATCCGACGCCCCTCGGTATGGGTGCTAAGTTATTGTGAGCCCTCAAAACTGGAAGTCTCGTTCCTCAAACAATTTCGAAAAGATTGTTTTCAGATGGCTTTTCAGATGTCCTTCACTTCCAGCAATGTCTCCATCAATTTACTGAATCTGTTATATTTCTGTGTCAAGAATGTCAGTCTTGGAAGAAAGCAAGCAGCTCAGCTCCTTGTCACATGTGGCAGCCAATCAGCATCTTCAACTTCATCAGCAACTACTACCTTATGGCTCTGTTCAACTTGCACCACCTAGTGGCCATGATTGTAACCTACATTGCCCTGTTTCTCCAATTTTATCATCTACTGCAGGGGTCTAAATTCAAATTACATCACCAACACAGCACCAAGCTCAGTCCCCAGTTTTGCCAACAGGGGTGGAGGGGGGTCCACTTTGGCACAGTATGCAAACCTTGGATGGGGGGGGGGGTCCCTTGGTAGATTTCTCCAACTGGGGGCAGGTAGTCTCCTGTAGATTTCGTCAACTGCCAGGTCCACTTTAGTAGGTAATAGTGCTGACCACTGCACCGCCATGCTGCCCCTAGGATTGTAATCACACCCGTAGAATCATAATGTTTTTTGCTGTATGGATGGAGAGGGTGTTTTTGGAGGGATACTTTGATTTTCCATAATATATGACATATGAACTAAACAAAATTATTAGTAAGTTATAGTGATCTGTATTTGTGGGGGGAGAGAGAGCATGTCATTTGCTAAATGCCAATTAAGTTGCTGGCTGAAACGGCTAGATGACGTATTCTGATCTAGCTAGGAAAATTAAGTGTATTAGATAAGAAAAAAGTAATACAGCAAACGTAGGATATAAAATACGGAAAATGAGTAAACAAGCAAAGTAAGCATGCATCTAAGTAAATGACTTGTGTGAGCACAACAATCCACGAGCTTTTAAAACACACAATGCAGTACACAACAGTTCAGAGTTTACACAAGTAATGCAGTGGTTGTACATGCAGTGCAAGTTAAACACAAAAAAGATCAGTCAGCGATGCCTGGAAGCCTTTCTCTTTCTCATACACATGAGTGACTGGTGTTGAGATGGGAGAAAATCCCGTGTCATGAATACTGGGAAAATGTGAGAGAGACAGTATGTGTGGCAGGATAATAAGCATCACATCCTTTATATTTTAATAACTGTTTATTGATTTAAGCTATAAAGGATCAAACACATTTTGTCAACGTGACAACCAAACCCATTGTGGGGTTGATTGGCACACACTAAGGGGGTGGCTGTCAAAATATTATTCAGTGTTTTTTTTTTTTTAAATACATCCATATCACTTGTTTCTAAGCTAGACACACCAGAGTAACTTTGAAAATGTAGAAAGACGACACTTAATAAACACATCATTGCTATTATGCCATATTTATTAATAAACACTTACAACAGGCTAATTTGTGTAACAACTATCCCCAAAGTCGGTCTCCACCTGCCCCAACCTGTCCTGCTACTTTGTAGTTGTAATGTTACTAAAAAACACTCTGGAGTCCCTGATTAAGTAATATAAAAAAAAACACATATTACAAAATTGGGCGGCATGGTAATTCAGTGGTTAGCACTGTTGCCTGGGTTTGAGTCTCCGCCAGGGTTCCGTGTGTGGAGTTTGCATGTTCTGCCCGTGTCATCGTGGGGTTTGCCCCCACACTCCAAAATCATGCTGAGGCTAATTGGTGTTAACAAATTGCCCTGTGTGATGAGTTGGTGCCCCATCCTGGGTTGTTCCCTGCTTTGTACCCATAGGCTCCAGACCACCTGTGACCCTGAACAGGATAAGCAGTTTCAGTGGATGGATGGATTATAAAATTATCCAAATTTTCTTTAAGATAGGAAAAAAATAAGAATAAAGAATAAATCATCCTTACCTCAAAGGTGTGCAACCCAAAAAAAGACAAAGACGGGTAGCTTTAGGCAAACAAGATATTTACAATTATAATTTTTTTATCAGTACCCTATACTGGTCTATAAAGACTGTGATAATCAATCCATGTGACAACCATCACTGGTATGTTACACAAAAAGCAACATAATGGATATTTATGATGTGGCTCTAGAGATGAAACAATACGACAATTTAGCATCACGATTATAGTGACCATAATTATCACGGTTATCAATATTATCGCGGTATCGTTAAAATGTGCCAAAAATGTTCAAAATGTACTGGTACACAAACTGAAATCATTTCATCAAGTTTTATATTGAAATAGTAATACTAACCATCTGGAATTTGACCATGGTTCTCCCTGAAAATGATAACTGGTTCATCCCTATGTGGCTCTCAGTTCAGCTGACACAGTTAAGAAAAATATGGCTATTGTTTTTTTTAAGACCTTCTACATTCCTAACAGCATTTTTAAAGTTTGTGTAAAAATTATGTACTTCAGATGAGTGGTTCTCAAACTACAGTACAGTGAGGTATCAGTGCTTGTAAACGTCGGTCATAATCAGGAGCGCTGTAGAGCAGAGGAAAGTTAGGAAGATTCCAAGGGCCCCCGAGTGCCCTAAAAAATTTGGAACAGAATTCGACTGAACTGGGTTAGGGGGCCAATACAACATTGTTAGCGGCTCCCCTGGTCATAATAGTATGCGGATACGGCATGCAGTGAGCAAAGTTTGGAAACCACTGCTCGGGACAGTTTTGGATGGTACACCGATGTTTTAAGATGATAACTTAATCTGATGCTTTTAAAAATCATTTTAATTAAATAAATCATTCTCTGCAGAGACTGAAGAACGATAACCTGCACCTCCAGCAAGACCCCCAGTCAACGGCTCTTAACCAGTTGTTTAGGTTCATCCATATAGTTTTTTCACCTTTTCTTTCAACTAAAAAAATTAAGTGGCCTGCTTGATGACACGTGTGGGGAGGTAGGTTGTTGGATGTCTCGATATTATCGTTTATTAATTCTTAATGCAAAATATCGCATATTATTTTTTAGACATGGCCCAGCCTTGACATCAAAGATTTTCAAACATTAATCAGCAAATACAGTACTGGATTGAATGAAAGAGGAGTTTTGCTGTCATTTAGAATCACATAGATATTGCTTAAAAATTACCTGAGGATTTTAGTTATATAACTGGGAATTGATGTTAAAATTAGCCACATTTGGCGTGGCATCAGCACTGCGGGCTTCTAGCTATCAGTACCTTCACACCATACAAACGTGGTCAGCTACTATGGTCTTTTCACAATTTCACTCTAAACTGGTCCAGTTCATACTGCCTAATTTCTATGTTCCATTTGTGTCAGCAAAATCATAACATTACACAATACTGTAATTACCCTGGGTTTACCATAACATCTTCATATACATCTGGACCTTGAACCTGCAACCATTAAGATACATGTCTTTGGTCTTAAGCATTTAAAAATATTAAGGACATACAGCTTTGGAAAAAAAAAAGTGAGACCACTCCTTATTAAAAAAAAAAAAAGACTGCATTTTTAAATCCTGGATTAATCCTGGTTCTGCTGGCAGAAGGCTACACTGAGCAGCAGGACGCTTTCAGGATCAAAATTTCCAGGACAGCAGCAGACAAGACCAAGGTGAAACAAGACACTGGGTATGAACAAAAACCAGCCAGGTAAAGGGCGGAAGCGACTTTCTAATGCCAGAGATGGCCGTCAACTTATCCGGCTGTCTCTCATAAATCGGAGGATGACGTCAAGTGAACTTCAAAAAAGTGCAGGTGACAGTTCGTATCAGGGTCCTAGAAGCAGGACTGAAGTCTCATAAAGCAAGGAAGAAGCACTTCATTAATGAGAAACAGAGAAGCAGGCTGCAGTTTACACCCATAAATCGAGAAATGAGAGAAACAAAAACTTGTGCTGTCGTCTTTTTTCCACGGCTGTATATTTAAAAGCCCTGAATGCAGTACCAGCCAAGCAGAAATGTGCCTGTTTTTCAGAAATTTGGCTATACTGGAGATTAAATGGACAACAAAAAACAGGAACAAATGCTGGAGTCGTGACAAGAAGACAGCACTGATGGGCCGTGTGCTGCCGAAACAGGAAGTCACACTCACTGTTTCCCGCTCATAGAGGCCAGCACATTCATAGGTATCAGTGCAACCATATCTATAAATATCTTGTGTTCGACTGATTACAGATGCAAAACTGAAAGTCAAATTAATCATAAACATTTATTTAATGTTTCATTGATGAAAACATAAAAAAGTATAAATATTTATAATACAGCATTGTACACTTTTTCACAGCAAAAGTTTAGGGATAAGTTATTGTATTCAAACTTTTGCACAACTGTTTACATAGAAAACCAGAACTTCACATCAAGAACCTATCTAACATTTCTACATAAAGCAGTGGTTTGTACATTTTCTTTGACCTGTATGAATAGATGGGAAATTTAATGGATTACTTTATCAATAATGCTTACTAGTTTTTTTGGAAAATAAATGCTCATTGCGAAAGGGGTCACCAGGTGACACCATTATTTGCATATAATAAAAGGCGCATCCACAAAAGGCTCAAAGAGGAACAGACAACAAGGAGTCTAGGCTTCTGTATCTGCTCAAAACGTTTTTTGCACATTCCACAATGTTCCTAGTTTTACAGCACACTGTCTCAACTGTTCTGGAACACATTACAGGCATCAAATTCACATGAGCATATATCGGTAAATGGACAAAGTTGATAAGGTAAAACAACATTTTTGTCTTTTTGTCTGTTTTCAATTTAATAGAGGTCAAGAAGGATATACAAATCACTGCTTTCTGCTTTTGTTTGCATTTTAAATACTCTCCCAACTGTACTGGTTTGTATATCGTAGGGTGGGTAAATCTGCTCTTGCAGGGCTCTGGGCTGTGCTGGATTTCATTTCATGTGGACAATCAGGCTTCACAACTGCTGCGTCAGCCGTTAAGTCACTAGTTAAAAGGCATCTAAAATACGAAGACCTGTGGCCCATGAGCATGTGAATTGCCCTGCCCCCCTACACCAGTAACTGGAGAAACTGGTGAGATGAACCTATCCAAACTATTTTGGTATTGTCTACTGCGTTGCGTACCCTTCACAAACAAAGTAGTTTGGCAACTGACGTGCTCTAGATTTCTTCAATTTTTGTCTATTTTTTGGTACTCTACATTATAAAATGAACACACCTGAAAGACACGGCCAGCTTACGCGCATATTTTAAAATTCCAATCCAAACCACCTTTGTACAATCCATTGCCTTTCTACTCCCATGTCATCCATCCACTTCCTGGTTACATCAGTACCTGTGATAGTCAAACTTCCGACCCCAGCCTCGCGATGCCCTATCCCCCCCACCCCCAAAGACTTTAGGACTGGGGAGGTGGTTGCGGTGGAGGCTGGGTGGGCGGAGGTTCTGGGTCCACGCGGCTGCGCTTAGCGGGTAGCCCATGGTCATGCGCCTTGCGGATATGGCGGTAGAGATCACCGGACTGCGTGTAGCTACGGTAGCAATAGCGGCACTCGTATGGCCGTTCGCGGGTGTGCACGATGGCGTGCCGCCGGAGGGTGTAGGCGCAGGAGAACGTCTTGCCACAGGTAGTGCAGGTGGGTACGTCCTCCACATAGGGGCCCAGAGGGTCCTGAAAGTCCTGAAAGTACATCGCTGGCTGGTCGGCTTGCTGTGAGTGCTGGTGGTGTGAGGTGGATGGGAATAGGGTGGCCGAGAAAGAGGCGGAGTCTGATGTGTTGGGGCCCTGGGGCGAGAGGGGGAAGGTCAGTGTCTCGTGGTGGTGAGGCAGGTGTAGGAGCGAGGGGTGGGGCAGGAACACTTGCTCATTCTCTTCAAAATCAGCACCTTCAACCCCCTCTGTCCCTCGCCGCCCTTCCCTGTCCAGCATCCCCTCCATGTCATCAAGTTCTTCATCAGAAATGACAATAGCTTCCACCTTCACCTTCACCCCATCGTCTTCCTGCTCTTCTTCCTCGCCCCCTCTTGCTGTGGTCGTTTCTCTCATCACAATCTGCAAGTCGCCCACGGTCACTTCCTGACTTGAACACGCTCTTTCTTGCCCCGCTGTCGTTTCCTCCGTCAGAGTTTGCGCCTGCATGTGTAGGTGGTGCTCTGGGGGGCTCTGTGATGACAGCTGAGCCGTTACTGGCTTCGGCAACGACGTCTGAGCGCCGCTTCCCTGTGTCAGCTCTGCGGTACTGTCGCTGGAGATCGCCGGACCCCCCCGCTCGGGGCTCTCGTTGCTGGTTTGAGTCGGCGTGACAGCCGTGGCCCAAGTGCTCTGTGTCTCGGAGGTGGTGCAGCGATGCGGAAGTGGTACAAGGGAAGAGGACGAAGAAGAAGATGGGTGGTTGTTAGTGTACAACTCAGTGGAGCTACAGGGACTTGCTAGGGCGGTGTCCCCACTGCTGCGAGGCCGGACTGCAGCACACACCGAACCAATCCCCGCAGGGAGAGAGTCCATGCCAGGCTGGGTGGTATCCGCTAGGTCTGGACTGGCTGAGCCAGATTTGACAGGATCATTGGGGCTGGGAGACTCCTCACGCTCATCTATTTTGCTCTCTGGTCCATGAGGGGCGAACTGGTTGAGGAGGGGGTATGGAGGCACGGATGCTGCCGTTGCTTTAGTCAACGCACTCGTTCCCTCAGGTCCTCCTCCCCCAGCATCCTCTCCAGAGCCACCCCGGGGGGTCACACTAATCCCCATCACACCTCCCCCGACTATTATGCACTCCTCCTCGGCCTTGGTGCTGTCCGCCTCGGCCAGTCCCCGGCCCTGCAGCCTCTTCTTGCAGACACGCACGATGTCGTTCATATGCAGGAAGCTTGCGGCGGCCAGCACATCCTCCGGTGGCGGCTGGGCGGCCAGCTTTAAGGTACCCTCATACATGAAGTCCAGAAGCAGCCCAAAGGCCAGCGGGGTAACAATCTCCCCATTGATGGTGACTGTCTCTCTCTTGCCTAACGGCTGCTCTGAATAGAACATGTGGAAGAAGGGTGAGCAGGAAGCGAGAACGGCGCGATGGGCCAGGAAGCGGGTGGCGCCCACCTGGACGGTGCAGTCACAGAGAAATCCTTGCAGGCGCTGGGCGCGCAGGCTGGCCAGGAGCTGTTGACTATGCTGTGGGAACTCCATTGCCCCAGCAGCCTAGCAGAGGAGTGTGAGAAGCAGACAGAGAAAATGAAGAAAAATAGCAGTAGAGATGAAAGTATAAGGTTATCGAAGGAAGAACCGAATATGAATAGCTGCAGAAAGGCTAAAAGTGGCAGAGTGTTCTGCTCTGCAGACACTAGTATCCTGCTTTGCATCTCATTGCAGAAGCGTTACTACCACCTCCTGCTTTCCGTGGGCCTACAGCTCGTTGTGGTGGAACAGAGAGAATAAACGCTAGAAGCACTCCATCCCTCATCCCTCCTCCTGTGGGCCAGCAAGGAAGAAGGCAGAAGTCTAGCTGGAAAAGACAGACAAGCACAAAAAATAAAACCACTAAAAAATAAAACATCAATTTTATTCAACACAAAAAACAGCTAGATCTCACTGAGAGTTCACAACACAACTGAGATGTTTGGGGAAAAAAAGCCGTTTATTATTTGGAGGTATCACCAATAAAACCGCACACTGTTCCTCATTTACTACACTAGTTGTACGATATACTACAGCAAATCGCTGTGATTTGTCATCGTCACCCACTTTGTGGGAATGAACCATTTTAAACGGCAGCTTCGGAAACAATGGTAACACACAAACGTGCGACTAGTATCACTGACACTTGTGTAACTGCACCATTTAGATGTCTCGATAACCAGTTACTTCATGGCAACATTCCTAGCGCTGCCGCATACACAGGCAAAACAGGTACAGCACAGTTCGTGATCAAAGTTTGAATGTGAATGAAAGAAATCTTTATTATGGCGCAATCATGAAAGCAACGCCATCTGTATTCAACATTTCTGCAATTACCGGTTTTCTGTAAGGGTTCAAGTATCATTTAGCACCCATTGACCAAACAATACTTCAATGAGCGAGCCAGGATAACACGAGAAAATGACATCTGTATGAGAATATGGCTTTAAAGGCTGTACCACAAATGTACCAGCATACAAATATATAGAGCAAGCATTCATAATTCACTGGAAACATGAGACACGAGTCATCCTGCTTCTATTAGCTAGCTAGCTAAGCAAACAAGCCGGCCTTTTCTTCTCTCGCTCGAACGACCTGCCACTGACAGCAGGGCTAACTTTGAAAACACCCGTTTTCAGACGTGACCTCATAATAAACAGCAGAGCACGCGCAAGAAACATTTATCAATAATAAACAGCAAATGAATGCCTCACCGACACACTAAAGCAAGACAGATTTCTGCCTCTCGTTTTCTCTGTTCTCAGCAAAAATGGCGCTGGGTAAGACCCGCCCACTAGGGGGGCAACCTCTTCATCCGATTGGCTCAGACGTTTGCCGCGTAAGCCCATTGGTCAAATGTTTTGGTATTTCCAGCCTGCAGACGCTTTCCACGCTGGTGTTTTTTTCTACTTTTGGGGGAGGCACGGTGCTGTAGTTCGTTCAGTTTTGATAGAAGAGCAGCTGTATGTCTCGACAGGTCTTGTGCCGCTTTCCCAATTCTGTGTCCTTGAGCGGTAAATAAGATTAAGGTATGCGCGCCTTAGTAACGATTATAAACAGTGGCCAGAGTTCCGCCTGGCTAGCGTCTAACGAGGATCTGAAATTGTTTACAGTAGGATCTGTAATGGTTTTTTTGTGCACGCGAGAATCTCGGGCCATAGTAAACAAGTGCCTGGTGCTGTCGCCTTGTTAGATGTTTCATTTGTCGTTTAGTGGATTTTAGTATCGCTCAGGTTTTTTTGCGGAGTGGTACTTGGGATTGACCTGGGAACCAAAACAACGCATGACGTTTTTCTACTCCTTATTTAGAAACATATTTTTGCGATCATCCGATTATTCGTTTGAGGTGATGAAAGGAATTCCCTTAAATGTGATTTTAACAAAATTATTTCATGTCTACAATCGGTATAAAAAAAATCTGAAATATACAGTGATATACACTCATCGGCCACTTTATTAGGAACACCATTGTAATACTGGGTATGATCCCATCTCCTCTCAGAACAGACTGAATTCTAGCGTAAAATTGCCCTCTGTCAATAAAAGTTCTTTAAATAGAAATCTGTTGGCCAGTATCAATGGAAACGTGCCCAAGCGACATTGCTCAACAAGTCGCCCCGTGTATCGTCACCCTTAGTGACTAAGGTCGCACAAGGTTGTGGGAACATTCCGTAGACATTATAATTCATGTTGACGTGATTGCTGCAATTTTGTTGACTCCATGTTGATACTGTGAATCTCCCATTCCACCGCATCCCAACCAGATTCAGACCCAGTGACTGGGGAGGCCTCTGGGGGGCACATGAGCATGTCATTGTCATGCTCATGGAACCAGTTTCAGATGACTTGTGTTTTCTGTTATGATGCCTTATTTTGCCAATTGCCAATTATATTGCCAATATAAGATGGATAATTTGTTCCCGTAAAGGGATGCACAACGTCAGCAACTTATTATTCCATATTATTGCTGCACCAACAGCAGCCTGAACTGTTGACACAAGGCAGGTTGGGTCCATGAATTCATGGTATTCACCTCAGATTCTTCCATCCGTATGGTTCAGCAGAAATTGAGGCACCTTTGTTCCAGTCACAAGCTATCAAGTTTTGATGACCCTGTGTCTGCTGTTGCCTCAGTTTGCTGTTCATAGCCTGTCAGGAGTGTAACCCGATGTTGCCTTCTGCAGTTGTAGCCCATCCTCCTCAGGGTTCAGCGGGATACGCTTCACTGTTGTAAATTGTGGTTATTTGACTTAATGGGGACTTCCTGTCAGCTTGAGGCAGTATCAGCACCTCTCTCATCAACAAGGTGTTTCGGCATATAGAACTGCCGTTCACTGGATGTTTCTTGTTTTTCGCACAATTCTCTGTAAACTCTAGAGACTCGTGTGTGAAAATCCCAGGAGATCAGCAGTTACAGAAATGCACAAACCGGCCCATCTGGCGCCAACAGCCGTGCCTTGGTCGAAGTCATTTAGACCACAGTTTTTCCCCCATGTTTGATCTGACCAAGACCTAAAAACCTTGACCCATGTCTGTATGATTTTATGCGGTCGGGTGCTGCCAGGTGCCAATAATACTATTATAGCCTATGCTAAATATAAATTCATTTCAGCATATTTTCTACTAGTAAGCTAATAAATGTGCATTTTGATAACCTGTCATTATATGTTAAACATGTATATTGAGCACATATTTATTATGATCTATATGCATTAAACCTTTAATGCATGAGACTTTATACTTTTAATATGTCAAGTTTACCTGTATAATTATATTAGACTGTGTAGATAGACTTCAGTTCTGTCTAAGGAGCTTCTAATGAAATTTCAGAATCCCTTTCATGTCTCTGTAGTCCCCTTTACTAAGAGGTATGAGGTAGAATATGGAGAGGGATGTGAGAGGGAGTGGACAAAGAGGAAGAGGAGGCAGAAGACGACGTGGTAATCGTGATGGAGAGGTGAGAAGATGATGTGATTTCTGTAGTGATAGCAATAGCGAGTGACGTGTGGTAGTAATGATGAAAGTTGCCGTTGTGTCCTGTAGGACAGAGATGTTCACCTCTCCAAGTCTCTGTCCTACGCTCTGCGCCACGGAGCAGCTCAGATGGGCCTAAACATGACCTCTGGTAAGACTTTGGTAGGGCTAAATTAGTCATGGTTCAGTAAAACCGTTATCAATGGTTTCTCTTGTAGTAAAATGGGTACCTTGGCAGACATTTGGCTTTATATGATCTTAAGCCTTTGATAATAATAATTGATACTTTTATTGATCCCCGTGGGGAAATTCTCTTTTTTTATGCCTCCCTCAACTTGCTCTTTCTAGAGTAGGTTGTCCACAAAGGGCTGCCTCCTGTAGCAGCACCCTGGGAGCTGGGGGTTAAGGGCCTTGCTCAAGGACTCGCAGGTGCTGAGGCTGGGATTGAACCGGCAACCTTCTGATTACAGGCTTAGCCCACTGAGCCACACGCTGCCCCCAAATGGACAGTGATTTATGTATGAGTATGAAATTTAAGTGTTGCTTAAGCAGTAAGGACATTGTCACCCTCAGGTGGATTTGTGTTGGTGGATGACTTATTGTCACACCCTCATTTCCGTGGCTTCTCATTGGAGGACATCGAGAAAGTGGTGGCCAATAATAACAAGCAGCGCTTTAGGCTTTCCCGGCACCCAGATAATGGAAAGCTACAGATCCGGGCCAATCAGGGTCATTCTCTGCAGGTGAGTCTTTTCCTCTTGACCATCATATAAACTACAAGTGGTCACACAGTCATGCTTCACAGCACCAGGATTGCTCATTTGAATGTGATCCTACTGTGTATGTGGGTGGGCGTCTACATTTCTTGTTCCTCTGACTCAGGTTGCAGACCTAGATCTTCGGGAGGTTCAGCTGGATGCTCCAGACTGTCCCAGGGAAGCAGTCCATGGCTCGTATTTCCAGCACTGGCCTTCCATTCGTACTCAGGGCTTGAACCGAATGGCGCGGACCCACATCCATCTGGCACCTGGGTTGCCAGGGGCAGAGGGAGTCATCAGTGGTTAGTGAGAGTGTAGGAAACCAGGGTGCAGCTGCATAAGGGGGAAGGAGGAGGAGATGTAGGGCTGTGTTTTTATCTGCGTGATTGCTGTTGGTGGAAATCTGTTTTCCTGTACAGGCATGCGGCACAACTGCACATTGGCAGTTTACATTGATGTCCCCAAGGCACTGGGAGGTAAAAACATATCAGACCGTTTCTTAACTGTCCTGCATGTTTCAGATAATGCATGTAATTTGTTACTTCTTGACATGCTAGGTGAACTGATTAGTTGTCCAAATTAATACTCTAAGCAGCTGTGAGCTGTGATCTGCCAGGGCTAAGCTTCCTTGTGCTAGTTAACTGAAACCAATATTAAATGCTGATCCTGTTGATATTCTTATGTAAACATGTGATTTTTACAGACTTTATGTTCGTCTTCTGCTATAGATGGCGTCCGGTTCTTCTGGTCATCCAATGGGGTCCTACTGACGCCTGGCAATGCAGAAGGGAAGCTGCTTCCCCAGTATTTCACCCGTGCTGTCAGGCTGAAACCTACAAGTGAGGCTTCTCGGTTGCTGAGTCTGCCAGTGCTGCTGTAATGTTAGGTCTTTGATGAGAGTGTAGTTTTTTTGTTGGTCTATAATTTATGGTCTGTTTACTGTTTTACAGGTTGTGAACTTCCGTTGGTGTAGGTAGAAGAAATGAGTGTGGCACTGCACTGCTGCATTCAGTGAACAGGGGAACTGGTGGATTCCTGCAGCAGCTGGAGAATTGCAGTGGAAAGTAAAGAATAACTTCCTGCAAAGCTTTGGCTAATGTGTCCATATGGGTCTTTAAAGTCATGAAGATTGCTGCTCCATTCTTTGCACAAGTATTTCATAGTTGAAGAAAAATTAAGGAATAAATTAGAAATTGCCTAAAACAAAGAATAAAAATATTTTTAAAAATGAAGTGTCAATAAAACCTGTTGTGGAAAATGCTGAGCTAATAAACCTTGAATAATTGGTGGACAAAACAAACAGCGGCCTTTTCCACACTTTAGTGGTTTAGAAGTGCAGAATCTCCACAGGCGGCGAGATCAACCGTCTTTATGAAACGTTCATTCAAGCCAGGCAGCTTGCACAGCTACAGATAGGGCCTTGTGGCTTCCTGTGGTGTAACAGACCTTGGTTCACAGAGTGTACCTCCCTTCAATATTGCAACTGATAGCAGAAAAGGGAGAAATTTTGACTGTGACCCCACAGGGCCAGTGCCTTATTAGACTATCCAAAGCCATGTTGCACTTAGTCGATCAAAATGCAATGCGTCAAACGAGCTGTTGTCACTGAGGCATGATGGTAACAGGCTGCTTTGCTGCCTGAGTGGCTTGCAGTCATTAAGGGCCTGAAGCTACATTATATGGACAAAGTATTGGGACACCAGGCCATTACACCCACAGTAACTTTCATGACGTCTCATTATAAATCCATAGACATCAATATGAGTTGGTTCCCATTTTGCAGCTATAACAGCTGCCACTCTTTTGGAAAGACTTTTCACAAGATTTTGGAGTGTGTCTGTGGGAATTCTTGTCCATTCACCCAGAAGAGTTTTTATAAAGTCAGGCACTGATGTTGGACATGAAGCCCTGGCTCGCAATCTCTGTTCTAGTTCATCCCAAAGGTGTTCAATTGGGTTTAAGTCAGGGCTCTATGCGTCCAGAAAAGTTCTTCCATGCCAAACTCACCCAACTATGTCTTTATGGACCTTGCATTGTGCACTGGGGCACATTTATGCTGGAACAGAAAAGGGCCTGTATTATCAGTTGCCAGCTTCATTCTCCAAGCATTTTAATTACCTGTATAGTACATCAGCTGATTTTGTTTCATGTGCAATCACTCTGTAATTGACTTTTTAAACTTTCAAACGTTTTCAATGAAAGATTGGTTTCTGCATTCAGCAGTATCCCTGTAACATAATGTTCTCTAAACTCTAGTTTATCGCCCAAACACGAATCGGCAAAACCTAATCCATGCCAGCCCTTTAGGAAATGTATTAAATGCCATTACTAGAACCCATAAAAATTTGTCAAGTTGCAGTATGTATCATCTCATGATGTCCTACATGTCCATCAGTTTGGATGCTGTTTTGTTTGTTTTTTATTAGGTGTGAAAACGCAAACGTTACTTTCAGTTGTACTTATAGGAACATAGAAACCGTCCTCCTCCATCACTGCAAGTGTTAAACTGCAAATCATTTATAAATAGACATGGATTAAACATTCTTAATGATGCTGATATAGAAACAAAAATGAAACCCTGTGACTGGTGGCTTGTGGATGCTTCAGCAGAAAATCAAGGCTGCCGGAGAAGAGAGATGTGACTCAGGTTGCTGCGTTCTCATAAGGCCTCGTGTCCGCCGGTTAGCTTGTGGAACAGCTCCTCATTGAGGGTGTCGCTCTGTTCACGGGCGCGGGTGGACATAAATATGTAGCCGCCAATGTATTCGTGCACGATCTTGCAGTCCGCCGTCACGCAGCCGAAGGCTATGTTCACATTGCCGTCAAACTCAATGGCCACCTGGAGGAACATGGGAAGGGTGGAGGTTAGTAACAGGATTCCAGGGTGAGTGTTATTAACAATCTGTGTATCCAACTTGCTGCTACTGTAGTATATACTAAATACAAACCTCTAATGTAGATATGAAAATGATTAAAGTATCATGTTGTTATTTAAATGTGAGTCAACCAAGCTGTACCTTAGTGCTGAACAGATGAATACTGGGTTGTGCAGCAATCATAATCTCTTTGTTTTTTAGCCTCGGGTTTGCTCCATGTAAGAAAGTATCAGGTTAACTTAACCAGAACTGTATGGACTGTATTCAATAAAATAGTGCAGTGTTTCCCAATCCGGTCCTCGGCGACCCACAGACAAACCTGGACTGGGAAACACTGAACTAGTGTATAGTGCTTTATGGAAGTTAAAGGTTGCAGAGTGTTTGACTGTAAGCATATCAGTCAGGAGTTACTCCTCAGACCACAGCAGAAGCTTACCCTCTGATGTGACCTTACGGATAGACCTCAGAACCTTCCATACATACATACATACATACATACATACATATATATATACAACATTTAAAACAACCAATTTTAAAAGCAGTTTTAAGGAAATCATTTCAAGCAATAATAAACTGAAACCCAAATTATACGTAGAAAAGAGCTGTTCTGCGTTATGCAGTTCATTGCCAAACAGTCTCATTGGGGGATTTTTAATTAGTAACATCTTTGCAATAACATAAAACTCCAAAATTAGTGTTTAGTGTCCCTTTGGGAGCCAGTGACAGGGCAAGAGCAGAACTGAATGGGTCTGTCTAAAAATGATGACAATTAATTGAAATAAAGTCTGTGTAGAACACATTTGCAGATATGTTAAACATTGCTTGTCAGTGGAATTTTGTTATGGAACCAATAAATTTGCAGCATTTTTACAGAATTAAGCAAGTGTCCCAAGGCTTTTCAAACAAAGTGCGTATACTGACAGAAGCGTTTATCCGGACTCATTACTGCCAATGTACTGGGCCCATGGGTGCAGAGTCTGGGGTTGTACATCCCTCCCAGTTTCAGAAACGCTCCCATGGCTTGCGGCCCCTTATAGAGTAATTTTAGAGTGAAGCGCAGCCCACCTGCCGGATGTCCCAGTTGACATTCCACTGCCTCATGTTGTTATAGCGCCAGGTCTTCACCACATCCCCGACACCCAGGTCTATGCGGATCAGCCGGTTGTTAGCGATGCCAAGGACCTCGTCCTTCCGACTGCCCTTAAACCTGGGGGGGAATCACTTCTTTAGCCCTCTGCTGTAATGCATAAAGCAGATCATTTGTCCCCTGAACATAACACTTCACTGTATCTTGACTTCATCTGTCAAACCTTATCTGCTGACGTGCTTATGAATGGAATAAGCTGAAAATATGGTGCCACCTTACAATAAGGCTACCCATATAAAGAGTTTATGAATGGTTTAATCTGGTTATTAATTAGGTGGTAACACTTTGTAAATTATTAATAGACAATTTTAAACAAGTTATAACAGTTTTCTTTTTATTAATGAGTTACTGCCATTTACAACTGGCAAAAGGGAGCCTTATTGTAAAGTGGTACCGAAAATATTATATCTGGAATTTATATTGGTCGATAATGAAATGCAGGTGTTCTTTGGACATGAACCCCATGTAGTGGCAAGATTTCATACAATTGTGATACATGTCTTTCATTCTATTGTGGTACGTTTGTGTTCTGCGTCCCTGATGTTTGTTGGTACCGGTATGCACACACAACAAGGCTGTGTTTACATCACTTTCTTATAGCTGATCAAATTTCTGTAAACTGTACAATAACACCATGAGTTTGTGTCACCCCTAAGCTAAGCATATTCCAAATCTTTTACATTTACCGATGAGACTAATTTAGACTTAGAACTGTGAATGTGTATGTGGTCCTAGGACTGCCAGCCTACCTCACCACGAAGTAGGACACCCCGAAGTCAGGCAGTGCCTGCCAGATCTGCAGAAATTTCAGGATGCCATCAGTTAGGGAGAGCTGCGCCACATTTTGGTAGGACTCCAGGATGCGAGGGGTTAACTGGAGGAGGGAGATTTAGCTGTCAGTGGAGCTCAGGGTGGGATTTAAGCTACATCCTGAATCATTCAAATCATTTTTTATTAGTCAGCTCAGGGATTTTGGAGAGACATGAATACTGAATAATTTGTAGTGAATGAAATAAGAAAGGAGTGACCTTAGAAACCTTTTCCCCATCAGAGAACATGCTGCAACAGGGTTATAAAACAGCATAAGAATTAATTTTCATGACTGTAGGATCATGTCAGACCTGCTTGGTCTTGTACTTCTTGTGGTAGCGGGGAGAGACCAGGCTGTGGGTGTTGATGTTGTCGTCCGCTTGGGCGGACGTGGTCCCAGGGTTGGTGCGCTGCATGGAGAGGAAATTCTGGATATTCTCCACCTCACTGGTGAAGGAGCTGTCCGCCAGGTTCCTGCCCTTGGAGGCAAGGCGGCAGGCAGCCATCCACCGGGAATACTGCTGCTCCTGTTGGGGGCAGAATGTTCCCATGAGTCTCTGCCTTTGGGGGGGGGGGGGGGGGGCAGGGCTGCGGGTTAAAAATTTAAAAAAAACAAAAATTTTCTTATACAAACCCCACACCAACACCAGCTGTGAAAAAAAAC
>JAODKC010000002.1:9008927-9024946 GCA_026777985.1 Mormyrops attenuatus
CGCGGCCCCCCCCCCCGCCCCCCCCCCCGCCGGGGCCCGGGCCCCCCCCCCCCCCCCCCAGGTCTGCTGGTTAAGAATGTAAACTAACCAAAAGTTTGCTGATCCATACCGCAGAGCAACAGCTGCTGTGATCAACAGCAAACCACTTACCATTAATCTATTAAATTATTTGCTCAACAATACCCAGTTCTATAATCTGGTGTAATATTGTAAATTCTGATTGACAGCATCTACTAAAGAACTGCTAATAGCTAACAGATACCAAAGACTAAATATCTCTCAGGATATAGAAAAACTGTCTTCTGCGTGTAAAATTTTATGAACAAAAAAACCTGCTTAACAGGGGGATTATAGGATTCATAGCATTTTCAAATAAAGTTTGTGGGTGTGCTGAGTATTCCTGGGATCCACCCGTATGACTCCGCAGTCATTCACTTTAGTCATAAATGGGCGTTGCCCTCTCACATTTTCACAGCGGAGATACACTTCGTTCATGCCCTCTGGACTCGGGATCAAGAGCTTGATGCAGAACTTCTGGCCCGCCACATTGACATCGCCTGCGACCTCGCAGCCTGGTGAAGCACGCAGTGTCACACACATGTTCCACTTCTAATTTGGAATGTGTGTGTGTCACACAAGATATGTTAGTCGCAATACAAATGATATGTCTTTGTCCAGCCCTGTGAGTCAGTATGTCCCTTACAGTGTGAGATTATTTAAAAAAGCTGAATATTCTTTTTATTTGAGGCATTAGGATTCGTTCTTTTAAAGATTGTGTCTGTGTGAATCCCTCACAAAGACAGAGAAACCGTGTTTGTGTTCAGTACCCTTTAGGTCCATCTTCTGAATGGGCTCGCCAATGCTTTCCTCTTTGCTCTTGAAGTAAGAGATTGAAGTGTCCTTAAATGAAAACCAGTACTGCTTATACCCTTTGAGTGTCAGCCTCTTTGGTCTGCATCAATGTCAGAGAAAGAGAAAGAAAAAAATGAATAACTTATATCTGTTTTCTCCATATAATGTTTTGTTGACTTGTATCTGAAGCATAAATGCTTAACCGCTGAACCTTAGTTATCACAGACAGACACATCCATCGGGAAACATCGGTAATGTCAGTTGACTTGTGAAATCATTAGTTTGCATAATGTTTTATCAAGTTTTACCGAAATATCTTCAAGTAGTCATGCAGTTCAGGGGCTGCTGTCATGGTTTCCTGTTTAATTAGAAAAGCATGGTCATCCACCGGCGTTACTCCCCACAGTCACCATCTCCCTTGCCCTCCGTTAACAATGAATCTTTTGCAACACTTCACTTGAAAAGACACAAGTAGCTTAGTAACTCAGGTACTACTCATGTACGAATCATGAACAAATATAGTAACTGCATGAAATACATAAACTTGTGATTGATTAATGATAAACAAACATGGGATCAGTATATAACTAACACTTAGTTTCTAGTTAATTAATGCATAAAATAAGAGTCTCATGCTAGTGGATGATTCCATGGTGGAGGAGCCGGCTGACCCACCAACATATCCATGGAGCTGCTCTCGCCCTCCATTTTGACCTCCAAGGACTGCAGCGCAGATTCTAGGTCATCCATTGCTGGACAAGACATCATGGCCTGGGGCTCTGACTGCGAGACTTTGTTGATGTGGTACTGTGTGAGAGACACCAAATCTGTCATTACTATCCTTCCTTCAAAAAACGTTTTTTGGTGACGCTTTACTTGAAATTGTCATCTATAATGCACTATAGATACCTTCATAATACATTATAATGGTCAGTGTGAGACTTAATGAAGCATTACAGCATCTTCTATTGACAGTCATAAGGCATTATAATGTTAATTATAATACTTCATCTATAATGAGCACAATAGATGCCTTCATAATGAATTATGCAATGGGGGTCATGAGTGGCTCTGTAGGCTAAGCCTCTGATTGCTTGATCAGAAGGTTGCCGGTTCAAGCCCCAGCCTCAGTAAAAGAGTCACATGTCCATGGCTCCTCAAGCAAGTGCCTAACGCACCTCCCCCTCACATCTCTAGGGGTACCAACCATTGGCTGACCCTGCACGGTGACCCCACTCCCCCCCAAGCTACAGAGAGCAAGATGGACCAGGCAATGATAAGAATTCCAAAATACCTGTACTCATACTTGTGCAAATAACAAATAAATTATTCATCATTTAATGGGTGCTACAAAAAATTAAGGATGCTTTGTCCTGCATTATGAAGGTATCCATAGTGCATCACAGATGAGAGCATCATAAAGCATTCATGATGCATAATTAACATGGCTATAATATGTTTTGCTTTTCTATAAATATTTATAGCCATGTTTATAATGCTTTATGAATGCATTATAATGTGTTATGAATGTGTTCATAGTTTCTTATACACATGGCATTCATAGAAAGTGTTACTTAAAGTGTTACTGTTTCTACTTATTTTTAGTGGTGGGGCTTTCTTTTTAGTTACATATATTGTCAAATTGATCTGACTATATCTGATCTCTTCTGAAAACACGGAATTCATGATAACATAGCACTGCAAGTTAACATATGCCTGCCGGGTGATGCTGTTTCTTCTGCATACTAAGATAATGAAGGTCCTTCTATCACCTGCAGGGCAGCAAACAGCATCATCTCCTCCTCTGTGCAGTCAATGTCCTCCAAGAGGATGGCCCACCGGGCCTGTTCGTATAGCTGGGTCAGACGGACAGCATCGTACTGAGGGCAATGGACAGAGATATGGAGCTTCAGAGTGTTGCAGGTAACAGTCAGACTGAACAAAGAGCATGGACATAACACCCATGCAGGATTCGATCCAGAATACAGTCTCCAACCAATGCCATTACAGGTAGAGGTCACATGATCAGTCAGATGCAAATAGTGATAGATCTTCAAATAAAAACCACACATGTCCACCATATGGCCGCAGCAGGGGTCGGGGGGAGGTTGTGTGTGTTTAAAGGAATAGCATATCTCACACGTTTCTTACAATTGCCTTTAGTCTAGACACTGTACCAGGTAACTGCTTTGAACATTTTTTTACAGATAATTGTATAACGATCATTGTTTGTCTTACCGAATGGTAACAAGTCTCAACTGAATGAACCACGCACTTGTCTCAGAGGAGAAGCTCTTAGCTGCTGATATTTTATCTAGTGATATTTAACTTCAAATTTTTTTCAGTTCTAAAAAAATTACCAATAGCTGGCTACGGGCACGATGTCCACTTTTTGATGTCTGCGACATTTCTCTATAGATGGAATAGGTCCATTCTCCCCTGTCCACTGATAGCGTTTGACATCTAATTTGAAAGGGTGTTCCTCTGATATCAACCTCCATACCGAAGACTTTTCATGAAGTTATATGTTTGGGTCTCACTGTATTTATATTTTTAATAGTACTTACCAGTTAACATTTGCATTGATGATAGTTGTATGTTTGGATTACTTTACATTCCTTATTTTAACAACTTAACATTGGTAGCTAGATAGCTAGCTAACTAATATCATTGTTAATTCTGAATATAAAGCAAAATTATTATTGTTATTATTAATTAGTTTGTATCTTGTTGACACTGACATATTTGCTTTGCAGGCAACAATCCACGTAAGTCTATTTAAAACATG
The DNA here is from genome assembly GCA_026777985.1 of Mormyrops attenuatus. Lineage (NCBI taxonomy): Eukaryota > Metazoa > Chordata > Actinopteri > Osteoglossiformes > Mormyridae > Mormyrops > Mormyrops attenuatus. The sequence goes on from JAODKC010000002.1 coordinate 9,012,568, forward strand.
AAACTTTTCACCGATGGCTGTGTAAAGACAGATGTCCCTTTGTGTGTCATAACATTGTTTTAGGTTTATTTTGTAAAGTAGTTTCAGAAAAAAATCAGTATATTTAACGCTCCTGAAATGATGGCCTTCTGGAGATATGTGTTTTTCTTTGGACAGCGACAACATGGCGATTTTCCAATGGGAAAATGGAAGAAAAACTTAAAAACCAGATTAATTCATCACAATTGGAATGTGTCGGCATATTATCAAAACAGTGAGTAAATTGTCCTGCTCACTTTGGATTTAGCAGTGTAAAATGTCCTTATAACACACACATGTAGGAAGAGGCAATACCTTGGGCTCCAGTTCGTGGAAGGTGTAATATTTAAAACGTAGCCACACTTTGTCGTTCTCCTGGATGCCCTGCTGCATCAGGGACCGGGAGGAGTCCAGCCACCTGTGAGATTTGTGAGTTTATAGTTAGGGAAACAGAATTGAAAAACCCAGGCAGAGAGGTTCAATCAAGCACACACACAATCAAGCACACATGCTGAAGGAGGTTCAGATATTTAGGGAATCGGAATGACAGAAAGACAGATGGGCCACTTGCTAGGTGACGTCACAGCTTGCATCACACCTGCTGTGGATGTGCGCTTTATCCACCACGCTGGCGGGACGGTACATCTTGGCGATGGTCTCGGGGGCCGGCGGCGGCTGGCTCACAGAGAGCATCTTATAGACAGCCTCCGTCTCTGGGGAGATGGCAAAGTGGACTGGCATGCCGTTGTGGAGGCTGGCGATATTTCCTGGTGGACAGAATTCCATGTTACACACTGTTCTCTGTTTAAGTGGCGGAGAATCTAGCCCTGCTTCGTCCCTCACCTACTGTCAGGGGAACTTCCGTGAGGTCATACACTTGCTCCTGCGCCTCCTTGTCTTTTTTCTTCTTCTTTTCCTCAACAGGGCGCAGGAGTGAGAGCTCCTCAGGGTGACGGATGTCTTTCGGGAATATGGAGAACACAAGATCCGTCACGATGAAAATAAGGATCAAAACATACAGAAGAGGACGACTGAGAACTGGTGGGCATTATGGGATTAAAAATCAACATGACCTAGATCAGACATAATCAAAACAGCCATACATAGGATTGCTGTTGGCATCTATAACTTTTTTATATTTTATGTGCATTTTTTTTATTATTGCCCACAGTGGAGGGACTCAGTCGGTCTCTCTGTTGCCTCATTCCTCCAGAGTTGGGGGTGTAGATGCTGGTCTGTGTGGTACCTGTTCATACAGGTAAGCATGTATTACATATGTACATTTGTATATCCTAAGTGAAAAGCAAGCAGAACAGCTAATCAGAAAATCACTATATTTAATAGTGTGTAATCTAGTCTAAAGACACACAGTTAACCAAACTGACTTCTCCATAGAGTGTGACTGTACCTGTGTGTGGTCTATAATGAACTCAGGCCACCTGCAACCCTGCTCTTTGAGGGGTTCAGGGAATAACTAATTTTGTTTTGTTTTTGGGTCCTTTTTGGAAAATGTACTGATGTGAAACACTCAATGACGGCTTTGCTTGTAAAAATGCCAAATAAAAAAACGAATGAAAATAAATGATTGGTTATTTTTTGTAATATAGTGTAATATAGTTCAGACGGTGTGACGTGTTTGACATGAAGAGCCTTATCCATGTACTTACTCAGGATTCTGCAGATGCCTATGATCGAGTGAAAGAGGGGCCCCGAGAAGCAGGCCCGGAGCCTCACCACGGCCCCGTTGGGCAGGCCCACCCGCAGGGGCTTGTGCTGGGGTATGAAGGTCAGCCGCGCGTCGGCGTGGATGCCACACTTATCCAGGGTCCAGGCGGGCCGCAGGAGCCACTGTTGTTTCTGCTCCCACCAGAGGGCGTGGTCTGACCAATCCTTCTTGATTTCTTTTGGATAGTGGGGGGGAGGGGGGCATGAAGCAATGGATGAAAAATAAAATTATAAGGCTCAAAACCCGTATCCAGGATCAGTGTATCTCAACCCAGTTCTTGGGGACCCCCAGAGCGTCTATGTTTCTGCTCCTGGTAGGGAGCTGTAAGGGAGCCAGAACATGGAGCGTCAATATATATAAAATATATTTTAACAGTGTTTTTCTTTGTAAATTTGAACTGTGTGCTAATTAAAGAAAGAAATTGAAGAGTCCATCAAAACACACTTAACAGAGAGCAAATGAACAAAAAAAGCTCCTTTTTTGCTAAATGTTCTGACATACCTAGAAGTAAAGCATTGACTGGATCAGGTTCATGACACTATTGTGACAGGCTGAGGACGTGTTTGCCGTCCTTTGGGGACTCACGCGTCATCTCCACAATTTTGAGGATCACGCCACCAATGTGCAGGTCAGAAGTCACGCTGATAGAGAGGGGTGGAGCCTCCGGGCCAAGCTCCTCCACCGTGACAGTCAGGTCCCACACGGCCATTCTGCAAACGTCACCAAGAAAGAAGTAGTGGATGGGTCATGTAGTCTGAGTCCTGCTGTTGGTTTCATCCTGTGTTTGTCCTTTGCTTCAATATAGTAGGATATGTACAAACAGATAAATCCACTATAACTCCACCTAATTCTAACAAAATATATATATGTCGATAACTATATGACTAACTAAGTACTCTGTGTGCCATCACAGAGCCAACAACAATTTGTTTTCAGTTTTCCTTCATGGAGACTGAACACACCAGCAAGCTGATATTACCTGAACACTATATACCACGTATAAAAAACTGACCGTACTTCTTTACTCCTGCTCCTGAAATCACCTCTAATGTTCAAGAACCCAAGGTATGTTGAGTTTGAATCCCAAATCATCTCACTAACATTATTATGGGTACTTTCATGCCAACTCACCAGGCTGATGCTTCAGATAAAATTATAATCGACCATAAATTGATCATTAAGCTTCACCCAGGAATTTTAACCAATGCTTTAATATGATGCCTTAATAGTAGGAACTGAGCAGTTTGTTGTTGCTGTTTTAACACGATATCAACCTAAGGCCTGGATAAGGCGAGTCATATGTTCAGGAATCCATGCCTCCTTTTTCACATGACAGCGCTAGTTGCAGCCCACAGCCACTTCCTGTTTCCAGCTCCCACTATCAGAGTGACCCATGCTTCCCAATCGCGAGACAAGGCCCACAGTCCAGCTCAGGCATGCCGCACCCCAGGCTCTCAGCCATGCGAACGTCGTGTTTAGGGACCGAATGTTGACCTGTACCTGTTTTTGGTCTACCATGGTACCATTCATCTGGGACAACATTTTATAGACGTCGTTACTTCATAATTACCTACAGACGATACAGTGCGAATGGTTCTGTCATACAACTCATTTTAAGAAACAGCTATAGGCCTACAAATATTGAGAACATTCTTAAAAAATGGTTTGATAGCTTGCAAGATGATTCAACTGAAGAGAACGAGCGCCAAAAATAATCAGTGGAGAGTCTATACACGGGGCATATAAGGAAAGGCCACTCCTTGCTTCAGCTCTCATTTCCTATGGTGTAAAGTCAATCGTGTCCTTGCACTGCTAAACACCCCTGGTCACCCAAAAATGCACTAATAACTAGTGACTACAGTAACTCTCCATTGGCCTTTAGCAAAATCTTTGCAAGAGAAATATTGTCCAGGGGATGACTGGTTACTTTCCAGAATAGGCCATAAAGAGCAAGACGTTCTAAAACGTCAGAGCTTGTCTACCACAGCTTTCTTATACATGTTTCACCCTCCATCTATCCATGTCCAAAAACACTGAAATCGGTCGCTTCACATCTTGAAAAGTCTTACCTTTTTTGGTTTTCTGAACGAAGTTCTCGGTCTTAGAACCCCCCAGGAAGAACCCTCGCCTGTTCTCTGCCGTCGCTGCGTTCTCTTTGTGAGCTTTCACCAGTGTATCTCTCACTTCCCCCTTGAACACTCCCTCACTGCATCTACTTGTGGTTTCTATGTCAAGGCTGCTTGAACGAGTGATATCAACTTCCGTACTGAACACTTTTCATGAGCTATATGTATGTGTGTCACCGAGAGATTACTTTTTAGGGGTCTATGGAAGTGTCTTCCCTCTACAAAGCACATGTATCATCAGTGGAGATCATACACTAAACACAGACGAATTTCCTGCGTTTGAGGAAGAAGCAGCTCTTTTTCAATTTCGCTTCTTTCGCTATACGTTAGCATTAACTCATAATTAAACTGGATTTAAATCCACTTACAGTAAACATCACCTAACATCATCTTTATGTAATGACAATTATTTGGGATTTATAAAAAAAAAATAATCACCAATAACTAAAACAAGCAGTGCCTTGTATTTCATAAGTTCCATATCTGCCTATTATACTGGGTAAGACAGCATTTCCAGTAGTTACATTTACTTTATTGCTGACAAAAATACAATCATGCAATTCGTAGCAATACAACAGACCCTCCGATTGTTCAATGCAGTGCCTTGCCATTCCTGCAGGTTTCACATATTTTTCTTTGCAGTACACCCAAGGACCAACCTGAACACTTTGAATGAGTCTTGCTGAAGCAGTAATGAGCATTGAAAGGCATATGAAAGGCTAGCAGTTGGTTAGACAGACAATACAAAGAACGACAAGTGATTCCAAATGGCAGCAGGCAACCTAAGAGACCGCTGCTTATTTGGAATGTCACTGCATTCATTCTTTTCGCCCTTCTTTTTTAAGCCTACTGGCTTGTATTTTCATCTCACCAAGTCAATTCCATCAGCAAACCAGATTGCAGTTTCCAGTTGTCTTCATTAATGTAGATTTTTATGACATAGCTGTGGACATAGACACACCTTATCTATACCTAGCGCACTGGATAGACTACTAATACAGTGATACAGGTGAATAGAAAGCACTTATACCATCCCAGCTCTTCTAAGGTCTAGCAAAGCCTAATTTACAGTATATTGGGGAAGATTGTTGGAAGTTTTCGATTTCCGTCAATCAGCATTTCAGACCAAAGCAGTTTCCCCTCCAGCACAACCATCAACTTCTTCACTCTGGGTTGACCGAAGTTTAATGATGCAGTGTGAGACAAGCATGTGGTTGAAGGCCCTGATCAATGGAAGCGGGTGACTTCTGGAATACAGTCAGTCGGAAATATTGCACTTAATGATCTATTACGAGTCACAATTGTAAATGTTAACCTGTTCCAGTAAGTCCTACAAATTGTTGGGTTCATAAAGCCTTAACCCTGATACTGCAACTGAACCCAAAATCTTCAGAGAAATACGCAGCACGGTCACCAATCGTTAGATGTGCGAAATTAAGTTCATATTTGTGTTTCGTTAGAAAATAAAAATTAAACGTAAAGTCACTTGGTATTTATGAAAACGAAGAATGGGCATCCTTTTACTGATAACAAAAACCCATTACAACATCAATGTCAAAAACAAATAAAAAAAGTGTTTCAAGGCCCAGCTGCAAAAATTACCACATCTTCATAACCCATGCTTGACTGAAATCCCATTACTGCATTAGTATAAATGACAAAGCAATATAGCTATACCTGGGAAAACCATATAGACTCCCAAATGTTCCACAGAGGGAACCGACCATTAAATGCTAGGCTAACACGTCATAAATATTGCAGTGTGGCTTGGCAACAAGCACTACCTCTCCCGGTCTTACAGAAATACATAAGTTCTGTGTAGTTGTGGTGCACAACGTACAAGAATTCTAGCTAAAATGTGGGTAAGTGCACCATCTAGTGGGCGAAAGCAGCTAGGGTAGGGCAGAGCAGCTTGTGAAACGTTCCTTGATGTCACTGTTCAGGCCAACACAGCATCCAGGTAGCACATTGCCTTTTGAGGTCCGATTACATTTATATATTAAAAAAAATACAAAAAAAAAGCACACCACACATTCATACTGCAGCCAGATACTGGGCCAGCTCAAGCATCTTTTAAGATCATTTAGCCAAAGACAAAAGAAGAACCATTTAGGATCAAACAGCAATATGCTTCCTTCATGCATGATCAATGCATGAAATTGCACAATTCAAGAAGGGGCACAAGAAAATGTTCAGAGAACTGGTCTTTTTCTTTTTCAAATGGGGGGGGGGATCACAGATATAAAGTGGGATTATGATTCACTTTAACAAGTTACAATTATAGAGTATTTGCCGTAATCACGTAGCAACTCCAGATGAGTGGATATAGTGAAGAACAAATCTAAATCAGATCTAATTGACTGCTATAGTAAGCATAATTGTCTGGCTTAATATGACAAACCTACAAAATCAAAATTAACCCCTGCTCAAGAACAATTAAAGCATGCATTTCAAAATATTTAGAAATTCTGGGATGTGAATCATTAAGTCTTCTGCAACTGGTTGCTGTTGCCTTAAACACTGTTTTGGCTGAGAGTAAAGTTGGGTCGACTGTGGATTTTGATGTCTGATGGAGGTAAGAGATGAGAAGGGGGTTGCGTTGTTCTTCGGTAGCCTTAATGTCATCTCGTTCTGTGCTTGAACCATACTTGGTTTCCCTCCAATCACCGAATGGCTATCAGGCCGACATCGATGAGCTTCTGGATCTTCTGAGCAATGACTGGATTCTTCAGGTGGCTAGAAGGGAAGAGGAGCTCTTTAATATGGCTAGTTTCCTCTTGTGTGTATTTATATGACAACTTTACACAGCATCCATACGACGCATTCGGCATTCTCAAACTGGCTATACATATGTACACTTACATCAGAGCATTTATGCTACCGACTGCAAATATGCAATAAATTTCTAAAACTCAGTTGTTTCTAAAACAACCGAGTTTTAGAAACGGCTCTTACTGTTATAGCTGGTCTGGCCAATTACTGCAGATTTGATTTGCTTTGCTATTTGATTAAAATAAAATTGAGGTTTAACAACTTTGTTACGTTAAATTCAATTCAAAATGCAACCACAAATTCATATACATCTGGATGACTGACTAATAATTACCTACTTAACTGTCTAAGTAAAATCAGTGAATCTAGTAATGAAATCAATATTGAATAGTTATTGAATAGAATTCAGCCTCTGTCACTGCACTGCTATGAGGCAACAGAACTTCGGTCTATGTGGAATAATGAGGCAGAAAGTTCCTTCAAACCAGTTGTCAACTGTTAATAAACACTCTGCGGAGCAGCCATGAAGATAGAGGCCTCCTTACTCGCTGAGTGCCTGGGGGTCCTTCTGCATCTGCTCCAGGATGAGACGCATGGCCGGGTCGCTCATGATTTGCTGTACCTCTGGGTCTGCCATGGCCCTGCGCTTCACATCTTCAGGGTCGTCGTTGCGCATCGCCTGGTTGACTAGGCAACGCTGCAGCCCCTCCGAGGCCTCCTGCAGGGTTTGCACAGGTCCCACGTTACCTCACATACCAAGCCAGCCAATTCAGCCTGGAGATCAAATCTGACTATTGGACAATTTAGAAAATTTTCTTCACAACCACCTCACAAAAATTCCATTTTCATATTAACAATTACCACCTCCCCTTTGTTTGCCATATCTATATAGACACTCAAATACGTGGAACGCAACATTCCACAGATCAACCCAGAAGTACGTAATGAGATAAAGCTTCCCTTAAAAAGGTCACTGTTTAGAAAACAGAGACTGGCCTACCCACCCAGCACCTTTATAGCAAGTAGTTAGAGGAGGGGTGTTCAACTCCAGTCCTGGGGGGCCGGAGCCCTGTGTAGCTTTGTTACTTCCCTGTTGTACCACAAATGATTCAACTCAAGAGCTGTGTGGTAATTAACACAAATTGAATCAGGTGTGTTAAATAAGGGTAAGCCAAAAACTGTGCAGGGCTCCGGCCCCCCAGGATTGGAGTCTGACACCCCTGAGTTAGAGTATGGAATAGTCTTCCTGTCAGTGTAGTACAAACTAAAACCATGGATACCTTCAAATTGAGCTAAATAAGATTTTAACAACTCTGAGAAATTAGTTGCGTTCTCCCCAGACGAGCTTGATGGGCCGAATGGCCTCGTCTCGTTTGTAAATTTCTTATGTTCTTAAACCTGCAGAGCAGAATGAATAAGAAAGACGTGTTCATACTAGGGCTGCAACAATTTGAGTAAGTCAAATAACTTGATTACAAAAAATTCGATGCAAATTCTTTGCTTCGATGCTTCGTTTAATCCACAGGACTATGTACTGCTCAGCGATCATCGTGTTTCACACGGAGGATTCATTACTGTCGCACAGTGTGCTTATGCTGCATTATGTGTAGCAGAGCGGTGAAAAAGCAAAGTGGCAACACTTCCATAGGGACCCATTGCAAAAAAACGGCAAAGAAATTTCCAGCAAACTTCTGGGTCACGGGTAAATAGTTCCAAGCATTGACATTCACAGCACGTTCATTTCCAGTGTTTACCAAGCACTTTAAGCGGTATGTTCATAAAGTAACATTTTGTTAAAACGCATTTAATTCATTAGTTGTCATTAATATATGTGCTCAGCATTAGCTGTTAATGTTTATCATAATTAATAGTTATGACCGAAGGTAGCTTAACAGCTGTGGAGGCCAACCTTCCCGTTTCACCGAAGAGTTTCTCAATTACTATAGATGCTGTGTAACATTACATTTTAAACTGTTCTGGTTATCAATGGCTTCATGATTACAGTTAGCAGCATTGCTACCATGTTAATAAACCTGATTAAAATATCAGTTTACAGCTGTCCTCAGGTCATGTGGTTTAGTGTGAATTTACTACCAAATGAGTCAAAATAGCTTAAAATATTTTGTGGCAATTAATTTGACAAAAAAAAAAAATACCACATTGCCCTAAAGTGTCTGTATTTTTACGTGTGCCAAGTGCTACATTTGTCTTGTGTCTAGTTCACATTATTTTTAATCTCCATTGTGTTGAATTACTTGGAATATCAGTGAAATTAAAACTTCCGTTTCTCAATACTGACATATATATATACATACACACATACATACACACATACACACACACACACATACATACACACATACATACATACATATATTTTTTTTTAATCGTTACTACTCCCGGTCCTACTCTTTGCCCATAAAGTGCAAGGTATGAATGGGACATTACATATAGTGATAATTGGGCAAACACTGCAAAAATTAAGCTTGTTTTTTGGATAAAGAATGAAAATGGATTTTGCTCACTGGACACTTTTGCAAGGTGGGTACTTTCTAAACAAGTAAGCAAACTGGAAGGCCTATTTTGTCCAGCAGCCTTTATGAAACGTTATACAATAGTATTATCTGTACGTCGGAAATTGGAAAAGGATTCAAAATTGTTTGAAAGTTTAATATTTCTGTTTCGTTTCAGAAATGTTTGTTGACAAAAGTCTATCTATAAAGCCTATCTATGTTACTTCCTTAATTTTAAGTTTAGCATGCACCGTGCAAAAATAGCAACTAAAAAAACAAAGATGTAAAAAGTTACATTTGTTTAGAAACTGTTCTTAGTGTTCGGGGAAAATGTATTCAGTAAAAGTCTGCACTGTTATGGTTATTTGTGGTTTGACCTTTAAATATAGCCTATATATGCTGGGTCACTAAAGATCCAAGGTAAGTCAGTGTTTTCCATCCGTCCCATGCACAAAAGTCCACACCGTCGAACATGTGCGGAGCAAAATGGCACACAAACAAGTGAAGTATATACTAAGCTTAATGCGGCTTGGTACCTTGGAGTTGGAGTCAAGATCCAGGGCTTTCTGGTAGAAGTCCATAGCTTTGCTAAACTCCTTCATGGCCTCCAGGGCGGCGGCCTTGCGCGTATAGCCTTTTACTGAAAGCAGAAGACAAGGCGTTACGATGGAGACAGGAAGGAATGTCAGTGTATGGACACTCATGACTTTTGACCACGAACAGGGTGGTTGTAACTTACTGAAAGTAGGCTCCAGTCTGATGCACTCTTCACAGTCCTACAACGAGAACAGAATGAACTAGGACAAGTTTACCTTAAGCTTTTACCTTTCAGGTAAAAGGTCAAGTAAAACAATAAAAAAAAATAAAAAAATCAAACCACAAGACCCAGATGAACTTATTCATAGTTAATAACACTTACTTTAATATGAATAGATTGTTTTTAAAGTAATTATAGTTTTCAGCTCAAAGACCTTTCAGTGTTTTAGTCAAATCAGTGGCACAATTCTGCTATTTAAGCAAGATCATCCACTTGGATGGTTAGCAGAACACTGCCAATATAGCTTCAAGCATCCAAGCAATGAACGTAGTCTATGCCATTCCTGCAAGCACAGGCTGATGCTAAACAGACTTTCGGGGGGGGGGGGGGGGGAAAAGCGAGCAAAGACGAACCCAAGCATCATCTGCATAACATGCGATCAATGAGCAATGAATCCCAGGGAAAACCACAACATCTTATCTAAGACGATTAGTGTGGATTGCGGCACTAAGCCCCACCTTCAGGGCCAGCTGGAACTCCAGCAGCTTGGTGTAGCAGGCTGCACGGTTGCTGAACAGCTTGGCATCCTGGGGGTTCCTCTTGATGGCCTCTGTGTAATGCTTCATGGCTAGCGGATAGTCACCTGGAGCGGTCAGGGAGGAGGAAGTGTGGTACAGAAATAGAACAAATTAGGCAAAACCACAGACATACTGTCATTCGTAATGAGTCAATCAGCCACCGACTTTGGAAACTAGAACCCCACCCCATTTCCACTAATACCCCCACGGGTGTATATGTGCGGACCTCTAAAAGTTGTTAAGCTGCTACGAGGTGTGAATCTGCTGCCCCCTACCCTTTTGGAAGGCCTCATTCCCCTTGTTCTTCTCCTCCAAGGCCATCTCAGGGTTGATGTAGGCCAGCTTTTCCTGCTCCTTCACAATCTTCTCTGCCTGGAGGAACATGGGTATTTAAAGATCATCTGGGGGTCATGGAGCTAGGGCAGTGGATACTGGTGGCAGTGACATCTCCATACCTGCTGGCATTTCTTCAGCACTTCAGGAGTGCGATGCTCAGTTAAGCTCTTGTTATAGAAGTGGATGGCATCTGTGTACTTCTCCTGCTTAAAGTAGGAGTTTCCAATCCTTGCATAAGCCCTAATTGGGGGGTGAGAAGTTCAGGAATTAATCAACACCTTAAAAAAAAAGGTTATAACAGCGTTTCCCAATCTGGTCCTCAGAGACCCGCAAAGTCCACATTTTTGCTCCCGGTAGGGAGCAACATTTGGGCTGTCTGGCAGGGAACAAAAATGTGGACCATCTGTGGGTCCTTGAAGACTGTAGGGAAAGACTGGGTTATAAAGCTTATAAGGCCAAAAAAAGACCCAGATAACATGAACATCTTCTCAGTGTTACTGGAAAATACCAAGTCCTCATTTTACAAAGCAGAAATATCAAAGTGAATACCCAACAGGTTATGTATGTATGCATGCGTGCATTATTTATTCCCTTATTTCTTGTGTGCACGTTTTCATGTTATTTTATTTATATGTTTTACTATGTAGGCAGTATTTGTTAATTCTTTCTAAACTGGAGAGCAGTTCGGGTCAATTCTTGTTTTTAAATGTGCTATATAAATAAATGACTTGACTTCTATCTAGTTTTTAAAATCTGAACTCACCCATCACTATTAAATTAGCTTTATAAATGAAACACCACTGCAACATTTAATATACTTGTAACTGAAAAATTTTAGGATAAAAATGTGAACATGCAAGCCTGTCAAGTCAGACATTTGTGTTCTAGAGCTTTAAGTTACCATTTCTAATTAAACATATGTACAGTGATAAAAACACTCTTGATGTCAGAATATTTCAATGAGCTGCCAAAAGTAGCAAATTTCTGCCAATAGTGCACAAATTGAGAACATACAGTTCTGAAAAGGGCAGTCATGGTCATCCTCCACTCAGAGACTCACTTTGCGATCTGTCTGTAATCCTCCCGGTTCTCCCGGCCCACCTCGATGGCTCTCTCGCACATCTCTCGGCACTTCTCAAACTCGCCCTTCTCAAAGAATACAGCTAACAAGACAAGACAGGCGTAGCTGCCATCAGCATGTCACCAGTTTTAGGTCTCCTGAAGGGGATTCATGGGAGGTTGTAGATGTGATACCTGCTTGATTGGAAAGGTAGGTCATGTTGGTGGGGTCATGCTGTAGTGCAGCCTCATAGTGCTTCAATGCCGTTTCAAAGTCCTTTTTCTTGTAGGCCTCGTTGCCAAGATCTTTCTCCTTCAGAGCCTGGAAATACAGTGAGACCAGCTCCTCCTCAGTCAGCATCATCGACCGGCACAGAGATGCGCAATTTGCAAGTCTGTACCTGTCTCTTGTTCTCCGGCAGGTCCTCCTCTTTGCCCGTATATAATGGGAAATTACAGTTCATCTGGCTTTAGTAGCATATTCCCATCTTTGC
>JAODKC010000002.1:9030345-9051827 GCA_026777985.1 Mormyrops attenuatus
GGTTTGGCACTTTCGGTACTGGAACTTTCGGTACTGGTACTCGACCGGAAGTCAATGGAAAAGCGAAAGTACCGTACGTTGTGCAGTGGAAAAGCGCCCATGGTGTCACACTGTTTAGCACTGTTGCCTTGCACCTCTGAGACCTGGGTCCAAGTCTCTGCCACGGCTCCATGTGTGTGGAGTTTGCATGTTCTCCCTGTGTCATTGCGTGGTTTTTTCAGGGTAGTCCTGTTTGCCCCCACACTCCAAATTGCCTGTAGGTGTGCATGTGTCAGTGTGCTCTACAAAATGGCTTTGTGCCCTATCTGGGGTTGTTCCCTGCCTTGAGCCTGTAGGTTCTGGGATAAGCTTCAAAGACTGCAGAAAAGCTAGTTAAAAAAATGGATGGATTGGGATGCACTGTTTTCATATTTCACATCAGTGTACAAGTGGGTGCATGGCTGAAGTGTTATTTACAGTGTTTTCATGGGGGTGCTTGGAAAATCACACTGTCATACCCATCTCCACACCTCATCTCTTGATGAGGGTCACAGTAGCAACATGCCAAGTAGGCCACACCAAACCTCTCTTTCCAAGGGCACACGCTCGTTCTGGGGGATCCCAGATGTTCCCCAGCCAGCTGGGAGATATAATCCCTTGGTCTGGGTCTGTCCTGGAGCCTCCAACTACTGGGACAATCCCAAAACAGCTCCCTTGGGAGCTGACCAGATGGAATCCTTATAAGATGCCCAAACCATCAGTACTGTATCTTCCTGATCCAAATGAGCTCCAGCAATATTTTTACCTCCCTTCAGATTTATGAAGTACTCCATCTTTCACAGAGAGTGAGTCTGGCAACACTGCACGAAAACCTCATTTTGCCCACTTGTATTCACAACCTTGTTCTTTTATGCATTACCTACAGCTCAAGAACATAGGCGAGGATAGGCTGATTGATTGTATAAAGTACAAGCCCAGGGCTCCCACAGATCCTTAAAATAGCTTAAAATAGATTTTCAGTCTTTTTTTCTCTTAGATATAATACAGATCTTGTCCAGCTGTATCAATGCTACAATTAATCATTAAATTGTGACTGAGTCTGTCATGATTTTTCATCAATATTTTGAAACTTTGCATTCATCTATTAATTTTTGCTGTACCAGTTATTTATTTAACAAACATTTTTTCCACATTTGCCGATTTAAAATACACTGTTTATGTTGTCTATGCCAAGTTAGTTGCAGTTCAAAAGTGCAGTGAAGTGTCAATCTCTGAATTATTAAAGTACAAGTCAAATGTTTTATTCGAGACATTTCTTTACATGTGTACTTCATGTACGTGCAAGGACACGCATAGTTTTTGCAACTGGGAGTTGTAGTGCGCAACAACTTTATTCAAGATACTGACTGATCCTTGGTAGTTAAAGGCAGTTAGTGCCTGTTAATTACATTTTGCCTGTTCTAAATCTTTAGTCCTTTCATTATTTCACTATTGGAGTGTTAACCATCAGGATACAATGGTAATATTGTGATGCATTGAATCATGACACTGGTATTGTGATGAATATTGTATCATGGGCTAGTTGGCAAAATGCATCCCTTGTGTATATACAAAGTCCCTGGGTAAACAAGGGAAGGGCTTGCTTTTCACTTATTTAACCATCACAGTCTTCATCGTATGACATCACCACATTGGTTCAGTTTTTCTCATTTTCAAAGTCGAGGCTTCCAGCCATCAGCCTGGGGGCGGTGTGTGGCTCAACAGGCTAAGCCTATGATTGCGAGGTTGCTGGTTCAAGCCTTGTTGTTATTATTATTATCATCTTCATCATCATCAGCAGGTAAGCATGTTACAGTGTGTTGCATCTTTGACATGTCCTTTAACAAAAGGCATACACAATAAAACACAGTTACTTCACAAATCTGTTCACCTTGTCGCTTAACAGAAAACACTGGTTTTAATTAATGTGGTGATGTCATACAATGAAAAGTGTCATTGGTTAAAGAAGTGAAATGCAAGCCCCTCCCTTGTTGCGCCAGGGAGACATCGAACTTGGCAAAATCAGGATGCACGTTAACACCCTGGGGGGAGGGGGGCTAGAGGTGATGTTCCTGTTATTTGCGAAACCTTTTGCTCTTGACCTCCAGGATGCATTTGAGCAGGTTTTTGAGTGTGAAGCAGCAGAGGTGAGAATTAGCACCTGCAAATCTAAGGCTTTCTCAGAACCTCAGAATTCACTTTATTAGCCAGGTATAGCTGCATATATTACAATTTTTTTTAAAGAGTAGATTGTTCTGATGATGCTTAAATGAATACCAAGGCATCGTCTCAATGAATGATGGTAATGGTAAGGTCCTGAGATTGACCAGTGGCTGTGTTTTGCTGGCACTAAGCAGCCTGCTGAAGTGGTAGTTAATTTGGAAGACAAAGCTTGGAGTTTATATGGTCTACATGTGTCCCTGTGCTCACCAGGAAAAGCGGTGTGAAAATGATGAAGAGTATGGTGATATGTATGATACTCCTGGTGCTGTTTCCACATGGAGAGCTGCGATGATTTAATCTCTTGGATTTTAAATTCATTTTATTCGTTGTTGTTTTTTTCCCCCCAAGGACAAGTTACTGAAAAACCCCTGTACCAGGTTAATGAGGCACTGAACTCCAAGGTCTCACTCTTCAGAGGTGACATCACCCAGCTGGAAGTTGACGCTGTCGTTAACGCGGGTAAGAATGCCGCGCGGTCAGTTCTCCGCTGAGCTTGAGCTGCCTTCGTTTGTGCCCAGCTGGATTTGAGCAGCAGACCTTTTTTTTAAGCATTTTTATTAAGTGTGGGATTTGTCACATAACTTAGAATATCTTCTTTTTAGGTATATGGTGTGCATGCTCACGATGTTCGTTAAAATGTATAAAAGTTAGCATGAACAGTGCAGTTTGTGACTAGAGAATTAGCTACACTCAACATGTAGTTAAATTATAGATCTGTTTAGATGATCTGTTTAGCACAATGTATCTGATTAATGGGAAAATATTGTTATGTGAAATTCTGTAAAAATGCTTCTTTTAGTGTGAAGACTTGAACAGATTTGACTAGTGTTTATCAAATGGAAAAGTAGCAAGTTTTTATAGAGCTTGTGTTTAATACGGAGCAGTGTTTATTGTGAAAATCTCCAATGCAGTTACCATTACCCCTCTTCAGTGTACCCACAACTCAGAGGCATGTTGACTCAGCAGGTAGTGCTGATCCCATAAACAGCTGGGTTTCCAGGATCAAGTCTGTACCCAGTGCAGTGTGTGCGCGCATTTCTATCCGTGTTTATGATTCAGAAGTTGTGTGAATCAGCTCACTACAGGCCATAGACTCTCTATGGCCTGTAGTTTGTGTGGTCATGTGCATTTGCGGTGAACTTCCATCTCATCCAGATTTTACCCTGCTGTGTTCTATGTCTGATAGGCCCCAGATAATGACGGAATACTTGACAAAGACCTATCTTTTAAGCATTTTTCTGGTACATGATACTTGATAAGTAGCAGATAACAATAGGATCAATACAGATTATTTATAATTGAATGGTGTATCTAAATGTCTGAAGGGATGTATTAATAAAATTGAATATCTTTTCCTGCTTTAGTAAAATTGTGTCAGGTGGGTATAGTTTTTTCCATTATTCTTGGTGTTGGTGCTTTTGGCAACCTTCTAAACTGACCTGTATTTACTCACATTGATCACCGGGTGGCAGCAATGAATCAAGCGTTTCACAGGGACTTGCTGATTCCCTCATTTTTCAATGCGAAGCACATACTTGGGTCGTAAATGTCAGTCCGGCACTATTACCAACTTGTTTGCATGCACTGTGGCAGACATAATGGACCCCAATCACCGCAAAAACACACAGTTATAACTGAGCATGTAGGGAAGATTATGCACAAAATCCTGACACCACAGATAGATTACACATCATTTGTTGCTGTGGGAATGGGGCAGGCTTGGAGACGTCAGCCCCAGTTATGACATTCATGCACAATGAGGTATGCTGAGCTGATGGCTCTGCTGATTTCGTGGCTTAGCTTTCAATGTGCCTTTTGTGATTCGCTTCCAGTGCTCTGTGGAGCCGGATGTGTGCGTCTTATGTCTCTTTCACCCCACAAACCTTACAACAGAGAGCTCCCCTGAAAAAGTGATAATTTACCTTTAGATTTGTAATTTCCCGTGTGTGGCTGATTTTTAAAATGAGCTGCTGTGCAGATAATTTTTTATTTTTTTGCAATTTGCAATTTGTGGTTTGAGGGTCTGTGGGTTTGAGGTTTATTACCTATGTGAATATTTTGTGTTTGTGTGCTCCCCCGTCGGTGTCTTAAATCAGCTGATGGCAATTAGTTACCTGGGAGATATCAGGGGTGATGGAGGTGGAGGGCTCTGGAAAATAAAAACAGTGAGATGATGGAGAGCACAGAATGAAAGAGTGATGAGAATCTTGCAGAGCCTGATGAAAGCAGGGTTGTCCAGACAGGTGCATGTTCCTACAGAGCATTAATGAACACCAGTCACCAGTGCACATGTATACGTATGCACTGGAAATGGTAGATGAAGCTGCTCTACGCAAAGCCATGCATGTGTGTAGGAGGATGTAAGCCCTTATTCCACTGTAGGGCTACAGTGCTCATCGAAAGTCTTTGGACGCTTGCTTAATTCAGTGAAAATATCGCAAATTTATTGGTTTTATAATGAAAATCATTACTTTATGAATTTGTTTCCAAAAAAAATATATATCACATTAGAAACAACCAGTAGTTTTAAGTAAAACATTTATTTCATGTCATAATTTGAAACCAAACTTATAGTTCTAAAAGAGCTGTTCTGAGTTAGGTTCAGTAATAAGCCGTCTCATTTGGGTGCTTTTTACTTAGTAAAATCTTTGCAATAACATAAATCACCAAACATTTGTCCCTTTGGGAGCCAGTGACTACAGTTGTAATTAATAGCAAAATGGCAAGAACAGAACTGAATGAGTCAGTCAAAAAAATTATGACACTTAATAAAGAGAAAATGTCTGTGTGGAAGATACATGAGGATATGTTAAACATTGCTTGTCAATGGACTTTTGTTTTGTAACAGTGTTACAGAATTAAGCAAGTGTCCCAAGGCTTTCTGTGAGTAGCGTATGCAGAGCTCACTGAATGAGTCTGAGAGTTGGACTGGGGTTGTCCTCACCTTGTGCATGGTGTCAGATTTCAGAACACTGACCTAAAACCCAGGGAAAGAAAGACTTAAGATTGGTCTGCTTTTCATCCCAATTATCTGTCATCAGTGAAGTGTGTTTTATTTATATATTTGGTTTTAATTTGCTCCAAATACCCCAGTGTGTCATTTGCATTGGGGGAATGGCCAAAACATTCTCAATGTATCAGTACTGTTGCGCTGAGCTCTATCCAGGTGTTTTCATGCAAATTGAAAAGGAGACAATCAGCATGGAAATTGTGTGTTTTTGGCCCTGAGCCATTTTCGGTGTGGAGCTGGGTTCTCATTGTGTCAAAGCACTGATGATAACATCACAGTCATTTCGTGGGGCTTCACCTGTACGAGTGGATGTTCCGTATCTTCCCCTAAACTTCTGCAGCCAATTGTGTCACGTGGAGTCTCTATACACATGTAAATATTTACTAAACACTTAAAAAAGGGTTTTTTTCTTTGTCTGAATAGAATGAGTGCAGTAAGAATACAGTGGAAACTGGAGTGTATTTTGTTAACCTTTATTTTTTAAAATACTCAGTCTGTGTTAAATAAAATGGTACGTCATATAAACAATGATACTTTTGTAACTGTGTTGCAGTCATGAAATCGTTCTGCATACTTGATATTTTTTAGATGAAAATTAGACTGTGACAAATACTTTGTCTAGATGCAGGTCAATATAATGTCCTATATTGTACACAGTGTCCTAAATAAACATATTCTGCTGTATTAATACTTACAGCATTATAGGAAAGTTAATTGATAGATTAGGATGAATTTAGACGTCATTTACAGCTATTCGGTCCCAATCTGCCGCATCCTCTGCCTTTCATTTCTCTGTGATACAGTATGGAAATCTGTGGGCAAATGAAATGCTAATGCTGCAGGTTTATATAGCTTTGGTGGTTAATTATGGGTGCCCATGATGGACAGCACTTCATGCGGATTTAAAAATGTGGTATGGAAGTCAATAAGCAAGTAGTTAAGAATGATCCTATGGTTCTGCTTGGAGGGGACCTTTTAAGGCTCTACACATTATTACAACAGCGACAGATTCTTCTTTCTCAGATCGCTAACACATACCAGCATTGATGACAATAACTATCACATATTATTTGGTGCCTTCTGATTAATTATCTTGAACTTTTTGTCCTTCACTGTAGGCCAATGAAATATGACCATGGAATGTCTGTGACAATCACGTGAGGCTGTGAAGTTCTTACACTGCTGTAGTTTATGTGGGCAATGTGATTGGTTTGGGGAATGAGAGGTCTGGTCATAAGGGCACAGAAGAAGCCCTAACTGATCTGTATTCCTGGGAAGATTTAGAGCCCCCAGGTTCTGACCCCAGGGCACCTTAATCTTTCTCTTTATGCAAATAGGTTGAGGTTAGCTGGTCCCAAATCAGATCTGAGGTGATGCAATGTCATTCATCGATCTTTCCCTCTGAAAGTGAGAAAGATGGTTAACTCTGAAGCTGCTTTACTCTGGCACTTCTCACCATGACATATTTCAGTATGAAAGAGAGTGTAACTAAGGTGTTTATGGACATTTTACTGTCTCAATGATTATTTTGACCTTTATAGATATTATAACCATGTATAGAACATACAGTCAAATAATTACTGATTTTGTTTAGGTGTTTTAAATATATGGACTTAGATTAGTTAATCTGCAGATTTTTATGCAATTCTCAATGTTGAATTTTGCCATAATCAAGGAATATCTCTCTACTTTATGGCACCATGGGCTCATGAGGAACAGCACGTGGGGACTAATCGGGAGTGATGCTTGGATATCTGCCGATAAAGTATTCTGACAATTTGCAGAGCTTCAAAACTTCTTGTAGTATCAACGGAAGGAAGTTTTCAGAAAACTATAAGCTGTCTCTTCATTCACTGTGCATGTAGTGGGGTGTATGCTGTCGAGGGCTGTCTGCTGGTCAACAAAGTGTTGCTGTTTGTGACTTTTTAGAGGGCAGAATCTTCTTAAGGCATTAAACCTTTAATGCTTTAAATGTTAATTAATGCACACCAAACCCAGGATCCTTGTGCTTTGGATGACATTCAAAACCAATTTATTGTATTAACATTAGTTATGCCTAAGTGTTTAATAAAGCTCATGCTGAAATATAGCTGTCTAATGAACAGAGAATTACCAGCAATCATAAACTATAAACCAGTTTGTTATTTTCTGGTAATTACAGTGGTATTATTTCCACGGGACACCTCAGAAAGTGCCAACACATTTATTTATGGCTCACTATGTCAACATGCCATTAAGTGGATACCAGTGAAGTGTGTTTCGTATGTCGCTTGGCAACGTATGCTGGGTTCTGTGACGTTCTGCCGGGCATTTTGAAGAAGCTCCAGTCAACACGGGAGAGGGAGACAGACAGAGAAACTGAGACAGAGAGGGAGAGAATGACACAGAGACAGAGATGGAGAGGGAGAATGAGGCAGAGAGGGAGACGGAGAGGGAGAATGAGGCAGAGAGGGGGAATGAGACAGAGAGGGAGAGGGGGAATGACACTGAGAGGGAGAGGGGGAATGAGACAGAGGGGGAATGAGACAGAGGGAGAATTAGGCAGAGAGGGAGACCGAGGGAGAATGAGGCAGAGATGGAGAGGGGGAATGACACTGAGAGGGAGACGGAGAGGGGGAATGAGACAGAGGGAGAATGGGACGGAGAGGGAGAGGGAGAATGAGGCAGAGAGGGAGACGGAAGGGGAGAGGAAGAATGGGGCAGAGGGAGACAGAGAGGGAGAAAATGACGCAGAGATGGAGAATGGGACAGAGGGAGACAGAGAGGGAGAGAATGACAGAGATGGAGAATGGGACAGAGGGAGAGGGAGAATGGGACAGAGGGAGAATAAGGCAGAGATGGAGAGGGAGAATGGGACAGAGAGGGAGACGGACAGGGACAATGAGACTGAGAGGGAGAGAATGACACAGAGACGGAGATGAAGAATGGGACAGAGGGAGATGGAGAGGGAGAATGAGACGGAGAGGGAGAATGAGATGGAGAGGGAGAGAATGACACGGAGATGGAGAATGGGACAGAGGGAGATGGAGAGGGGGAATGAGACTGAAAGGGAGAGAATGACACAGAGACAGAGATGGAGAATGGGACAGAGGTAGACGGTGAGGGAGAATGAGACTGAGAGGGAGAGAATGACAGACAGAGATGGAGAATGGGACAGAGGGAGACAGAGAGGGAGAATGAGACGGAGAGGGAGAGAATAACATGGAGATGGAGAATGGGACAGAGGGAGACGGAGAGGGAGAATGAGACTGAGAGGGAGAGAATGACACAGAGACGGAGAGGGAGAATGGGACAGAGAGGGAGACGGAGAGGGAGAATGAGACTGAGAGGGAGAGAATGACACAGAGACGGAGATGGAGAATGGGACAGAGAGGGAGACGGAGAGGGAGAATGAGACAAAGAGGAAGACGGAGAGGGAGAAAGAGGGAGACTGGGATAATGAGGCAGTGAGTGGGAATGACACTGAGAGGGAGATGGAGAGGGAGAATGGGACAGAGAGAGAGAATGAGAGAGGGAGAATGAGACAGACAGAGAGAGGAAGAATGAGACAGAGAGAGAGAGGGAGAATTAGGGAGGAAGAATGAGACAGAGGGAAATGGAGAGGGAGAATGAGATGGAGAGAGAGAGGAGAGGGAGAATGAGACAGTGAGGGGGAGATATAGAGGAGAGAGAGGGAGAGGTGCTGCCTGGCTCTGGAGGGGAGGAGTGGGATGGGGAGCAGGAGTGGGGGAGGGTCTGTCACAGCTCAATGCACAGCCAGATTGCTTGAAGAGGAGGCAGCGCTGGGATAAAAAATGCGAGTCACAGGGAGGGGAGAGGAATGTGGGAGGGACGTGAGGTGGGGGGGGAAAGGGATAGGCAGAACGAGTGGAAGGAGTAGTCATAGGGAAATGGGTGGAGGAAGTTGTTTCGGATGAGTACTGTGGTGGGGTTTGTTGGCGGTATGTCACTCAGAGCTCGCTGGATTTGTGTATCCCAGCCTCATTGATCCACCCAGTGCTCCTGGTGCCCCTGTAAAATCACAGATATTAACAGGCTGTCTTGGGTGACGGATGGGGTCTGAGGGTCAGCGGTGAGGCCTGGCCAGGTCAGGCCGGGCCGGGCCCCAGTACATGTGCCTGTCCCGAGACCCTTGTGTGCCTCGGGAACTCGTTCACTGTTGTGTCACCAGGCTTGTCTTTTGCCAGTGTACTTTTGAGTACAGCACCTAACCTGTTTCCTTTATATAGCTGCATAAAAAGACAGGTATGAGTATTTAAGGCTGCACATGTCATTTTAGGTAAAAGTTTGTAGCAATAAAATGGCTGGAAACCGGTTAGAGTTCATAGCTGGCGGGAAATTAAGGTGGAACGATGTGACTGAATTATGTTCTGCGTTCTGCAAATTTACATGTCTATTCGTGTCACATGAAATGGGAATAATTAGGACAGAATGGTCCTTCGGTTTCTGCGTGATTTGTACAGCTTGGTGGAAATGAATTGGAGTATGAAACACATTTCAGTTACTGAAAGGAGAATCGCCAGGTATTTATGTCACCCAAACCTAGAGAAGCGGCGAGAGGGGACTTGTAGACAGGCATACTGGTAGCGGCTCTGCTGAGGAGGCATAAAGCGGCGGCCGGGAGGCCAGAGCGATGTCACTGAAGTAAACAGCAAAACCACGGAGCGCGCAGGGGCCTGGGCACTCACTTCGGCCTGATCGATACGAAGCGCACTCAGAAGGGGAGGGGTGTTTGTATTTCTCACCAAGAATCGGATTTACAGTAACCATTCTGCCCCGCCTCTTCCAACCACATTTTTACTGCACCTTGGCTCCTGCGTTTCCTCCATAAAACACAGTAACAAAAAGCCACAAGCACTTAAGTGCTGTGCTTTGGGGGGGGGTGGGGGTGGGATTGAAAGACTCTTTTTACACTACTCAGCCAGTCGGTGCTGCCTTGCCTGGGCGGGGGGGTCATCATCTCTGATTGGCTGGCCAGTAAATTACAGAGCGAGTCGTCCTTTGAGACAGACCAGCTTGTTTGCGAGCGTGTGCAGGCCTCCTGTCTCAGGTGTAAGACCTGGGCAAGGCAGGTGGCTGGGCCGCAATAACATGATGATCACCGGTTGGTTGAACAGGCGGCATGTTGGGCTGGGTGGAATTAAGGCTTCTTTCCAGATGTTAGGGATGTGTCTGCTGAAAGCCACATTAGGGTTCTCTGCCAATCAGTACAAATTCATCAAAAATGTATGAATCGCGTCATGATGCTTTGGCTGTCCTGGTGTTACCCTTTCACAAAATATAAAAAGTTAAAAAAACAAAAAATTCTGTTAGTAGCTATTTCTTATTGTTAAGTTATTATCAAATAATTCAAATAAAGTTAATAAAAACTGGGCTTTCAATGACAGTTCTCTGTTAGGCTCCCACTCAGTAAAGGTTTTTGATGGGTTTTGAATGAAGGTTGAGGAAATTGGCTTTTAAACATAAAAATTAGTGGTTTTAAGGTCAAGAAAGAGTTCTCCTGTTATATCTATATAATCGGAATCACCTCAAAATATCCATCTGTGTATTACAAAAGTGTAAAAGTGGAGCACCTGCGAGTCTCAGTGGATAGATGTTCCTCCTTAGCCACCGAAGAAAATGTGTGCAGTAGCTGCAGGGCGAGAGCTGTGGTTTACCTGCTGCGCTGCACTCGCATTTCAGCATGTGTGCATCCTGCTGTCTTCACAGCCTTCA
Organism: Mormyrops attenuatus; assembly: GCA_026777985.1. Taxonomy (NCBI): domain Eukaryota; kingdom Metazoa; phylum Chordata; class Actinopteri; order Osteoglossiformes; family Mormyridae; genus Mormyrops; species Mormyrops attenuatus. Next base: position 9,041,312 of record JAODKC010000002.1, read on the forward strand.
GCGGGAGTCCTGCAGCATTCAGCGTTGTTTCCTCACCCAGGACCTGATCTCCTAAGTGTCCCTCTGCTCTCAAGATTGAGGGTGGGCTGTTGGGCCCGCAGGGCTAAGTCCGTGTGTCAGGAATGATCCATGCAGCGTGACCTGCGCATATTACTGCCTGTGAATTTTTTATCAGACAGGGCATACCGATGTATAATTTACACACATTCCCATAACAGTCAAATTCCTCTGCAGCGTCAGGTGATAGACTCTTTCCCATTGTGGGCACGATACTATTTAAATGCCTCTCCAAGTCCCAGCAATCTGTTAGTTTGAATAGTCGCGTCTGGAGCTCCGGAGCGCTTTGTGTGTGTGCTTGGGGGGGGGGGGGCTCCTGCTTCGTACAGCCCGACGTGAATCATGACTCCGCAGAGTTCCAATCCCGCGCGGCAGCGGCTACGACAGATTCGCGAGAAGGACCAAAAAAAAAAAAAGGAATAGTGCATTTTGTGCCGCACGCTCTGCGAAAACGCGTGGCGCTAATGAGATCTGAAGGCTGGAGGAGCCGCAGGCCAGCGCAGAGCCGCGTGCCTGCTGACACGCAGATGTTCGCACTCCCCACGTCCGTGCTCGCAGTCGGCGGACCTTGGCGTACCCGTGAAGGTGTCCCCAAACCTAAGGCGTGCTTCCAGGAGAGCTGACCTGCGGGGAGAGCCTTGTGAAGCGAGACCTTGGAGGAGGCTGTAACGGTACCGCGTGTCATTCTGGATTTACCGCGGTGGCGGTACCGTCAGGTCGGTGACTGAGTGGAGGGTGCAGAGATGACCCAAGGCTGCAGAGAAACATGGAGACGTTTGGGTGGCGGATGTCTGTGCCAGTGGCTTCCATCACTGTCTGTCTGTTCTCTGCTGTAAAAGGGGCAAAAAATAAGATCCATGACAAGTGATGCATCTATAAATGTATCGCTGTAATTTGGCATGAATGACAATTAGTTTCCCCTACTTGAGAACCCCGCAGGACCGCCAGCACCATGACACACATCTCTGCTCTCTTCTGCAGCCTTTTTCTTCCCTTTTTTTTTTAACAGGATAGTAGTTCGTATTGAGGAAGCTGGATCGTTAGCCCTCAGTGAGACTAATTAGCTTAATTGCCTCAGTGTGGTAATGCACGAGGAGTCTCGCTGTTGATCAGATGGCACCCTCATCACACAGAGACCGCTCAGAGAGGTTTAACTTCAGTCAGCCGTTATAGTGTAAGGGGTCAATATCGTGCCCCGGCGCTGCTACAGTCTGTCAGCTGATCCCCACGTTAACCCTCTCATGTCCTGACTGTAAATATATGCACGCATAGGTGACGCACAACAGGCTGGAGTAGAGTCTTGACACATGGCATTATTGCCTCATGCTTCCCGGCTTCATCTGTGTGTGTTGAGCTTGCATGTTCTGCCCCATACTCAACACACAGTTGGGAAATGCCATTAGTATATGTGTGTGTGCGCGTGTACCTACCTTAACACCATATGCTTCTCGGTATAGTCTTTGAATCCCCACAGGTCTGACTGAATGGATGCTCCTGAGTATTTATATCTATGTAGGATAACAGTAAGTCCACTCAGAGCTTGTGCTTTGATTAGTTTTGCAGTATGTGGGGGTGGAGGGGCAGGAGCAGCCATATGATGAACACACTGGCGTGTAAAGGTGCAAATCTGTAAGTGGAAATGCTGAAGAAGGAATGTGTATTAGAAGGATTATGGTAAGGTAATGAAGATGATAATAATCATGCATTAATGATGAATACCGGGTCGTTTGCATATAAAAACGTGTGCCTGATGGTCCAGCCATTCTGCATTTTCTGGCATTAACCTTTGCCTCTGGAGCAGTCTGATTTCATGCCCATGCAGGCTAATATGTCTTTCAGGCCAGTGACAGTGATGCAGCCGCCATTGAGGCGGGAAACTTCACAGATGACATCAACCTGCCAATTTCCATATCAGATGCCCCGATTCTCCTGTATTTGCCTGAAACTGGGAGAGAGGAAACTCTATTTAATTGAGTGAAATGCAGGTGCTCAAGCAAACTTGACAGGGACAGCCCAATTATTTTCTTCTGTGTGTGTGTGTGTGTGTGTAAATCAGTATGTGGAGCTGTACTGAATTACTTACTGAATTGCATAAGCAAAGCACTTTATTTTGCTGGATTGAGACTGTATGCACTGCATTGTTATAGGACAAGAGATTCAGATTTATTTCTGTAAGTCATGCTTTCATTAACAAAATCAAATTGTATCTCGGGTACGCAGAGAGATGTATGTATTTAAATCAGTGCATGTTTAATGTGAGTATGTGAGCATGTCAGCCATTGGTGTGAAAATCATAAGGAATCGACCCCTTTGTTTTGGTGTGTGACTATAGGACATCCTGATTTTGCCAAGCCTCTGGGTAAAAAAGGGAGGGGCTTGATTTTCGTTTCTTCCACCAATCGCAGTCTTTATTGTATGACATCACCACATTGGTTCTTTTTTTTCCTTTTTTTTATTATATTCTTCTTTATCTCATTTTCAAACTCAAGGCACCCGGCCATCAGCCTGGGGGCGGTGTGTGGCTCAACAGGCTAAGCCTATGATTGCGAGGTTGCTGGTTCAAGCCTTGTTGTTGTTGTTGTTAATAATAATAATAATAATATTATTATCATCATCATCATCCGATAAAAGACACTCCCTTACCCTTACCCTTTGTAGTTAAGTATGTTACAGTGTGTTACATCTATGACATGTCCCTTAACAAAAGGCATACACAATAAAACAGTTACTTCACAAATCTGTGCACCCTGTCGCTTAATATAAAACACTGATTTTAATTAATGTGGTGATGTCATACAATGAAGAGTGTCATTGGTTAAAGACGTGAAATGTAAGCGCCTCCCTTATTGGCCCAGGGATATATCGAACATGGCGAAATCAGGACATGCGTGACCGCAATCCTGCAGAGAATTTCTGAGTGTTAAGGAGAGGCTGGTGTGGCCATCGGAATACCTTGGAATGTGAGCTCTTCAGGACAGTGGTACAGGTGCATTACCCCCCCCCCCCCCCACGTCAGCCGAAATGGACTGATCCATTAGCTGCATCGCACTGCTTAGCCGGTTCATGACATATGCACACTTAACCACTGGTAATCTCCTTATTATCTCTTCCACTGGGTCACATGCATGTTTGCATGCGTAGACACTCACCAGATGATCTTCTCTAATTAATGCTACATCAACAGATTAGCACAGAGTGAGATGCATGCACACACACGTACGTACGTACGCACTCGCACCATATACACGACGAACCCCCGTACAGATCCAAGCTCATACACAAACAGTGATGCACACTGATGAATATGGACAGCGTTTTTGCTCCATAATTGTCAGTTCGTCAAACGGGTTTATTTTTACGGCAGAATAAATTTACAAATCAGATGTCTTACTGAACTTGTGAAAATTCTCTCCTAGCCTTCAGAGAATGTGCCTCCCCATTGCACCTTCATCTCACTCCTAATAAACACAAATCACACGCAGTTCAGCACAACTCCCCTTTAATCGAATAGAAAAACAAAAAAAATTGGATAAAACAGCCTATAGACAAAATATTCCCTTTTTCAATTTACATCAGAGTCCATTACAGAAAAAAGATGGAAAAGCAGCGACCTACAAAAACCTGTGAAAATACCAGGGGAAGGAAGACGACTCCAAAGAGGCAACCGAAAACCCTGCCGCCGTCCTCCTTATTCGTCTTATTTCCCCCCCTCCCCAGCACACTGGAGAGGACAGGCGGGTGAAGGAACCATGCGGCATGTTCTGGAAGTTTCCCAGCTGTGACCGCTTCCTGTTTGTTCAGCAGTATTGCCCGCAGTGTCTCTAGGCCATCAGTCCACACTGCTTACCCGTGAGAAAAGGTGTGCTAACACACACACGCGCACCCACAAACACACCGCCGGTCGCTTCTTAACCTTGCGGCTACCTGCCACCTCCCCTTAGCTGTAATTAGCTGGCGACGTCTTAACTGGCAGAATGGGATGCCATTAAAACAAAACGGCAACCATCTGGCGTCCGCCCTGCATTTATCTCTTTCAGCTTTATAGGTTTTTGTTGTGGAGGCAAATTGAAAAGCATAAACCACCATTAGCATTTGCAGGAATACGTATGGGGGGAGGGGGTGGTCTTCGGCGTTTCACCAGCACACCTAGTAACTTCTGGGGGGGTCTGAGATGTCTGTATGGATGGGCCGCAGGTGGACAGACACACGGACATGCGGGAAGGTATAGCCAGAAATAGATAGTATGACGTGCCACAACTGGGAGTGTATTTTAAGGGTTTATAGTGACCGTACTGGGCAACACAGAGACCGTGAAGGTGCATGAAATGAAGATATAGGCTTCAAACTGGCAGAACTTTCTGGAGAGATCTGACCGCGAGGCAGGGTAATTCCGGCCCAAAACAGAAACACCCTTTCGTTCGTGAAACATTCTTATTAAAACAAATCCCTGCTTTGGATAAAGGTGACACGGATTTCGGCTTTGAATTCTAAGGATTATGTTTTAGAGGAAGATCCCTGATTTAGATGGATTACCGTAATGACCGTACACACGCTCACTTGTGCGCTGCACTAGGGGAAAGCTCTTGCTTTTGCAGGCAAGTTTTACCTACTTTAAGTCTATGCTACACGTCATTGCGACCACTGCAGTTTGGCTTGGCGCTAATGAGATTAAAAAAGGGGGATGTTTGTCCCCTGGCCTAAAATGTGTAACGTTATACATGCAGTGCAATGACCCTGCACTGGGTAAGTGAAAGGGAGCATGGATGGATGGATTCGCATCCTGGTGTGTCAGCTTTCAGTATAAAACATGTATTCTTTATACGTATCTAGTGTTGAATTCAACTGTAAAATCTGAAGCCATCTTTTCACAAGAGTACAGTAATAGTTTCCATAACAGGCAATTGGAGCACTCTTCAGCTAAATAGAACGATTGGGCAAACGTGCATAGACAGCTGAGGTCCTGCGTGATCGCTGTCGTTTGATGATCCCTATTGTTAGGCTCTTCTTAGCCAGTCTATCCCTTTGTTTTATCTGGCCCTTTTGTCATTCTCCCTATCTGCTGCTTTTAAGTGCTGCACCAGTTACATAAAGAGCTGGCTGTTTTAAGACGTCAAACCCAATGGCAGGGGAAAAGAAAGCTTAGGAGAGAGAACCACCTGCTAGTCTCACCACTCGCCCAGTGAGAAGGTCCACAGTGTTGCGGTTATGAATATCCCTGAATTCCATCGAGCCCCCCCCACCCTCCGCCCTGACCAGCACTCTATCCAGCCATTAAAGTCTGACAGAGTATGACCATCTGGGTCGCCCAGTGTCCCCTTTCTGCAGCCACTTTTTTAAATTTTGGAAGCATCCTTTATCAGTTTATCTGTATTCTTACGGGCGGGTCATGAATTTATATTTGACCTTACCTGCCATCTCTTCGGTATGTGGAGTGCTTCATTCACACGACACGGGAGCAAGGAATTTTTGCGATTGTCACTGTTGATTTTCTTTGTGAAAAAATAACTGACAGTGTGTTGAGGCATGTTCTGACACCATCTGAACCGGCACTCTGCAGAAAGCGGGGCTGCTTGGCTTGGCACACCCTGGTCAAGTATTATTTCCGCAATTTGACTTGATTTTTACACTTTGAAATGTCAGAATTGAGGAATTGCAGCAACATTTCTGTCTTTTTTTTGTGTCGGGATGCTTGACGAACAGGCCTCATTTTTGGGAAGTGTGAAAACATCACCCTCCCCAACACTTTCCTTCTTTAAAAATAAATTAATTTAACCGAAATCCATTGTGATTCAGGTCGCCCTGCATTGTCACATTGTCACCGGCACTGTCAGCTGCTCCCATGGACTAAGCCTACGACAGAAATGGAAGAAGTAGAGGAGAAGCTTACGGGAAAGCAGTGACTAACCCTACACACATCTCTGTACACACCGGGCCCCTTTATATCCCACTTTTCCATTCCAATCAGTGTTGACCCACTTTGCCCTATTTCAGTCCATTTTAAAAAGAAATACAGCACAAACAAAAAATAACAAGAGGTATATTTAAGTACCAGTGCTCTAAAAGTTATACCATTTGCTGAAACTTTTACTTTCTCTTTGATAAACTTTTTTTTTCTTTTTTTAATCATAAAATTCTGGGTTTCAAAATAGCATTTCGAAGGCTCGGTTTGTTAAAGTAAAGGTCGGTTGGAATGGAACTCATGAGGCACAAGGGAGCGCTTTGGAGAGAGGGCCGAGGGCCTGCAGGGGGCGCCATCACGTGTAGGAGTAGTCTATGTCGGGGATGCCCCCTTCCCTGTAACCCCGGTTGGTGCCGTAGCCAGCATTCACCATGTCCTGGTGGCTGCTCTTGTAAAGGCTGGTGCCATTGGAAGGGAAGATGGTGTGGATGATGTAGTCCTCCTGGGGCTTAGGCCGTAGCGGCTGCTGGGCATCCATAGGCATCATCTGGAAGCCCGGCCCCCGGATCTCCAGGATGGAGGTGTCCTTCTTGGTGCCTGACTCGACATAGTCGTCATAGTGCTTACCAGCACGCGAGGCACCGCCGCGGCTGTAGGCAGCCTGCTCACGAGTAGAGAGGTAGCCAGCCCGGTGTCCATACCAACAGAATATGCCAAAGATGAGGGCCAGGGACACCAGAGCGGTGGCCCCCCCGATGATCCCTGCCAAAGGGAGAGCAGCCAGCCGTTCAGAGCCGCGCTCCCCATCAGGGTCGGAGCCGGGCTCCGCAATGTCCGAGGTCTCCGTCTTAGCGCACACTGGGGTCTCGTCGGAGTCTGTGTTTGCTGCAATGGTGCCCTTGCCAGAGCTCACAGCCAACGGCACCATACAGATGATGTAGGTGGACTGGGGCTGCAGGGCGCTAAGCAAGTACTCGCGCCGGTCGCCTGGAACCAGCGTCTCCGTTATAGAACCCACGGCCGGGCTGTTGCCCAGGCGCAGCCAGCTGAGCCGGAAGGAGGGGGCAGGGTGCGTGGCCAGCCAGGTGATGTGGATGGTGTCCGGCGTCAGTGGCTTCACTTTGAGCAGCAGGGTCTTGCCAGCACCATTGCCGCCCATGGGGTAGTCTAGGCGGGAGTCCGGGAGCCGCAACCCTGGGCGCTTGGAGCGTAGCGTGAACAGGGAGCCCTGTGGCAGGGGCATGGTAGTGGAGGATGGCGTGATGGCTGGGCTTCCGGCTCTCCCCCCACCCCCGGCTCCCCCCGAACCTCCGAGGCCTCCACCCACTGCCTCACAGTCCTCCATGTGGGCACTGAGGTCCCTGAGGGCCATGCCCCGAACCCTGTCAGGGCCCTGGCATGTGAGGCCCCGCACTGTGACGGAGGAGCCGCGGGCATGCAGCCAGTCATGCAGCCAGCGCAGGTTGCAGCCGCAGTGCCACGGATTGCCGCGCACCAGCAGCTGCGTCAGGCCATCCAGGTCCCGGAAGAGGCCACGCGGCAGAGTGGTCAGGTTGTTGCCCGACAGATCAAGCCGCTGTAGCCGGTGCATGCCATCCAGGGAGCCCCTGGGCATGTGGGTGAGAGCATTGTCCTGCAGGTAGAGGCGCTGCAGATGCGCGCTGGGCAGGTTCAACGGTGGTGTCTGCAGGGAGTTGCGCACCAGTGAGAGCTCGGTCAGGTTGGAGAGGCGCGAGAAGGTGTCATCGGCGATCCGCTGGTTGGCTAGCAGGTTGCCATCCAGCACAAGACGGCGGAGCGAGGAGAGCCCCCGGAAGGCGTGCGTGGGGATGGTAGAGATGCGGTTGTCGTCCAGCCTGAGCTCCTCCAGAGAGGATGGCAGGCCGGAGGGGATGCTGGACAGGTGATTACGTGACAGGAAGAGCAGGCGGAGACGCGGGTTGTCGGCGAAGGCCTGCTCCTCGATGCTCACTGTTGATATGGAGTTGTCGTCCAGGTGCAGCTTCTCCAGCAGCGGCAGCCGCGCCAGTGCCGAGCGCGGCAGCGTGCGGATGTTGTTGTCCTGCAGGTGCAGCTCACGCAGCGATGGCGGCAGGTGCATGGGGAAGTCGTCCAGTTCATTGTCGTACAGGTAGACGACACGCACAGCCACGCGGCGCTCGAGCGAGGTGGGCAGGCCGCTGTTATCGATGCGGTTGTTCTGGAGGTAGAGCACAGCTGCTGAGAAGGGCAGCGGCGGGATGAGGCTCAGGCCGCGATCATTGCAGTAGATGAAGCCCTCGTCGCAACGGCACACGGCGGGACACGCCACGTCTGCCTCGCGCTCTGCCTCCTGCGCCGCCTCCGCCGCTGCTGCTGCCAGCTCCAGCACCTCAGCCAGCAGCGTCAGACAGAGCAGCAGCAGGAAGAGCCAGTCACGGAGCTCCGCCACGCCGTCGGGGGCCATGCCGCCCGCCTGGCCACTTGCTCCCTCCCTGTGCTTCTCCTCTGAGGCCTACCCCGCACTCCTTCTAAAGTGGAAGAGGAGGCGTGATGCTGAGTGGTTGCGGTTTCTCTGCACTGCTATCCTCCGATCTCCTCCTCGTCTTCCTGACAGCCTGCAGGTCAAAGAAGAGGGTGAGTCAGAATGAGAGCAGGCAGCAGTGCAGAAACACGAGGAGCCCAGCCATTACTGACGGCTCACTGCTTAATGGCTTCCTCTTTAAGCTTCCGGACGATGCCTCCATCACCCCAGTACAGATCCATGGTACCATGCGTCTCTAATGGACCCTCCCAAGCCTGGGCAGCCCGTGTCATGCTGAGAGTGGGGGCAAATTAGTCAGATGCAGGCCTTCCTCTGAGCTCGAGACAGTGAGGGTAGGGGGGGTAGTTAGCAGAAGTACCAATATTTCAGCATGTAGCAGGAATCTACCTCCATGTTACACAGTAACACAGAATCCCTAAGGGACTGGTGGCACCTGCTGCAGACAGCTTTACTTGCAACATGTACAGAGGACAGGACAGCACAATGAACGTATGAGATGTACAATGAGACTCTAACAGGTGGCTGACGGAGATGGAAAGTGATGCAGTGATGTAGTGCTTAGCTGGATAAAAAAAATTAAAATGGGAGGGAATATGGAAATGTCATTGTGGGGATTTAGCAGGTGCTGGAACAAACGCTACACGCCATCAATCAGCCTCACACCTGACACCAGGAGCTTAGAAATATATATTCTGCGAAGCAAAGGCAGAGCACCTCATGTTCCCCGCTCTGAACCCGCTAAGCTGCCGTGTGCCAGGAAATACCGCGCGTCTCCTCAGAATGAGATTCCCAGCTTTAAGGCTGTTTTCAGAGGTGACGGCATAAGTTTGCCACTTGTTTTGGGTGGCTAGTCCACCCACTGGCTCAGATTTTCTTATTTAAATTGAATGCACAAGACATTTTAATCTGCTGCTTTGCATAGCCAGGGTGTGACTTCATCCTGCACCATTCAGTTTGGCCAGAAACATGACATTTTGGCCAACTGCGCAGTGCCTGTAACAATCTATTTCAGTTTGAGCTGATACTTGTATTATCCAGTTTATCTTAGATTTGAACTCTTAGTATGCATTCCAGAAAAGTTCAGTCCATTTCTTCCTAAGAACTTGAAATGAAATGCTGAAGACCTCTGGACCCATTTTCGTCGCTGTTATTCACTGACTTGTACCCAACGTTTTACTGGCTACTTGCCAGGGTGATGTTTGTGCGCTGTGGCCCCCTGTGTATGACTGTGTTAGCAGGAGAGGGGCTCACCTGCAGTCAAGGGGCCTTGCTCTCCCCGGGCTGCAGAGACAGGCGCCCTCGGCCGGGTATGCAAAGCAGCTCATTAACTGGAGTCGCCTAATATGCAAAGTTAACAGGAGGTGCTGGTGCTGGGGTGGGGCATTTATTTATTTACATTCAGCAGCTTTAGACATTGCCTGGGCTATTTCCAGTTTTCGTCAAAGCAAACGCTGTAATCCATCTTTGGAAACAGTGGTTTGGTCTGGAGTGGCAGGAAGGCTAAAAAAAAACAGTGGTGGCAGTAGATGAAGACGAAATTGCTGTACTGCACAGCAGAATTTACATGCACAACACCAACAGCAAGGGGCGACAGGGAGCAGTAAAGTGGGGAGAGGGAGGGGGAGACGCAGGAGTAAGGAGAGGGGGGAGAGAAGGACTGGGAAAGAGAGGAGTAAGGGGGGAGGGGAAAAAGCAGGAGTAACGAGTGAGGGAGGGGCAAAGTATGAGTATGAGTAAGGAGAGACAAGGCAGAAAGGAGAAGTTAGGAGAGAGGGAGGGGGAAAACAGGAGTATGAGTAGGGAGAGATGGGGGAGCAGGAACAAGGAGAGAGGAAGGGGGAAAAGCAGGAGTAAGGAGAGAGGGAGGGGGAAAAGCAGAAGTAAGGAGAGAGGGAGGGAAACAAAGGTAGTAGAAGGAGTAAGGAGAAAGGCAGGAGTAAGGAGAGGGAGGGTATGGTTAGAACATAAGAAATTTACAAATGAGAGGAGGCCATTCGGCCCATCAAGCTCATTTGGGGAGAACCTAACTAATAGCT
>JAODKC010000002.1:9096144-9108850 GCA_026777985.1 Mormyrops attenuatus
TACGTCAGTGTAGACAGCAGGTATTTAAGTCAGTGTAGACAGCAGGTATTTACGTCAGTGTAGACAGCAGGTATTTACGTCAGTGTAGACAGCAGGTATTTACGTCAGTGTAGACAGCAGGTATTTAAGTCAGTGTAGACAGCAGGTATTTACGTCAGTGTAGACAGCAGGTATTTAAGTCAAGAGTGAGAATCTGTGGCCTGTGGTGAAATGCAGTGCTGAGATTCTTCGCTATATTCCTTAAAGAGACATCATGAGTACATCATGTACACAGGTTAGAATGTGCCTTGTCACTTCAGACCAGGCAATCCATCAGAAGCTAAGCAGGTTTGGGTCTGGCCAGTACTTGGTTGGGAGACCAACTAGGAAAGCTGGGTTGCTGCTGGAAGAGTTGTTGGTGTGGCCAACAGGAGAACCTGTGCTGTGGTGTGTGTGGATCCCAATGCCCCAGTGCAGGGACAGTGGTGTCCTTCAGATGAGACGGAAAATCGAGCTCCTGACTGTTTGAGGCCATAAAAGATCCCTGTGCATCTTTTGAAAGAGTAGGGGTGGTACCCCAATGTCCTGGCTAAAATTGCCCACTGGGGCCCTATCAAATCTGGCCTCTTACATCCCCTATATCTAACTGGTGAATTTTCTCCTGCCCCTTCACCACCTTAGCTACTGTGTGGTGAGTGTCCTGGGGCAAAATTGCTGCCGTCACATCACCCAGGTGGGTCCTACACGGTGGTGGTTGAAGTAGCTCCCCTTTGGTTCTCTAAAGGGCTTTGGGTGCCTTGAAAATGTAATGAATGTAACTCTCATTCATTATGGTGTAGTAGCGCCCTGCTCTCCTCATGGCTCTCTGTCTGCTCGCGTGTGACTGTGCTGGGTCACGCCGGAACCGCAAAGGCAAAGACGCAGTCAGGCACCCCGGCCCAGGGAATGATTAACAAGAGGTCTGGGCCACTTATCACCTTATTGTAGTTCTGAGAATTTTAATTAGGCAGTTGTTAATGTTTCGGATTGGCTGTGCTGCTTATGTGAGGTTAATAATACTGACTGTCGACTGAAGGGCATCACCCAGCTGTTAATACACACACCAAGTAAGCAGTGAGAACTGGTAGATTCGCATTAAACTCATCCACCCCTCCATCTTCTAAGTCAGTGTTCCCCAGTCTGGTCCTCAGGGACCCGGAGACAGTCCACGTTTTTGTTCCTTCCCAGCAATTGGCAGGGAGCAAAAACATGGACCGTCTGTGGGTCGCTGAGGACCTGGTTAGGAAACACTGCTCAAAATGCTTATGCAGTACTGGATCATGGAGGGGCTGGAACCTACTCACAGTAATACAGGGCACAAGACACGGGAGATCCCGGCTGGGATGCCAGGCCGTTGCAGGGCACGCACACACACATCCACAGTGCCACTACAGGCTAGGTGCACGTCGTCAGGCTGGGCTTGATTAGCTGGCTAAACACTGCCGTCTGAGCTGAACGTTCCAGGAGCTGGACCCCGAGCTGCTCACTTTGAAGCTGACAAAAGATGTCTTCTTACCCATTTAATCCGGCCGGCACGTAAATCGGTCACACAAATTTAACCCTAATGATATACGTTTGAATATACCACAGTTCCCTGAAATCGCTGTTATATGTTCTACTAGGTGGAACCAATCATTAAAAATGACTATTTTATAAGGATTATTTTCATTAATGTTTTATTCTGTTTTGTGCCAAGCTACCTAGCAGGCTAGTTTTCACTGGTGCAGTGCAATACTGTAATTTGCCATTACATGATATAATTGCTTGTTTTGCAATCAATTTAGCCAGCTAATAAGCAGTTATATTAAATTATAATCTCATGTGTAGCTGTGCATGTCAAATGAAACCAGTGGAACTTATTGATAAGTTACCCGTTCTGCTTTATTGATAAATCTAAAACAGGCCATGTGATAAATCGTAGTTATTTTTAAGCGACTGTTCCCAGAGTTACGGCTGCGGTGCAGGCGGAGCAGGAAGGGCAGAGCAGTGACCTCCAAGCTGTGCTGTTCCCCGGCTGCATCCCCTTCGCTGATTCAGGCATTTTAGCGGAATTGCTCCAGATGTATGAATATGCAAAGCGGCCTCTTTGGTTAAGAGGCCCGGCTGGAGCAGGTGAGAGATGGTGGGGGCCTGAAGCCCCTCGGCCGCGCGTTGCGGCGCTCCTCCCCGGCAAGCTCGTCGCAGGGACGGACCCCCCTCTCGTCACACAGGCTGTCGAGCAGATGTTCTCCACCGGGCACTCTGTAAACACGTCGCCTTTCGCACTGCGGCCCCCGTTTTAAATAGCGACCTGCCGTAACTCAGAGGGTTTGCCGGTGCCTGTGGCTCCGGTGCCAGCCGACCGGTAACCTGTTAAGCTCAGCATGTACTAAGCTCTCGGCTGAAGAGCCAGTACTGGTAAACCGCCACCAGGCCTTCTGTGCGTGGCTGTGATTGGGGAGGGGAGTGTCTGTTCCCCTTCCCTCGTCGCATCATGTGCTGTGCAAATCGTGTGGCCCTCGTGTTCGCCGCCACCCCCCACCCTGCATGCCGGCGTGGACCGGGCAGCCAGTGCCATCTGCTCATGGGCACGCTGTCACCGGCAATAACCGGACGTGGCACAGTGTGCCCTGACGGGTCCCTTCACTGCCGCCGTGCTCGCTGCGGATCCGGGGTCTATCTTGGCCATTTATGGGCTGTAGAAAACGCATGCTGTGGTGAAGAAGCAGATGCGTTTGATGCGGCTTCATGGTAAGTGGGGTCATGTGATCGCATAACCCAGGCTATGTTACCTATCATGTGACTTGGGTGCATGTGACAGGTTGCTGTAAAGCCCCTCAAGCAGTGTTTCCCAATCGGGTCCTCAGGGATCCACAGACAGTCCCTGTTTTTGCTCCCACCCAGCTCTATACCGGGAGCAAAAATGTGGACGGTCTGGCAGGGAGCTTGGAGGGAGCAAAAACATGGACCGACTGGGTCCCAGAGGACCGGTTTGGGAAACAGTGTCTTAAAGGCCTTACGATGGTCATTGCCGGGTCAAGGGCTGGGCTAATGGCTGTGCTCCGTATGCAGGGTACCCCCCAGGCGAAGCTGTGGACGTGGCCCTTAGCGTGGTCCGGGAATACCTGCAGGAGAAGCACGCACAGGTAGGGCACCCATCCCACACCCCCACTGCTGATGCGGCCGTTGCTAGGCAGGGCAGAGTACTCACTGCACGGGGACGGCCTAACAGGAGGGCAAGCAGCCAGCCCGCACGCCTAATGAAACCTGGCTTTTAATTGGCTCTGGGTGGGACCTCGGTGATGATGTGCTCATCGGGGGGGGGGGGGTAGGCGTTTGGGAGATGGCACACCAGACGCATCCCTCAAAGCCAGCTTCCTCGCAGAGCGCGTGCCGCCCGGCTCCCGCTCTTCTCGCCACCCCTAGTCTCTCCATCCCATTTTGCTCCCCCCCACCGCACCGCACCCAAACCCCATCAGCCCTCATTCTGCTGCTCACTATTCACAGTGTTGTTCTCACTCCACAGATGTGTGAAATGACTAATTAAAGATACCTAATTAAAGATTCCTAATTAAAGTTCTCGTTTTCCACATCACTGCATGGCTTCTGGAAGTTTATGGAAGAGGGGGTGGGAAAAAAAGAAGAAACGAATTTCGGGGTAGTAGGGATTGGCTATCGGCGTGCAGTGTGTGGAGGAGCTGAAGCTGTTTGCGGGCGGCCGCATGGGGAGTAGGCGAGCTTCCTGCCTGCTGTTCCCAGTCCCGAGGCCACTGACCCTCCGCAGCTGGCTGCTCAGGACATCTCTCTGTACTGCTGCCTTTCACAGGCTCAGTTTAGCTGCTGCTGTCTGCCAGCTATCAGTAACTACGTGCTAACAGTGCTAATGGAGCTATGCTAGGCAGTGGGGTTCTTTGCAGTGGACTGGTCATTAGCTTACCTCATGTTGTGTAGTGTAATGTAGCTTAGCATTATTGCTGTCATGCCACTGTGAGCGAGGGGGGGGGGCCCGGGGGGACCGTTTAGGTTTTGCTGCGTAGATAGCCCTCAGTTAAACAGCACGGGGCCCCAGGAGCGAACAGGAGTCGCCCCCATCTCCCGGCACAGCCCTGCCGGCCTCACACCCCCTCATCCACGGTTGTCGCTGTGTCCATCTCCCCGACAGCTGGATCGCGTCATCTTCAGCGTGTTTCTGAAGTCCGACGAAGAGCTGTACCAGGCCAGGCTACCGCTGTACTTCCCCCGCGGTGAGTCCCCAACGCGGTGCCGTGCGTTCTGTCACGTCGGACACAGCACCACCCGGCACCACTGTCAGCCGTGTCACACAACATGCTACACAGACACTCAACTGCTCAACCATCGCGGAGCTGCAAAATAGCACTATAGGATACGGCAACACGCTGTCCCGGTTTGATGTGACTTCGCCATCCGGCTCGCATACTCTTTAGCCGTACAGGGTCGCAGTGGGCCTGAAGGCTGTCCCCGCAGTCCCAGAGCACGAGGCAGTGCAGTCTAGCACAGTAGCTGATCGCAGTGACTGTCATGCCACTGCAGAGCCTCAGTGGGGCTGAGCAGGAGGGCGGAGTGGCTGTGAAATCACAGCGAGCGCAGGTGTTTTTTACCGTGGTCACATTACGGTACACATTAGCCCCGACCAGCAACGTAAAACATCTCGGCCACGCAACTGGGGCCAGAGTAATTACGTTTATTGGGCCCAGTAAATTATTCATGGGGGCTCTTTGCATATGAGTGCCGCTGTGTTTGCCCTCACTTATGCATATTCAGACAGCTGTGAATGCTGCTTTGAATGTATTACACTCCCATGTGTGTTTGCTATAGTTAATGAAATCACTGTTTTTATCTCCCCCCCCCCCCCATGTGACTGTAGCCTTCTGACCAATCAGAGAGCCCGATTCAGTGACAGGTAACCTGCACGGCCTGTAAGGTGTGCGTGTGTCATGTCAGCTGGACTAGTTGGCATATTAGCGGCATTTATCTGGTTGGAGATGCACATTCAGCATCGACTCGCTCACTAACAAATCTGAGGCGGCTGGTAAACAGCATGCTGTATATTTAGGGTGCTAAGTGACACCCACTGACTGAGAGATTCACACTGCAGCACTAACTAGGGGGTCGAGGACGAGCCGGCCGATTGCTCCCGCTCTCAGAGACTGACTCGACGCGCCCGTTGTTAAACTGCCGCCTCAGTTCGCTTCAGCTTCGGAAAGCTGCCTGCTCCCCGGGCCATAGCGGGTCCTGCCACCAGACGCAGGGCGACTGACACGCCGTAATGAGAGCAGAGATGACGACGCTGTGTTTCCCACAGGCCCTCAGATGAAGAGTAAGCTGTGAAGGTTCGCGATGAGGAGGGAAGGATCCACTGCTTGTCTGGCTGCCGCAAACTCCTCCCCGCTCCTCCTCGCCCCCTCCGCCACCCCCATCCGAATCCAAATGCCGATCACATTCTCAGCAAGATCCACCAGCGTGCAGAGCTCTATACACCCATTAAAGGTTTCTTTTCACCATCCTATCACCGCACAGCGCAACAAAGGAGAACCATTGTGGCCACAAGGGGGCGTGTTGGCGGAGGAGCACGGTGGCTTCTTTGCTTCAGCGTTACCGCGGTAGATGGAAAACGGCCGACGGCAGCGCTGGTGCCAGGAGGAACCGACAGAAGTAAAATGGGAAAGTGGGATAAATTGGGTAGCAGGAGACGCATGGTGGGATCTGTACGATCTCCAGCTGTGCTGAGCTGTGTGTTTATGTCCGCATGTCACCCTGGGTGAGGAGCTCGGCTAAAAAATGGAACAGCAAGAAAGCGCGATTCACATCTCCTCCCAGCCCTGCTCAGCGGTGCTTCTTTAAGGCCACATGGGCCCAGAGGCTCATTATACAATATAATCATTCAGTAATCTATTTTAATTATGTTAAGGATACCATTGTGATCTTTGGAGTTGATAGAGACAAGTGAGAAAGGGAGGTGTGTGCATGTGTGTGTTTGTGTGTGCGCATGTGAGCGCGTGTGTTATGTAAACGTTACCAAATGTCCCCACAGTGTAATGGGTAAAAACCCGTTAAAATGTCCCCGCGAGGGGAAACTCATTTTTATAAGAATCTGTGACTGCAGTCGAAAAACTAAAAATGCCAAAAGTTTTGTATTATGTTTGGTCAGTTATGGTTAAGGTTAGGGCTGGGTGGGGGATAAGGTTGTCATAGGTGGGATTAAGGTTTTTCCCATAGAAATTACAGGAGAGTCCCCACAATGATAGGAATACAAACGTGTGTGTGTGTGTGTGTGTGCGCACTCGCATCTTGGACTGTTCAGTTTAATGGTTTCTTCATTCCCCCACAAATCTGCTTTCTCTTTTTAACCTTGAATGAAATAAGCCCCCCAGTATCCCTGTAGTTCATGCTACAAACCTGGGGAGCCTCCTTATGCGTATCCCTGTGTCGTCATCCCCCCCCCACGATAGATCATACATACATACATACATACATACAATACGCACATAATTACATACAAGTTTTATTGGTTGCAAAGACGAATTCTGGCACCTCACAGACTCACTCCACATCTCATCTCTGTTTTTGTCTTGGTAAATTTAACATTTCTTATTGGCAGGAAAACTGTGAGTAAATGCAGCTGTGACATGTATTTATATGCATGCGATTCGCACACTGAGACAGAGTAACGCGGCCCTGACATTATACACTGATTACGGAAGGAAATGAGGTGACCAGTTTAATGATAATTGAATAACTCAGCCGCTAATAAATCTGTGTATAATGCAGTCACACTGTGTCTCTGGAAAATTAATTGTTGGGTGTTTGGGATTGCCCCCCTCCCAGCCGTGAGAATTTGTGGGGGCCCATCAGTCTGAGTGGCGCAGGTGTCAGTCTGTCTGTAGATTGAGCCATGGGTCGGTACACTCTGCAGCCTGAGCTCCATTTGGGGGGGAGTGGTAGGGCACAGCAGGATTCAATCAGAGGAGGAGAACATCAGGGAGGACGCAGTATCATGGGCTGGGGGGGGGGGGCAGGAGAGAGAAGCGATTGGGGGGTCATGGATGGGGGGGAGACATTTAATGGTGGGGGGGGCTTGTGAAATGAAAATGGCTCTTTAGCTGAATCCAGGATGAGATCAATGTGCTGATTTACTGTCTGAAAGCCTGTCGCCAGACGGGGAAACAGGGGCAGTGATGCGAGGGGCGCAGGGGTGAGGACACACCTCCTGGTGGACGAGTAGGGGTGGTACATTTGCGTGCGTGTGTCTGTTGAAAGGTTCAGCACATGTGTGAACACTTTAGGTGCATTTTGGGGAGTCTGGGTGCATGTGTGTGTGTGCATGTGTGAGTGTATATGCATAGGTAACCAAGTGTGCGTATGTGTGCTTGCATGTGTACACATGTGCGTATAGGTATGCGTGTGCGTGTATGTGTGTGTGCATCGGCACACATGTGCATGCTCACCCACCTCTGGCGGATCCCTGAGACCTGCCCTTAGATACTGACTGCTGGCACTACAGGCACTCCAGGGTGTGTCACTTTTCATGGAGGGGCTCACATATCAGGGTTTGGCAGATACGTATGCAAATGCACACAGCCACACAAACATATGCACAGAAACACATTCGTGGCCCCTGCCCTTCACCAGTCAGAACATGTGAGGCGTACCGGTCTGCGTTCTCCTGCAGCATGCTAAGAAGCTTTCCCGACATAAACAGGCGCATAGACTGCTCTGCTGCACCGTTGTGGAAATGCAGGAAACGTCGTGAAACATCGCAAACTCGCACCCGGCCTCTGGACAGGGTATCCACTGGAAATGAGAAGCACGTCACATCGCATAGCATCTCCAAGGGATCTACGCACGCCTTCAATTTCTTGTACTATTCTATTCAAATGTGAAGTCGCAGATCGAGGGCAGAGGTACGTGTGCAATTAATGTCGGAAAAAAATGATTCTGGTATAAAATAAGCTACATGTAAAGGCTGAAAGCCGCGCCGCCCCCAAAATTGGCATGTGACTTCTCACCTTTGACAGCAGCTTTTTTTAAATACAGGCGCGTGTCGCCTGGTGCGCGCGCACACAGCCACCAGTGGGCGCCCTACTGGGACTCTGCGTGGCTCCGGCACCGGCGGCTCCGTTTTCGCACGGATCCAGAAGCAGCGCTTATCCGGCCCGTCGGCCGATCCAGTGCGAGCCCATCGCGGCACGTCGTCCTGTACTTTGTCTCCGCTGCTCCCGGTTCTGCATAAAATATTAAGTGTTAAAAAAGCAATCTACAGTCATTTACTATCTACACAAAACGATAGCGGAGCTGATCAAACTGCTTCACTGACCAGTAAACAGTCTATATATCCCTAAATTTGGAGGGGGGGGGGGTGACCACAGCGTGTTCCTGCGACCGTCCCAAGTTGTGTTTTATTTTATTTTTATTTTTTATTTTGAGTGTTTAATGTATTAAAAAGGCTGGGGTAATGAATTATAATCTTTAATGCACGGAGCGATCGATACTGGGAGAGAATAAATCAGCTTTTTACTCGGCGCGTCGGAGGCTTTAATACACTGGGCGAGAGGAAGGTGGGGAGAGAGCGGGCGGGGTTGGGGGCTCGGGGGGGGTGCTGATGTAGGTACACTGAAACAGAGGTCAAGAGAGGCGGGGGAGTGCCATGCAGAAAAGAGGGGAAAGAGAGGTTGTGTAGGAAGACTGAAGGACAGTGGGAGGGACGGTGTTGCCATGGGACCAGGGACAGGCAACCGAATGTGAGACGCATTCAGGTTTTTCCGTGAGGGACAGGATGTGAGGCGCTTCTGCCCTAAATAAAAGTGAATAAAGTGAAGCGTGTGCATTCGCACGGTGACGGCCGTGCCTCGCGTACCGGAGCCCCCGCTCACGTGCTTCACGTGCAGCCGGCGGCCCCCCTCTGGCGCGCGGGGATCAGGGGTCTTTTTCCGAAAGACCTCAGATTGTCAGACTTAAAAAGAGAAGTCGAGGCGAGGCTCTTAGGAAGCCAGGCTGCAACATCGTGAGACTGCTCGTTTTAAAAAGCTTTCATAGACACAGAATGATAAGTAAATCTCGCCCCTTCTCACGCTTTTTGCCTTGAATTTAAAAAGCAAGCCCATCTGGCCCCATTGTTCCTGGCCTTCTAGAAGGTTTTTTTTGTATCATAGTATGTGAGCTCAGTGGAGCGATGCCCGAAGGGAGCCGGCATGCATGCGTGTGTGTTTGAGAAGGGGTATGCAACTCTGTTGTGCATTCTCAGTAGCCAGTCAAGCTTAGCTAGTCAATAATGGAGAACTCGGTGATTTGGGAAGCCAGGATTAAACTTTGATGGTGAAGGCAGGAAGAGAGGAGTGGAGCTTGGGAGGCCGGCACCGTTAACGTCACATTATTTCGCACGTTTCATTATTTAATGTCCTGGAGGGAGAGGGAAAATAACCCGCATTTACGTTTCCTCCACAGCTCTGCTGCTTTAATGTTTAACACTGTGCGTTGTTTTTGTGTGTGTGTGTGTTTGGCTTGATGTAAACACTGATGTTGTAGTCTGTCAGTGTACTGAGTGCCTGTGTGTTTGTTTTTGAGTGTATGTAAGTATTGATACTGTAATCGCTGTGTACACTCTACAGCCAACTGCCATTTGACCAGTCTGGAGTTTTCCACTTATCCAGACTTTGATTTGTCTATATTTTAATTACCATAAGATAAAACCTTAATTAGCAAACTAATGTGCTGCTAGATTCCTCTTTTGGTCACAGTTAGAGGTCCACTTGGACTCCAGCTTTATGGCACTTTTTCACTGGCATTCAGGAACCGAGCCGAACCGCAGAGACCATTTACAGTGCGGCTCCAGCTCGCTTTGGTTTTCCACCACTGAAGGGTCGGCTTAGTAAAGGCGGGGTTTGGAGAATGACAGTCACATAAAACCAAAAATACAATTTACTGTTCACGCGGTGTACATTCACAATGTGCAATTATATATATATATATTTGTTACCATATGCTAATTTCCGCTAGCTCGTCTGTGAGAATCGTGGTGTTATACAAGTCTCAAGTGCTTGCGGACTTAGCTTATGCTTGCGTAAATTTGCATTACAAATCCATTTCGTTCACCGTTTCTATAATACTTCTTAATCAGGAGGTTGGGAATTTTCAAATTCTAGTTTTTGGGACTGCATCGCGATGTGCGATACTACCAATAATGAATAATGTATAGAATACACGTCTTTTCCTTCAGATAATCCATGCGCAGAACAGCGATTTCTCCATGCATTTCAACCACTGAGGCGGTGGCCTCGCAGCAGCTTGGTTTTCACGCTTTTGGCCCTGCTTTCTTAGCACTGGTGCGGGTCAGGTTGGGCTTGCATACTTTGCAATGGAAAACCTTCAGTTTGTGGCAAGGGACCGGTACAGCTCGGTTCTTTATGGCAAAGGGAAATTAGCCTATGAGAATGCATTGAAAATGACTAACATGAACAAACGAATGGTTGTGTGTCTCCTTCACCATTCAGCCTCTCCCTCCCTATTGAGTGCCCTTGGTTGCGAGAGACCCTTCTGAAAACAATCAGCTGGCTTTAATAACTTGCAAGGTTCCCCAGGCAAGACACCTGCCCATCCCAATAGTGTCAACAGTCCATCAGCATAACCCCAACACTGACCCCTGGTGGCTGTACAGGAAACGTTCCGGTCATTCTTCCTCCAGTTTCAGGCCTAGGAGCAGCCTTCAAATTGTATTAGAAGTGATGGTGTCAAATTAACACCCCCGATTTTAAAGAGGCTTTTAGGAAATGGGTGTGAAATGTTTTTCCCTCTACCCAATAACTTTTGTTATGCAATTCTAAGGTGACAAACGCTTAAAAATCTGATGTACCCCATCAGTTTCCAAATGGAAATTTAGCCTTATATTATTGAACGTTTATTGTTTGGATATTAGAATTATAATCATCACTGTAATGTCATAGTTTTTCTAATTCACAATCTAGATTTTTACCCCTGATCAACTGAAAAGCTCAGTGTATGTAGATATTTAATGGATTATTTAATGGATTAACTCACCGAAAACATACTAAAACATAATTTTGATCCTTTTCCATGGATCTCAGAAATGGTTCAGTGGACTTTATTAAATAAAAATTCCCAAGTTTATTCATTTCTTTTCCCTTTTTTGGTTAAAATTCTTTATACAGAAATACCATCAGTCCGGTAAAATTAACTTGACATAATAGTTCAGATTTTAAAACATCTTTATGCAAAATAATAAATGCATTAACATCTTTATCAGTTCAATCCATCATCATGTCATTTTCACAAACTTTTTTTTTTTTTGGCTGTGCAATCAGCATTGTTTACCTTTCCTGCAAATTATAAAACATTTAGAAGCCCGTTTAAAATGAAAATTCAACTTAAAAACAATCGCTGAAGACGACAGCAGTAACTCCAACCAAATGAAAAATAAAAAAACTGGATACATTCAATTGGAGCAGGATTTTTGCACATGTATAAACCGACAACAGTTATATAAAGCATGACAGGAAAACTGCAAACCAGCGGCCTCCCACTGCTGTGGTACTTTGTGGTGAGAGCAATGCGTGTCAAAAGCTACAGTGATGGACGCCACGTTCACCACACCACCTGCTTTACAGTGCAGGTCACATGATCAACCACCATTTCTGAAATGTCAGGTGGGCAACCCACTACTCCGGCAGGTAGGGCAATCAAAACAGATACAAATACAAAAAGTAAGAAACAAAATCAAAAAGTAAAAAAAAAGTCATCTAAATAATTAAAGCTGTATTGCAAGTTTTAAAGAATGATTAAATCAGTTTTTCAGACCAAAAGATGAATGAAAAGTCTTTTTCAAATGCATTGGTGTATCAGTGCACTGGTCATTCCCTGACCCCTTACATGATCCTGACACCGCAGGATGGGGCAACCCAACTCTTCTGGCACATCTGCTTTTTTTGTTCTTGGGTTTCTTGGGTCTTTGGGGTCTTTAGTAGTACTACCAAGCACTATGACTGTAGTCCAATCAGCTCAAAGTGACGGTTCACAGCCAGCCATCGGCTCAAAATGAGGTTCAAGAAAAAAAAAAACAACGTATCAAATTTGTATATAAAAATCCATCTATATTTAAAAAGACAACTTTAGTGCCATAAGGATACTTTTCATGTTCTGAATACTTGATTTGTAAGGACTAAAATACTTTTTTCCCTTGTGCTTGCAATACTCATACAGTAAATTTTGGTTTCTTGGTTGGAACAGTCTCAAGGCTGCGGAGAGACCACCATGTGAGTCCGTGAGGAGCTCTCTTTCCTAGGAGACCCATCACCTGCTGACCAAGCCTCCGGCAGGGCCCTGCGGTCACCGGGGCTCTGGGGGCGCGCTCTGACTCAAAGTGGGGGCAGCCACGACGGGCGATTTTGAGACGATCAGGTCTCTCAGACCTTTGTAAACATGCTCTGCCGAGGACTGCACTGGAGGCTGTGAAATGAGATGGGGGGGGGGGATTATAGCAAAACGAGCGAGTAGGGGTTAAAATGCAAGATTGATATAGGAGGGAGAACCAAATTCATCAAGCTGTGTTTGTTCTGAAAGCAAGGCTGCCCCATCCTGGGGGGGGGGTACTACAAAGCAAGGTGACCATGTTCGCCATCTACCACTGTGTGAAATGCGGGGGGGGGGGGGGGGGGGGGGGGGGGGGGGGGGGGGGGGG
>JAODKC010000002.1:9116832-9130077 GCA_026777985.1 Mormyrops attenuatus
CCCAGCCCCTGACAGACACAGCCAGCCAGCACCTTGCCGTGTCCAGTCTTCCCCCTGATGATCTCTGGGGCCATGTACTCGATGGTTCCACAGAACGAGTACGTGCGCTCCTTCTGTCAAGACACAGACACACACACACTAAATCACACGCGTGTACACATAACTGTCACCTAAACACACTAAGCCAGAGTCTTTTCACAGAGCCTACAACACAAGTTGCCCAATCAGAACAGATATACTTGTTATTTTAGTCTGGTGTCCAAGATCTAAAGTCCAACAGAGTTCTACACTAATTCAGCTTGTCGATTTTTTATAGGGGTAATTACTTGAACAGATGACTCCATTAGTGATGTCTTAAGTAGAGATAAAGAGCTAATTAAGATTAAAACAATAACCTAGATGACCAGTATTGGACACCTAGTTTACACGACACTGCAACATACTATTAGAAGTTTATTTACCTCCTCCCCCAGGAACTCTTTGCTCAGGCCAAAGTCAGTCAGAACCACATGTCCCTCACTGTCCAGCAAGATGTTTTCCAGTTTGATGTCTCTGTAGATGATGCCAAGCTGTGTGGAGAGAGAGAGAGACAAAGGCATGTTTTATATTGTAGTCACATTTGGCTACATTCTGTTGGGGAAATTAGATGACACAGGAGAGTCTTAAAAAGCAAAGGCAACACATGTTACAACGGATCAAGGTTAAAAAGAAAAAACAAAGATGAAAAGGTTGAGGAATGAAGTCCATGCATGTTAACAGATGTGTGGGGGGGGGAATTAAGAGAGAGCAGGATCTAGTGGAAATAGCAGCCGGAACGGCCAAGTAACATCCTGGGCATCTTCAGACATAAAAGGAGATCATGACCAGAGAGATACAAGCAGATACCTTATGCAGATGCTCTAGGGCCAAGATGATTTCCCCGATGTAGATTCGCACCTCATCCTCCGTGAAGTGATCCCGCTGATACAGGTGGGTGAACATCTCTCCACCACTGACATAATCTGCATGCAGACATTTCACACCAGCGCTCTGATGCAGTATATTCAAAATGAAGCCATTTACACCACACACACACAATTTGCATTCATGTCATTGTGGGGACTCTCCATTCATTTCTGTGGAAAAACCTTAATCCCAGCAGTGACGACCTTAACCCCCCCCCCCCCAGCCCGAACCTTAACCGTAAATAACCAAACAAAATATGAGACTTTTGCCGTTTTTTGTTTTTGACTACAGTCATACAGTCACAGTTTTTTTTTTAACAAATTGAGTTTCCCCTTGTGAGAACCGGGAAAATGGTCCACGCAAGGTCAGAATAAGTTTTTAATCACACACACACACACACACACACACACACACACACACACACACACAGCCTTATAATGAAAATAAAAACCAGGGCCCAGATTCACTGTCTTTTCCATACCATTCATTCATAAAGGAGCTTAGGTATAAACACCAACCCTGAAAAGACTCTGCAAAGCCCCGGTTCACCGTGCAGCTCACGCGCAGCCAAACTGCCGCCATCACTGATACAAAGCACCCCAGCGCAGACAGAAGCCAGAGCGGCCTCCTCCAGAGGGACAACCTGAACCCCCCTCCCCCTACTTTTCTCACCTAGGATGAGGTGCAGCTTGGCGTGTGTCTGGAAGGCATAGTGCAGCGTCACCAGGAAGGGTGACTGGCGAATGTGCTCCAGCACCTGCCGCTCGGTGCGTGTGTGCTCCGCCGTCTTGGCCTTCTGGATGATGGCCGCCTTCTTCAGCACCTGCCAAGTCCGTGCGCGACGACCGACGCAGAAACCAAAACAATCTGAATGTCTCACTTTGAGAATCAACTAATGTTAAAATATATATATATATTTTTACCCATTTTACGTAAAATGTTTAAATTGGAGGTCATTGATTATTTTCCCCCAAGGTCCAGACTTCATCAGGCACACAAAGGGGTCCAGATTACATTGTGTTTTGGACCAGAGTTGCCTTTTAAACCGCTGGTTTATATTATTACCGGGAGCAGGACCCTAAACCAAGGCTTTCATTGGCCCGACACTAGGGGGGCAAATTTTATCATCAGCCCCCAAGGCATATTTTACCAGTAGCCCCCACCCACTTGCCACCCCTGGCTTAGGGCCCCAAAAAGGGTTGGCCAGTACTGAATATTGGTATCGGTACTGGTATCAGGATACCACCCCTGGTATTACTTGGTATCAGATCAAAACAAAAATCGGCAATATGGCTTATTCCTCACAAATGACCCACTGAATAACAGAGACTGTGGGGTCCTCCAGGTTTTAACATAAGCAGACCTGTGATACACTCCTACTCGTACAAACATGGCATCGTTAGGGCTCCCACTGTGCTACTGGAATACATTCATAATATAATAAAAGCACCAAGTAAACGAGACGTCACTGTTCCGCACCTCAGTGCTTTGACCTAACGGAGCGTCTGCATACCTTCATGGCGTAGAGCTTCCCTTTGTCGTGACCGCTGTTCTTCCTCACCAGAAACACCTTCCCATATGCTGGAGGGCAGCAGGGCATTTCACCACAGAGCGGACAGCAGGGGATTCCCCCAGAGTGGACAGCAGGGGATTCCCCCAGAGTGGACAGCAGACACACAGAGTGAAGATAAGGATTACTGTATCAGAAAGCAGGCAGTACAGAGTACAACAACAGCATTATTCTGAAAGGGGACGTCCATATCCATGTAAGCGTGACAGGAGACAGTAAAAGTATGGAAAGAGTTTGCCAGGGTGAGGGCTGGCACCAGCAGTTTGTTAAGTCAGTGACCCCCCCCCAGAAGCTGTCACACTGGGCAGCTGCCCCTCTCACCTTTGCCGGGATCCACCTGTGACTAGACAGCACTGCTTCTGCCTGCCACATAGCTGACAACTCGCTCATGTTCGAAACGCCAAACAGCTTCACACATACTTTGCATTTCGGTTTCTGTTAACATTTGGGATCCTTATATTTGGGATTGGAAGCCAAGCAGATGAAAATGTGCATTTCCCCACTGTGAGTGTAAATTACAAGGCAGCCTACATCAGTATCTCTTGCAGGAGGTTAATCAAGCGCAGCACACAGATACACCCACACTGCTTGGTTTGGGATGTTACTGTTCAATTTATACTATATATGTGCATATTCTTGCTCTGGCAGCCAGCTCACATCGGTGATTTAATCAAAAGTGAATCCAGATGTTTTTTTTAGCATACATAGGTCAATTTGTAGCCTGTCTGGAAAAACCCAAAATATTTCTATATTTACTTTCCTTTTTTCTGTACTTATCCAGACTAGGAAAATGCTGAAATCAAACCCCACACTTATCCATACTGTGCAGGTTCCCTGGCATGAGAAGACAGGAAGCAGAGCCTTGTTTGGAAAGAAGGGTAGTGATTTTTATCTTGTGTGATGACGTCACTTTGGATTCACACCTGACAGTTTTTGTGTCCACTTATAAGATTATGCGCTTATTTAACCTTCATAGATATGACCTTAGCCACCAATGACTGTATCTCCTTCCCTGACTGACTAACTGACATTTACTGACAAGTCTCAACTGTGAAGTTTAAGTCTTCCAGACTGTAACCCTGAAGTAATGAAACTTCTGCCCCCAGTTTTCTGACGTGTGCGCGAGCACAACTTCCACCAGAAGAACTGATTCAAAATTCCTTCTGTTAACTACTAAATATTGAGAAGATGTTAGGCTTTGTGCTTGTCTTATCCTCACAGCATTTCTTTATTGAACAAGCCAAGGAACAAATATCCCACAGGCCCACTGGCCTATCAGCAGCGGCTGCAGGGAAATCCACGGCTGCCAAATTTGGTCAACTGGATAGAGTGAGATTTTCAAGTCGAGATAAGTCTACACATGCATTTACATGTATGTAACAGTTACCTTGTGTAGGGTATAGGCATTTAATTTGAAAGCCAACATTCTGCTCTCGTAGCAGACTTAAGGCTTTATATGTGTGCAACTGAATAAAAGCGAACCTAAGTTCACTGAGGTTGCCAACTTTGGTCAGCTGGCTGGTGTGAGATTTTTAACGAGACAAGTCTGCACACCCATGCACACGCATTTACATGCATGAAACAGTTTTATCACCCTGTAAATAGTCTGTAGGTTTTGCAAACTACCCCAATGCATCTGATATAGCTAATTTTAGGATTATAATGGAATAATACAGATTTGCTGTAAGATTTTTTGCGTGAGTGTGTGTCTGAAAGTGTGAGTGTCATGCCAGATGCGCGAGATGCTCTGGGTATCCCTGCGGCCTCTTATGCTGAAATCAGACTGTCTTCTGTAACTCACCTCCAGTTCCAAGCACCTTCAGAAGTTCAAAGTTCTCCATGCCTACTTTCTCAGTGTGTCCTGTAAGGTTAGCTAAAAAAATTAAAATACAGATAACTTTAAAAACGGCTCTAAGTGGGTCTACAGCAGTAACGTACTTAAATTAACGTTCCCATTAGATGTTTTTCAATGCCTTCTATAGACATACACTATCTCTATTGCACTATATGCATCGTGCAACAATAACTATATTATCCAGAGATAATGTTTAGACTTACCGACAATCCTAATAAAATTCACCTTTTGGATTTAAAGTGATTTGCAATCATCAACCAAAAAGCTCAGATGCTTCGACGCTAATGGCACCACATTAGCAGGATAGTGGGGGGTAATAGGGCATCATCAGATACACTAACCACAGCACCTACCGTTGGTGAGCTGATGTTTAATAGTGCACATCTCCTCCCGGACCTCTTCGCCGGTGTCTTCACCGCTGCTTCCCGAGCTGTCTCCTGACATGGTGCGTATGGACGCCTTTGCTTATTTCCGTCTCTAATATTTACACGGCAAAATGTGTGATATACAACACGGCACGGGTGCGAAAGTCCGGGTGCAAGTTGGATAGACAGACAATAAAGAAAATGCCCTTGGACGGATTTCAGTGTGACATTACGTTCATGCTTGCAATGCAGAGTCGACGCGCATTTACTCCTCTTTATTTGTAATTGGAGTGGCCCCCATCGCTATACAAATCTGACACAAATGCGCGCAGTTGGCCCCCTTTCTTCCGTGCATGTCCCGTCGCAGGTTCATATGCCAGAGGTTAATGCAGAATCAGCCGTCGGGATTAGCGTTGTGCGGGTTAGCTACATTCGGGCTGCGAGCACGTCTTGATTTATTCCCCCTCCGGCTTTTATTAGCTCATCCTAGTAGACCTTCGTAAAACAGCACCGCCATGCTGAAGTGGACCGGATCCGTGTCACTCCTGTCATGCTCTTCTCGATATACAAATTTCCTCTTTTTTTCCGCCGGCGATACCACAGCAGCCAGCAGTCCGCGCTTTGGCACCGGGAACAAGCTTAGCTACCGTGCGGCCAAATGCTCAACGCCTGTCGGCGGGGACGTTTCCGTTCCCATTGATCGCGGTCATTTTATCGCCGAGTGTCATTATACTGCCGGCCGCCGATCGCGGGCTTGCTAGGCTACCTATCGCCGCTTCCTCACATACGGCACTGACACCGGCTGTGCGAGCGGGCTCCGGCTTTCACGCCGCTCTCGGGCTCCGGGCTCAGGGTGCACTAGCCTTCACATTGACAGAATGCAAACAAGCAGACATACGCGATGCATGCAACGTCCATTTACTACACAAAAAAATTAATGAACCATTTAAACGCTCCGCCGCTGCTGCGCTTCCGGATGTTAAAAGAAACAGCACTGCGATAAATGAACGCCTCCGATCCGATGTAGGAAACAAACGTGAACAACTATTTTAAAATGTAGTGTAGTCTTGTTTTGTGCGTGCGAGATGTTTTAGCTACGGAAGCCGAAAAGTCCCAGACTGCCTTTCAGGCGCAGTTCGAGCCGGGAGGAGCGTCTGGGGTTGTGCAATACTGAGAGGAAGGAAGGAGGCGGACTGCGAGAAAGAGGAACGGCTCCCAGCCAGCCGGCCGCCCGGGGGGCGTGGGGCGAACGCAGGAAATCAGAAACGTGTTTCAATATCAGGATGTGCCGCGCATAACCGTGCTGGGGGGATTTATCCCTTTGTGCAACTGCTGTCAAGCATGGTCAGTTTTATTTATGTAAAAGGCCAAGGTGTATACATGGCGCATCTTGAGGGGAATTCCGAAAAAAAAATGAATTTCAGATCCATAGTAAAGTCTTCCTGAGTTAGTTTTACCCTTTGCATCTGTTTGTGTTTACATCTGAGGCGAGTGTGCAGTGACACAGCACGTCTTTTGCCCAGATTTTATTCCTCCCATATTTTCAACCCAGTTTACTCGCGTTCCCGTCTTCTTTCAGATGCAGCCACCCACCACACCCCACTCACTCCCAGATTCCCCGGGGCAGGGTGTGGGTATAGCGCTGGCACAATGTGCGTCAAGACAAAATGGATCACATGACACGTACAGTGAAAAGCAAGTGTCCCCTAACGTGAAGTGCAGTTCATCGCCGGTGGAAAACAGAATGTGAGGCATTTGAACGTTAGCTACTTAAGCAACCAGGCAGCATAACGTGGCCAGAACCATGCCGGTACACGCGAGTCACTAGGACTTTAATAATACATAGGGCAGTGGGACACATTGATGGTCCTGGAAACCCCCTGCCCAGTATATGAACTTAAGCTCAAGAACTACTCTAATAGATCAAGAACCTAACTACACTTTCCATAATCACTTCTAAGAGCAATATGACGAGTGGAATATGTGGCATAATTATATTTTATATTAAGGATTTTCATTTTTGACAAAATGAATCCTGAGTCGTTCCCTGCCGTGCGTCCTTAGCCTCCGGGATAGGCTCAGACCCCCGTGACCCAGAATAAGATAAGTGGTTACAGAAAATGATGGATGGATGGACGAAATGAATCCAGTTAATTGCATGAATGATTTAGATGCTAAGCTAAACACCAGCATATGAAGTGTCTCCAGGAAGCAACTGAGAAACAATATCCCATAATACTCCAGTGTTTGAATGTATTGCCTTTTTTAACCAGGTTGCCATTGTTGAGGTTATTATTGCCATCAAAAGAGCTTTTGTGCCCCCTTCTCGGCATGTCTTACCTAAGCAAAGCCCTGAGATCACTGGGGCCATCTGGCACAATATCTCCCAGTCCTCAGCTGGTGCTGAACCAGGCACATTTCTCAGTGTTGACAGTTGTGATGTGTACAACAATATCGCGTCAAACTGTCAGGATGCTGTCAGGTGTTCTTTTGCTGTGACTGGCATGCGTGGGACAGGAGGTGCTCTTATTGTGCGTGAGATCACAGCGCCACAACCATTACCGCTTAGTGCAAATGGCGCCCAGAGTGGATACGCCGGCATACAGGATGTTTGTTTTGGTTCCAAATCATTAGGTTTCACCTTTTTCACATGCTGTATGTTTTTATAGCCACCTAGAAAAAATAGACATATGCTCGGTTTCATTTTCAGTGTCACGCAAAAACAGTTACACACCCAAGGGAGGCACATGCTTATTAGTAGGCAGTAACAATTCAATTAAAGCGGGAACTGTTTTGTGAAGAAGCACATGGCATTTCATCGTACATTTTAAAAAATGATTTTTAATTTATATATTTAAGTTCCTTCATTTTAAAATACAAATTTGAAATATAAATTTTTCAAGCATTCAGTACATACAAAGAAGTCTAAACTGGATCTGTTCATCAAGTGTTCATAATACTAGTTAAAAAAGGTGGCGTGGTTGGAACTGTCGTCACGTGGATTCCTGCCCTTTTTTCACATCGAGTTTATCATCACTGGAGTGACCATCTAAGCAACAGAAACCAGAATTAGTGTTGGTGTCACACATAAGTCTTGAATTCTTAATTATTTTACCATAAACCGACATTACAGATTCTTTCTGGGTGCTTTTTGAATGATGTTTTTTCAGCCGAGCATTACTTAAGCCATACGCAAGACCTGGGTATACACAGGGCGTAAAGTGGTGCATGATCCCACACAGGCTGACAGCGAAACACAAAAAGTGCCTCACTGACCTTCAGCTCCAGAAGACATGCAGGGGGTGTCGGAGTTCTGCTCGGCTGTCAGGCTCTCCTCACTCTCAGCTAAAACCACAAGCACACCCTCAGTTTTTAAAGAATCTTTCACAGTGTTCATGATGAATATGCATATCAGGTCCCTGTTCTCTGTGTTCCTTCAGATGAATGTGCGTATTGGATCCCTGTGCCCTGGGTTCCTTCAGATGAATGTGCGTGTGAGATCCCTGTGCCCTGGGTTCCTTCAGATGAATGTGCGTGTGAGATCCCTGTGCCCTGAGTTCCTTCAGATGAATGTGCGTATTGGATCCCTGTGTTCTTCCAGATGAATGTGCGTATCGGATCCCTGTGTTCCTTCAGACAAATGTGCATATCGGATCCCTGTGTTCCTTCAGACGAATGTGCTTATTGGATCCCTTTTCCCTGCGTTCCATGCACAGCAGGCAGACCCACCTTTCCCCTCCTCGCTCAGGCTCTCCTGGCTGGGTGTGGAGCTGCCACCCTCCTCCAACATGACAGAGGTTGTGCCCTGAGAGCGGAAGCGCTCACGCAGGGCCACGTGCTGGTCCCCGGGGCTGAAGGATTGGGAGACGCCCCTGCCCCTGCCTAGGCCCCAGCCGTGCCGTGAGCCCAGCTTACGGCGAGCTGAGCGAGCGACTCCCCGTGGCTGATCGTCGGCCTCGCCAGAGCCCCCCCGCACGATCATGGGGGAGCCAGGGGCACTCATGGGGTCCACAGCTGGGGAATACATGCCAGAGAGGGAATAAGAAAGAGGTAGTGAAGGGGTAGAGTGGGAGGCAGGACATTTAGGGCATTTTCAGAGCATTGGCTGAGCTACAGAACTTATGTAAGAGTTACAATATGTTTGGTACATCATCATTTCCCCCCTTTTTCTCTCTTAATTGGAACAGTCCAATTTCTATTCATTGGGCTTTCATACAACCGAAAACTTAAATGACTTTAGCATCAATCTCACTTTTAAGAGTCACGGAGAGGAGCACATCATACCCTTAAGTGAGGAGCTGACCATTGATTTTACCTTTAATAACCAGGCCCTGTAGTTATGAACTTTACCACTGTAATACCCTCAGATAAGGTGAACAATTATATTCATTTGGTTATGTGATGGGCATGTGGCCCCGCAGTCACTCACCATGTGCTTGGGCTGAAGTTGCTGAACATTCACTGATCTCGTTCAGGTTCTCCATACTGCCAGCAGCAACAAACTGAGCTCTGCCTTCTCTGACCTCCTTCACAGCACGAGGTTTAATAAGCTTCTTCATCCTGTCTGCTATCCAGTTGCTCTTCCTACAGGGGGCGACAGAGAGAGGGAATTTGACGTTCTGTAATGTTTGTTACTAAAACCGATAATTGTTCATGAGATAATGAACAAAGCAGCACAGAGAACTCGTCAGGCAGCGTGAGGAGTGCAGCTTGTGCTGATGTTCCAGCTCTGATGGGGGGGGGGGTATGTGGGTTATGACACTGTGTCTGTGATAGGAAGGTCGCCAGTTCAAATCCCAAGGTCAACAGAGTGATTTGACCTTTGGGGCCCCTGAGCAAGGCCCCTATCCTCCAGTCGCTCCTGGGACTAGCTGACCCCGCCTTTGCTTTGGGTAAAAGCTGCTGCTAAATAAATGCGCTGTGTTCTGATTCTTGCTCTTAACGTCCTAAAATATTTGGCCTGCCTCACAGGCTATTTAAGGGCATTTTCAAGGCTGAATTTCACTTCTGGTACAAAATGGGTTGATTAAATAAAGTATTTGAGTAGGGATTCGGGCTCAGGCTAGGTCAGTGTGGGTGCTGATTGGATGAGCTCTGATTGCAGGCATAGTAATGGCTGGATAATCACTGACTTGGCTTTGTTGGGCATCGGCAGAGAGGGTTCCAGGACTCGGTACTGATCCATTATCTTCTCCACCAGCTTTTGTTTTTCTCGGCGCAACTCGTTCAACTTGTCGCTGAGAGGTAACAGAAAAGGAGGGAACACATAGATACAATGAGGGACGATGAACCATATTCTGCTCGACACAGCTGACCAATCAGCAGTAGCCTCATTAGCACCACCAGTAATCATCATTAAAGCCTTCATCCTAGTAATCTTAAGTCACCTGCTGCCCTTACACAAGTTTGATAAAAAAAATATGTATGCAAGCTTTATCCACTTCTTTACTTATCTGCTTCTGAAATTCATTTGTATAACCTTGAGAATAGCCATATTCTAGAAATGGTGTCCAAGAGTATATATTTATATTCAGCAATGACGCTTCACTTAGAACATCAAACACACTTTATAACGCGTACATGTACAGTAATCATACTGAACAGATGTTCTGTGTGTGTATATTGTATTTCCTCCATTTTTAGAACCATTAGGAGGGGAATGCTAAGAAATTTAAGGAATGTTTTTGTTCACCACATTGATTACTCGGTTAGGGCAGTGTTTCCCAACCCGGTCCTCACACAGTCCACATTTTTGCTCCCTTCCAGGTAGTCCACATTTTTGCTCCCTACCAGGAGCTGGAAGGGAACAAAAACGTGGAACGTCTGTGGGTCCCTGAGAACCGGGTTGGGAAACACTGGGTTAGGGGGCAAGAAAGCCTGGGTAGACACCCCCCTGCCACTAGGGATCCCTGACTCCCTAAAGCCATGCACTGTACACCTACGTATACTCCCTCTGCTGCTGGTGGTGCTGGTCCCGGCTCTCCAGACTCCGCTCCAGTAACGCTCGATTTTCCCGGGCCAGGCTCTGGTTCTGCTCCACCAGATGCCGGGTCTCTTCCTCCAGGTTTCCCTTCAGCTGGGTCAGCAGCTAGCAGGTAGAGAAACACACATGCATTTAGAGGCACAGAAAACACAGCACACAGGCACAGCTAATTAAGCAGGGCAGGCTGGCAAACTGTGAGATGAGCCCTGTGCTGCCCAGGATGGGCTCCAGGCTCTCCCACTATCCTCAGCAGAATAAGTCCTTAGAACAGTGCTTCCCCTAGTCCTTGGGAACCCACAGACAGCCCGACCCGGTCCTTCCACCACCGTGCCGGTGAAACCCTGACCTGGTACTGGCTGGTGAGGCGGACGTTGTCCAGGTCCAGCTGCTGGTTCTGTTCCCTCAGCAGGCTGAGCTCTCCTTCCAGCCGGGTCCGCTCCAGCTGCGCGGCACTGAGCTCCCCCCGCAGGACCGAGCCCTGGGACAGCAGCTCTGACTGCACCTGTGCAGACTCCTTCTGTTGGCTGTGTAGCCTGTGGGGAGCAAATCGGGACAGCGACCCTGTGAGGACCAGCCCAGGAGGATCGCTGCTCCAGTCCCACCCAGACAAACTTATTTCTTCTACTTTACTCATTCGTAAAACCCTATTCCCATTCTATCTTCTCCTTATTTTCAGCTAGACAGTCATACTGAATCTAGCACAACTCCACTTAGAAGGCTAGGAGGGACTGACAGGAAATTTAACCGTTTAGAGCCCCACCCACTCTGACTCCATTTCTCTTTGCTGATTACATGCTGATTAGAGGGAAGACATAACCTTCACTAATAACACATAATATACAAGCACCAAAAAGGCAGTTGTCTTCCAATATGCCCCGGCTAGTTCATCCCTCCCACCACCAGGGGGCTCCCTGTTACTGTCAGTGACACCAGCCAGACAAAAGGTTTAATTGGACTTTTTTGAAACTAAAGCTTAGATCCCCCCTATTCAAATCTGGCCCTTAATTCTAAATCCAGACCTTGTTTTCAGTTCTCCCAGATAGTTACTTTAATAATTACCGATCCTGATTGGTCAAAGGCTTCACACCTGGCTCACAGGTAAAGGAATGCTGGAAAATCAGCAGGGCTCGGCCCTTGAGGACCATAATTTAAATAGCTCTTGCTTAGGTGTTACATCCACTAACAATTAAAAGTTGAAAATACTTTGAAAATAGCATAAAAGGGACATTTGTACAAATAAAATTCTATGTATCTCAACAATGCAACGTTCCACCTAATTAAACATTTAATACCTAAATTGTTCAAGGTCTATGAACAATTAAATGATCTAATCACATAATCACAACCACGTCTGGCACTGTATTGCTGCTTCTAGGACCCCAAAATGGAAAAATATAAAATAAAAATAACCACTTAATACGTCATACAAGTTGTTCGATGTTTATTTTACTTGTTAATTATGCATATCATTTACCCATATTGTATCCCCAGAAGCACCAGGCACAGTAACAGGGGCGGATGAACTTATCTGGGGACCCTAGGCTGGCATCAGCATGAACACTTGCATTAGGCTGTAGCCTATGCGTTAATCCAGCCCTGCAGAGAACACTGGATGGGATCCCAGTCCACCACAGGAAACATGCAATCGGAAACTATAAGCATTTTAGGGACACTAATACTCCTAAAGTACATTATCTGTGGCAGGAATTGATCCCACAAACGTGGTGGCATGTGGCCCCAGTGCTCCCCAGTAAGGCACCCTGCCTCGCCCCGTGGGAAGCAACATCCTGCCCCCAGAGGCAGCCCCTGTCACCGGTCCCCAGGAGCACTCACCTCTCATTCTCTTCTCTCAGCCTCTCTGCCTCTTTCACCCTCTCGGCCTGTGCCTGTCTCTCCTTTTCCATCCTCTCTCTTTCCACCCGTATGACCTCCTCTCTCTCTTCCAGAAGGGTCTTGCGGTCCAGCAGCTCCTTGTACCTGATGAAAGCACAACATCGCAGTGCTGTTTGCACGCTGGGCAGCACAACTCATTCAAGAGGCTCCCGGCTTTCACGGGCCCATCCCGTTGCATGTGGAACTTACACGCTCTACGTGTGTGTGTGTGTGTGTGTGTGTGGTCCAGATATACCTTACTTTGTAGGAACCAAATGTCCCCAAAATGTAATGAACACGTTTTTATTTTTTTACCTCGTGGGGACCAGGAAACTGGACAAATGGGGAAAACTCAATTTTCTAAAAATGTACGACAGCAATCAAAAACTAAAAATGCAAGAACTCTTGCATTTTCTTTGGTTGCTTATGGCTAATGTAAGGGCTGGGTAGGGGTTAGGGTTATCATAGTTAGAATTGGCAATTTTCCCACAGAAAAGAATGAACGGTCCCCACAAAGATATGATCACAGGTCTGTGTGTGTGTGTGTGTGTGTGTGTGTGTGTGTGTGTGTGTGTGTGTACTTGTTTTTCTACCTTGTGAGGTCCTGAAGTCGGGAGCCCAGTCACCGTCTGGGGACCGAAAACCTTGTGAGGTC
>JAODKC010000002.1:9139884-9155974 GCA_026777985.1 Mormyrops attenuatus
AAGTCCAGTTACTAAGTGTTTGTCCTATGTCCTGTTACCCTGTTACAGTTTGTCCAAAGTCCAGTTACTAAGTGTTTTGTCCTAAGTCCTGTTACCCTGTTAGAGTTTGTCCAAAGTCCAGTTACTAAGTGTTTGTCGTATGTCCTGTTACCCTGTTACAGTTTG
The DNA here is from genome assembly GCA_026777985.1 of Mormyrops attenuatus. Taxonomy (NCBI): domain Eukaryota; kingdom Metazoa; phylum Chordata; class Actinopteri; order Osteoglossiformes; family Mormyridae; genus Mormyrops; species Mormyrops attenuatus. The sequence continues at coordinate 9,140,050 of JAODKC010000002.1, forward strand.
TCCAAAGTCCAGTTACTAAGTGTTTGTCCTATGTCCTGTTACCCTGTTACTCTTTGTCCAAAGTCCAGTTGCTAAGTGTTTGTCCTATGTCCTGTTACCCTGTTACAGTTTGTCCAAAGTCTAGTTACTAAGTGTTTGTCCTATGTCCTGTTGCTGTTTGTCCTATGTCCTGTTACGTGCTGTCCACTGTCCTGTTAGTAAGTGTTATCCAATATCCTGTTGTGATGTATTGTCTAATCTTTCATTAATAAGTGTTTTGTCCTATATCCTGTTGCGAAGTATTGCCCAATGTCCTGTTACTAAGTGTTTGTCCTATGTCTTGCTACTCTATATCTGTCTGCAGGAAACACACAAATAAGCATCTCCTTGTACTCAGTACTTGTACTAGTGCAAATGGTAACAAACCTTTTGAATTCTTAGAATCCTTGAATCCTAAGGCTGTCTGAAATCATTCCCTTACGCCCATCCCGCCGTATATATGGCTTTTTTGACTGGAGTACGCAAGTGTTCTCACCGAAGACACCTGCGCAGGGTCTGCCCAGTCTGCGCAGTCCTCTCGCTCAGCCTGCAGCTGCTCCAAGCGCCTGCGCAGTTCCATGTTCTCATGCTCGGCCCCCAACAGTCTCCAGGATGACGCCTCGCTCACTTCCTCGCTGAGGGGCTTCAGGTCCAAGCCAGCCAGAGCCGAAGGGATCACTGACACAGAGGGTTTACATGCATTAGTGCAATCTTGCCAAATGAGAATAAACAGTAGGACGCCACAGCAGCCTAGAGAGCTTCTGGTGGAACATCTCCCAAGTAATTAAATTCACTGAGTGAAATGAATTGCCAAACATTTCAATCAAAGCAACTTGCACAGCTGTCTGTTTCACTGTCAGTTTCACACTCTGCTGAATGTTTTTACTGAAAGCTCTGTGCCTTGTTCTATGGTACAGAAAAAGAGCACTTTCCTGGAGATATATGCACTTTTATGTCATACACCTATAACCTCCCAGCAATTCTCTACCCTTAATGATGTCATGCCAACGGCATTTCTGGTCCATTACAGCACAGCAGGATTGACCAGGAGAATTAGAGCAGTTGTAGAGCAGGCCTCCCCGCACTGTGGGATCACATGCTGTGCTTTGGAGCTCTCTCACACACAGGTACCTGGCTCATTCTCGTGCCCAAGCTCGTCATCAGACTCTACAAGGGGGCGCTGTGCCCTGTGGCCCTGGCTGCGCTTCAGCTCAGCTTCCAGGCTCATGTTCATCTCCAGCATCTCCTCCACCCTGTGCCGCTCCATGTCCCTCTCCTGTATCACAAACACACACGGCCACATGTCTACAGGACATTCATGTGCAGGAGACCATCATGTCTACACAGGCAACCTCTGGTAGGGGCATCATATATGGAAGCCAGCCCTGTGGGAATTTTACCACTTTTGTTGACGCCCTGATTCTTTTAACTAGGGCTGCCACTGACAACTATGGATTTTCTATGGATTAATCCATCGACTATTTTATCGACTGGTCGATTAATCTAAACGATTAATTTTCCTCCAGAAAATCAAATTGACTATTTAATTTAAGTTTTTTTTTATTTTGACCACAACAATCTCTATGTCACTGCAAAGGCTTTAGATAATAGACATAGGATTTTCGGCACTATATGGCCATTATTTTCGGCCACAATTTGGTAAGCAGATTGGTAGTATTCCTAAAATATTAATGAGATGCATATTGTGATGGCCAAAAGTTAGTAATCCGTATAAATTCGGCATATCTTTATGCTTATTAAATTTGGTTAGCAGAGCACCATATGCTACTGTTTTGGTAAATAATGGAAGCGGTAAGCACTGAAGTGGCGGTGAAGGAAGGGACAGCTCAGCAACCGCAACATCTTTTAAAAGAGGTTATACTGTGGTTAAACTAGGTAAAAAGACGTTGGTGGGGTGGCAGTACTTTTTACTGATTAATTCTGACACGTTTTTTGGTAAATATAGTTTTTATTTCTGTTTCAGTTAACGATTTTTTTCATTAGTTTCCGTTTTCCTTTCACTTTTATTTTACTATAATAACTGGTCCCAACAAGCCCAACGTGCACCAACACATACACTGGTCCCGTGAATCATGTAGAATAAGCCCACATTTTAGCCTAAACATTTCCTCAAAAACGTATTCAGTGAAGACTCGAAGGTAGCAGGCAGATAACTTTATGACTTGGAGTGTATTTAGCAACTACAAGGGCAAGATATTAAAAGCTCTCCATATTAATGGTAATTTAAACATAAACAGGCAACACTTAAGGTGGAGTTTTGCCTATTCTGGCGGCCCGTCATCCGGAATAGTGCCCGTGTGTTTCCCTTCAGGTGCTCGTGCGTAGCACAAGTGCCGTGTGGTTTGCCATCGAAATTTTGCACAGCATTACCACTTTTTTGTTTTATTATAATTTTAACTGTTCCCATAATTAATATTAAAGGAAAACATTTGTTATAATGAACTGAAGCGTTTTAGAAATCATAAAGGTAATTTCATTAAAATAATTTTAAAAACGATGCGTCAATTTAAAATACTGATGTTGATGCATTTTCTAATTGTGTCAGTTCTAGTTTTAACATCTTTTATATATGTGCTTACGACTGTGTTTATATGCTCTAATGTCCATTACCACCTGCCGCACACTATGCTAAGCTGTACTATGCTGTACTGTACTCTACTGTTCTGTACTATTGTGTAGTTGACAGTACTGAGCTGAGCTGTGGAGTATTATATCACACTGCGCAGTGCTATGCTAAGCTGTACTAGGCTGTACTGTGCTCTACTGTTCTGTGTTCTACTGTTATGTATTGAGCTATGCTATACTATTATACTGAATTGCGCTTTGCTGAGCTGTACTATACTGAACTGTGCTGTGCTGCTTTGTACTGTACTGGGCCGAGCTGTGGAACATTATACTGCACTGTATTGCACTGTGTTATGCTCGGGTGTGCTATGCTGTGCAGTGAGGTACTACATTGCACTTCCGTACTGCCTCAAGGTCGATGAGCCTCTGGCGCAGCAGCAGATTGTCCCTTTCCAGCTCACGGAGGCTGGAGCAGCGAGCCCGAGTCTCCCCCAGCTGCTCCTCCAGCAGGGCCCGTGTCTCCTGAAGCGTAGTGCAGTACTGCTGCTGCTCCTGTATGGGGCGCCAGAGGGGCAGCAGGAACATGTGAACAGGAGTCCTTGAAGGGGAACTGCTATTGTACCCCAATACAGGAGATCACACTACACTCCAATTTGTTAATGGCATATTATATTATTACAATAATTATTATTACTATTGTCAAATGTATAAGGGTTAAATTGCACAATAAAGTGCACAGTTTGGACTGTTTATCCTTCTGTTTAAATTCCCCAAATTAAATTATACAGCTTTAAATTTTTATTTAAGATTCTATTTTATTTAAGACGTAATGCATTAAATATTATCTGCCCAAGAACCAGCCAAATAATCGTACATGAAATTTAATTTTCAAACATTAATGTCAATTAATTTTAATAAATATGTTTAGCATTACTGATTCTATCACATGCAGATCATAAAGGATTCGGACAACTGATAGTTAACACTTCATAAACAGCTCGGTCAAAATTCATTCATTAAGAACCAAGTATATCTGTGAGTGTTTTCCACTGCCATATTGGTCTATCAACAATAGGTAAAGGATGTTGATGGGAATCAAAGTATGTAAAAACATTTTTGTATAATTATTATTTGCTGGTGAAATTGCCTCTTTTACATCCATCCAGGTGCTAAATAAACTGTTTCTTACCTGAAAAAAAACAACCTTATGAAAATGTCACCTTGCGGCCCATATACCTGCAGCTGTGTGCGGTACAGGTCCAAACTGCGCAGGCGGTGGGAACAGTTCTGCAGCTCAGACTGCAGCCGGTCTGCCTTAGCTGCGCGCTCACGCAGGCAGTCAAGCTCGTCGCGCAGACCCCGTGATACACGCAGCTCTCCTTGCAGGGCGCGGTTCTGGCCCGGAAAAGGTTGGAAAGATGTTAGCAGCTGTCAGTCATCGAGCTGCATTAATGATGAGCATTTCATCATTTCATCAATGAGTGAGCAGTTATGTCTTCCATAGTATTACCTAAACAGTGACATGTGATGTGCTCCGCTAACTTAATCACTCTTGCTAGTGCATTTGTTAGACATAGGCTGTCTAATCTTACAAGCAGGGCCTCACCTCCTGACGCAGTTTTTTAAGCTCCGCCTCCACAGTCTGCAGTTCCTGCTTGTAGTCCAATAACTGATCTCCTTTGTCCTCCCTGTAAGAAAAGGATGATAAATACACCTTGTTGTTCAACTGTAAAGCAACTCTTCGGTCATTTTCTCACTCTCTTCCAGACTTCTAATTCGAGGCACAGCTGCCTCCACAGCGCCCATTTGCTCCACCCTCTCCAATCACCACTTACAGCTCCTGTCGCAGCCGGCGCAGTTTGGCGCGACTGTCCGCCAGCTGCACAGCCAGCCCCTGAGGCGCATCATCGGGGTGGCTGTTTGGGGTCACCGCTGGGGCGTTTCCCCTGGCCGAATCGTGCTCCCGACAAAGCTCCGTAATCCGCTGCCAAAATAAAACAAAATAAATGATGGAAGATGAGATTTTTAATGAAGAGGACATCTAAGTCCTAAGAAATGGAGGTCTTGTACAGTGATGTCACACACATACTCCCCATGGGGTACACTGATGTTAGGGTAGAGCCACATGGCAAAATATTCTAATGCAATCATTTTTTCATATCAATCGATATCGACAATTACCACGATATAATTCAAGTTAGTATTTCTTTAATTCAAGGCTCAATTTTTGCTTAAAATTCACCAAGGATTCCACTTAAACGGATTCAAAATATGACAAATGGCAACAAACTGAATGAAGAGCAAACTGAGATCCAATTTTAAGAAACAAATCATACAAAAATGAAGGGGCATAACACTAGGAGATGCCGACAGTATGGTTCATAGGCTTTTTGTCTGACTGCCTTGCTGTTCATTAGAGGGGACGGGATCGACATTGTTGTCTCCTGTCCCGTAGTGAAAAATAAAACATGTCCCATTTTTAACCGGTACGGGACACAATTTATCCCACGTTTCTTCAGATCGAAAGTGGAAACCCTAATTGCTGTTGACTGTGACTGTAAACACTCTGAATATTCCACTGGATGACAATCCTTCTAGTGGTGAAATAAGTTTGCGGTCTTTCCAATATTAGTTGGCAGTATAGGCAGTACACAGCACCAGCCTGTTATGTGTCAGACTTTAAACTGCAAAAAGCGTCGCCACGACACCAACGTCTTTTTACCTTGTTTATCTCCTTTTTAAAAGGATGCGTTGGCTGCTGAGCTGACACTGACTGGCTTTCTCTGAGGGAGCAGTTATGTCTTCCATAATATTACCTAAACAGTGACATGTGATGTGCTCCGCTAACTTAATCACTCTTGCTAGTGCATTTGTTAGACATAGGCTGTCTAATCTTAAAAGACTACCATATGATGGGCTGCAGCTGTGTTCTATCTGTGATGTGACTGGTTGATGTGTGCTATCAAACAATGTTCCTTTTCAACAGTTTACTGAAGAGTCTCATTTTGTCCACCTATCCATTTTCTGTACCCGCTCATCCTACCCAGGGTCGCAGAGGGTCCCGACCCGATCCCAGACGCTACAGGCGCAAAGCAAGGAACAACCCAGGATGGGGCACCAACCCATTGCAGTCATTATGTTCTAGTTTAAATTTTATATGACGATTAGTTGATGTATCATTTGTCGCCCAGCCCTTAGTAGTTACCCTAAAGGTAACACTGTGGCCAGTGGGACCCCTCGGCGAGAAACAGGATGAGGGCAGAAAGCTGATAAGATGACAAAGATTCTCCAAATGTCAAAGAATCAGTCGAACCCGTAATAACGGCAGCAGCAACAGGCTCATCCCTGGCTGTCAACGGCATGAAGTGGATCCTCACAATAATGAGGCCAAAGGGAGGTCGACAGTAGCAATTGGGGCTGCACACTATAATAATGTGACAAAAATTGTATATTTATTAAGCAAAAACATAAATCGAATATTTATAAAGCCAAAACAATGTAGACACGTCGCCAAAAAAACTATAACCAAATAGAATTTATTATTTACAAAGGAACAATCATTAAAATTGCAACGTTTGCCATGCTTTATTTCCTGTGACAGGGTAAATGTTTTAGCTAAAGAGTTTTAGTTAGTTGATAATATACGTGACGATGGGTAGTATTACGGTAAAATGGCATCCCCCTCCCCCCCCCAGGCTGATTTTATCGCTTTTGAAAATACTGTATAATATCCGGATGATATGACAAAATTAAAAATTAAATACTGCCCAAGCATAAGTCACCCAGCTGACTATCACGATGGACTGCCTTTATATAGCGCTTTTCTACTCTTACGAGTACTCAAAGCGCTTTACAAATTCATGCCTCACATTCACCCATTCATACAGATATTCATACACCGGTGGTGATGGATGCCATACAAGGCGCCAACCTGCATACTGGGAGCAATTTGGGGTTCAGTGTCTTGCTCAAGGACACTCTGATGGGGTCAGCATATAGCAACACTGCACATTGTGCAAGTCTAACAGTGATCAGTAAAAACTAAACTAAAACCACATTCAAAACAGTGCCTAGAACTCTATAATAAAGTGTAGTAAACACGCAGGGGTCAAACAACAATATATAGACCTGGGCCCGTATTCACAAAGCATTTTGTCTTACCACTAAGAGTACTCCTAAATTGCACTAAAAGTTTTAAACTAAAATTTTTTTCCTAACATCTATTTACAAAGTGGCTGAGAGCAACTTTTAGTTAGGAAGAGAGCCGACTCCTAAGCTAAGAGCAAGACTCCATCACTATGGCTGAGATTAGATCTCATGCACGAGCTTGCCTGCAATAACCATGGGAATTGGAGGATGAGTCAGTATGTGCTGGTGAAAATGTATTAATAACATCCCATAAACACAAATACAGTGGAAACCACTTATAGTGATCATGGTTATAGTGATCACCCGCTTATATGGATCAAAAAGCTTGGGACCGAATCATTCCTCTACAAACACTGTTTAAATAATTCGCTTATAGTAATCAAGTAGTCCACTTACAGAGTTCACTCTGGGTATTTTTATACATGACATCATATGAAAAAAATTAAAACTAGGGTATTTTTTTTTACGTTACTTTGATCGCCCTACTTTGCCTTGCGGTCTACTTATGGCTAGCTACCTGGGGATAATGCTGCGTGCACAGAAGACGACAGGAAATAGAAAGTCATTTTCTATTAATGACATACATAGACTCATCAAAGCTTATAATAAACTCCCAAAACTGAGCCAACAACATGCAGCAGCGAAACTACAATAAGGTTTATTTTATGCACAGTACTGTATTATAGTGTATTTAAATTCTATACAGTTCCTTAATATGAAAAGCTTTTGAAACACCTGCATGGTACTCTGAACAAGTCAATAAAATTCAGTAAATAGCGACACTCTGTTTTATCGCCTTATATTTATGTAATAAATATACAATTGTCAATTAGATGGTAATGTACCTGAGGCATAAAGAAGAAGAAAAAAATCAGTTATAATGATCATCCACTTATAGTGATCAATTTCACCCAGACAGCTACTTTTAGCCTTAAGATGCTTTGTGAATACGGGCCCTGATGGAATATTATGCAGACTCCTCCCACCCTGACAAGTCTTCAAGAAGAATCCACACACGGCTATTTTTCTTGCTGATCTGATAAAGGCCCTTAAAGCACAGTCGCATGAGTGTTGTGTGTATATTTGTGTGCCTGATAAGGTGTTGCATTAGCGTTGCCAAGGGTGACACAGAGTAATGCACATTTGCATCATTGAGCAAAACTGCTCCAGTGCAGCAGGGTGCTTGACAGCAGGACGGGGCAGCGGCTCAGCACCCTGAGCTGAGGACAGGGAGCGCGAGTGCACAGCTAGGGCACCCACCTCAAGGTGAGTGTCCCTCTGGGCCAGGAGGCTCTGGATGTGCTGAGCCATGGAGCTGAAGACACTCTGCAGCTCATTCGCCTCCAGGGTACACAGCTCCCCCCACTGGAGGGGCAGCACATTGCTCGGATTCTGGGTCACCTGCAAAGAAGTTCAGGACAAATGAAATCTGCACTAGTCTTTTTCAGCCATACACCTGCTGTTAATTTCAAAAAGAATTGCAACACGTAATAATAGTTATTATAATTGTTTATATATTTATAATTATTTATCTTTTTTATGAATTATACATGTGCTTATGTGCAATACAACATCATGCCTACTAGTCTACAAAACACAGAATATATGGTTTTTTAAATAAAAAAGAAAATCAAAAATCTATACACAGAAATGACTTATTGTCTAGTACTGAGCTCCTGTGTTGGTATTAGAATGTCAGTAAAGCCAAGACTACAGACAGGTGCGTGGGGTGGAGCTAGATGCGACTGACGTCACCAGGAACATCAGTGGGGAGGACGGCGGAACACACCTCCTGAATGCAGGAGGCGATGGCAGCCTGAGTCTTTATGTCGAGACCCTGTATTTTCTGTATGAACTCCTCCTTCCTCTCACACTATAATTGCAAAAGGCACAGAAAGACACAGGATAAGTACATGGTTTGTTGTTGTTCCTTTGGGCTTCCTGCGTTCAGCCACATGTGATGACCACAAATCCAACGATATCACGGGGATGACTCCTCGCATGCTTACTTTATACACGGCTTTGATGCCTTACATTTCATTTTCCCAAAAATAGCATTGATCATGAACAAAACTGGTTGATACTTATTGAAAAAAATAGGCTGATCACCCCAACGTCAGGATTTTAAAATTACTGCACTATAGCAGGGGTGTCAAACTCCAGTCCTGGAGGGCCGGAGCCCTGCACATTTTTGAGTTTCCCCTCATTTAACACACCTGATTGAACTCCTTGCACCTTCCTATGCTAATTACCATACAGCTCTTGAGCTGAATCATTCGTGGTGGAACAGGGAAAGAACTAAGCTACACAGGGCTCCGGTCCCCCAGGAATGCAGTTTGACACCCCTGCACTACAGGATTCCACTTTCAGGGTGCAATACTCACAATATCCAAACCGCAATCTGCCACGAGAAAAATTCACTGGAAAAAAACACTTGGCCTACATAACAATGTGCAAAACAAACTTGCAACATGTAAAACATCGTGATTGGGCTAAACGAATTTTGAAAAAACTTCCCAAATTTAAGACGACATACTGACATAAGACATTCACGTTACTTTGAAACATTTCATTTTGAGGTAAAATTTGGTTTCGCCATTTCCTGATTTTCGACATTGCCTCCTTTTTTATGAGTGTGTTTTCACCACATCACGGTGTCATGTGTCATGTGCACAAAATATTAGCTGAACGTTACAGAGCGGCTAAGCCAGATGTTTTTATCTAAAGCAACCTGCACAGCTTTCAAATGATCTCTATTTGTTTATGGAGGCTTAGTGAGGCGATTCAGATGAAATATGATCTGAACTGAGAGGGGCTGGTGTGTGAGTCTGCGGGGTTAAACTTCTGTCCATGTGATCAAATGGTTGCCAGTTCAAATCCCATTCTCAGCAAAAGAGTCACACGTCCGTTGTGGCCTTGAGCAAGGCCCTTAACCCCCCTAAAATGTTGCAGGAGCACAAGATAAATGCCTAACCCTGTGCTCAGACCCCAACCTTCTCTTTCAACTGTATATGTGAGTGTGGGTGTCACAAAGGAGAGAACATACATTATGCAAACCAAAGAATTCCAGTGCACTCACATTTGTGCAGATGGGAAATAAAGCATTAGTTCACTTCCATTTGAAATATGTCAAAGTGCCCATCTTGAGAAACAGAACCCTGCAGCGTATCGTTTAGCTGTCCCGCTGCGGAACGCATTTCCCATGCTGCCAGGCACCGCAGTCGAGTGTGTGCGTGAAATACAAACTCACCTGCACGGCACAGCCCAGCAGCAGCAGCAGCAGGTTCCTCAGCTCCTCCAGAGCCGCCTCTGATGGCACAGAACCACACACATGCTAATGCTAAAGCACAATTTTGGTGAAACATCCATAGCACACAATCTAGCTAATTATACACAGTCTAACCACAGCCCAGAGAATGTGTCTAAATCCAGACACAAGGGCCACTTGAGAACCACCACAGATTTTCAAAGACTGAGACACAGAGGTAAAGAAATCCACCAAAGAACAATATCTGTGTGGCCGAAAGAGGATGCCATGGATCACCACTGGTCAACAGGAGATGCCGGTAGTCTGGGGTGCAGCAATTTATGTTAGCCAGTGATTTGAGGGGAGACGGTGGACCAGAAGCTAAAGAACCAAGCTGAAATCCAAGATGACCCAAAGGTGCAGAAAATAAGTACCGACCTGTGAGGGGGTCTCTTCCCAAAACAGCAACGTTTGGGAGGGGCACCAAAATTAACTGCTGCAGGTTCTCCTGACAGGAGCAAGAAGACAAGAAACACATGGACATGTAAACAGTGGCTTGGTATGCCATTGTGTAGAAGCCTGTATTTATATAGTTGGTCACTTAAGTCAAGTATACGTATACCCATGCATTTATGCTAGTGATGGCATTCTAGTACTGGTAGTTACAACTCAACACATCATACCATTAACATACTTTATTTTTCATCCACCAAGAACACAAGAACCGAATAATTATCAATAAGTCCGCATGTTTATTTCCAAACAGATTTATACTGAAATTATGAATTACATGACATTTAAAGTCCCTCTGTGCTTAACAGATTTAGTGAAAAAAATAGTGGTTTGGTAGAGAGGGAGTGGCAAGCAAATGCAGAATCTCTTCTCAGAAAGGGAAGTTTAGGTAAGTCACAGGAAGTGACGTTTAAGGTTGTGAATGTGTTGCTGTGGAAACCGCCAACCCACAAAAAGATAAAAAAAAAAAGAAGGTTTGACTCATAGTTGAGCTGGAACTGTTATTTCAGTTAATATAATATTATACAGTAGGTAAAAATAAAGTCATTTCCTTTTCCTCTCTGTACAATTGTAACAAAAACATTCATGTGTTTTTCTACAAAACAAGTGACAGACTGTCTAAAATTAATACTAAGCAAAAAAAGCTAACACCATTCACATTGATCAAACCATTCAGGAGAGACACAATTCATTTCAACCATCCATAACACTTTAAACTTCAAACTTCAATTTCAGATATGAATATTAAGCAAACCAACTTGTGACATCTACATCTCTGAATCAAAAGAAAGAAGCTGTGAACCTATTCTGGCCAACAGTGACCAGGAAGCTCAAAGCGAGAAGTGAAACCATTAAGAGAAGTTTGCCACCAACTAGCCCAAAAGCAGGAGAGCTTATTCACAAACACAAAGACAAACAACAAACTCCTTATTCATTCCACAAAATTCCAGAGGTAGTTTATGGTTTGAGAAAATGACAATGAAGTCCTTTATAAAAGGTGTATTAGACTAGAATAGATGAACTTCATTGATCCCAGAAGGAAATTCATACACACAACAGTGCATGCTCACTAAAGTGCACGATGCATAACTGTATTGTACGCTCACTGTATACTGCACACAGAGCCATCATTTTGGCCACGTACAGGGGTGCCTATATGATTTTACTGTCACTACTGACATTTTTCAACAGTTTAACATACTGTAGATATTACAAAAGTTGTGCAGTCATCATGAGTATATGGTCTCTGTGTATTACTGTAGGTCTGAGCCACATTTCAGAATTCATCATTTTTATTTCCTATTAGTCAATTCCTTGCATCCCTGCAGTGTACACAAAGTTGGAAGATGGATGGATAATAGTGCATAATGTCTACATAAATCTCTGACTGTATAATCAACAATTGTATTCACTTCACTATTTCCTACTAGACTAAGTCTGATAGGTATGTAAAGTAGGCTAGTAAATACTTAAACATTACTCCATATTGCAGTCTCTCACCTGATAGTAGGACCGCAGGTGTCGGTTCAGAACAGAGAAGTTTTGGACCCTTAGAACCTCATCATTGCTCTCTTCCCAATATATTCGTTCCACCTTCGGATTTGGGTCACTGAAATGGCAAAGTATGGACAGAGATCAGAATGCCCGTCATCAAGCCTTATTCACAGCACAGTAACAGAATAGTGAGGGAATTATGAAACTTGTCTATTAAGACAGCACACCCTTAATCTCAGTTTCAGACACCCCATCCCAGCCTGAAGCTCACTTGTGCAAACATTATACACTGCAAAAAAATGCAGTATACTATTTTCAAAAGGCACTGATATAACAAAGCACGACTCACATGACCCTCATAACCTCGTTGAGGAAGATTCCATTGGTGAGCTCCAGGTACTGCTTCTGGGAATTCTGGGTACTGGAGTTCACTTCAAGGTACTGAGCAGAAATAGGCCCCTCTCCATCAATCACACCGTCAAACGTAAGAACCTGGGAGGGCAGGACGAAAGAAAACGGCATTTAACAGTGCATGATTCAAATGACAGATAACGGCAGAAGCACAGAAAATGTACTTTACTGGCATAAATCTATGTCAATCTATACTAAAATAGGCTACTAATGATTAATGCCATCACAAAAATGCGATACTGACTCTCTTATGCCTTCCAGAATAACAAAAGATTGATTATAACACTTAATAGATGAATATCTAAACAGAGTTTACATTGTATATATAAAGTTTGGGTAGTATGAATAAATAACGAGTCCTTCATATAATTACAGTGTAACATGGAAAAGGAGCCGCATAAAACGGGAACGGAGACCAAAAAGAAAAACCTAAATAGTGAGGACAAATAATACCTAAAACAAGGAAATACTGACAGGGGTGACACACGGCAGAAAAGGAGAAGCTGTTTATGTTAAAATTGTTTACTTTTCTATTTGCTCTGTTTCATACTTCTGTGCGCAACTTTATAAAATATGGAAAAGAGGATAACTTTTTTAAAAAAATCAAGTAACAGGAAGAGTAAAATACAAATGTCATCGTTTAAACAGCCACATACGCGCTAATCATCGGCTATTATCCAGTTAGTACTTTTTCTCGACGGATTATAATTTTCGGTATATTTTTCTACGTAACTTCGGGGTCTCGCGGGCACTTACCCAGGTCACGAGGGCGCTCCCCATGAACTCATCTAACATGTCAGAAAAAATACCGTCCATCTTTGACGTGCATTCCATGTCTTATTCTTCCTGTGGTGTTACTTCATAATAATTACATTAGAATAACGAATAAGCCTTAAAATAATGAAACAGGTGAATTCTGATAATCTTGCCCAAGCAGCTACCGGCACAGCGGCATGCCCTCTCCTTCCCTGCCTGTTAACTTCATTGGTACTCAGCTAAACCGCACCGGAATTTCGCAACTGCTTCGCTTCTGATAATAACTATACAGCAGCCCTTAGCGCGCTTGTTTCCACACACAACCTAATGGGTGACGCATCACCATGAGTAAACTTAAACATAAACCTTACCACACTGAATGAAAAAAAAACGCTATTAATATTATATGCATAGTTATAGCAACATTTTATTCATCGTCAAGGTCTCTCGTTGTATGCTTCGTTGTAATTAAATAAAACGCGTAGGATCCTCCCGAAAACCCCCCAAAACAACTATGAGGCTCCCCTAAGTCAGTCACGTCATATTTTCCTGCGTGAAAAATTCAAGCCGCTTATATCTGACAATAGCTGAGTTTGATGTTCTGTAGGCGTCTATCTTCACATGGTGAAGTCAGTCTCCCAGTGCGCAAACTGGAAACTTAGTAACCTAAAAAACTGGGGTTTCGATACATGTTTGGCGTTTGACTTAAATGGTAGATTGGCTGTTTTTAATACGAAGGATTCTTCTAAATATCAGAAGATAGATCATTTAAAGCAAGTTGTTTTGGTAATAGTTTTAGTGCCGAAATACTCGCATTTCCTTGTTTACTTTTAAAATATATAATTTTTAAATCCAATTTTGTGTGTATAGAGTTGGCAGACATCTGAGGATTGCTACTCCCAGGAAGTCCTGGACATGAAGGAAGGTGCACCTTCCGAAAATCCCGTTATCAGTTGTGAACATGCAAAGTGTACCAACATTGTTAGAACAAGGGTGCTTATTTCTGACAGGAACTGGGCCCCTGACCGGAAGAGGCTCACCAGCTGGACTCAGGACTGACATGTAAAAGGAAAAACAAACTAGCAAACAGAGTCTCGTCTCAAAACCGTCAAGAAGGCAAACGACAGCCCTTAGTTGACACAAGATTAACGCAGGAAACTGAACAGAGATCCGAACAAGACTGAGCAGCGAGCTCTAGTGGCTGATCAGAAAACTGCAGGTAGAGCTGGGGCTCTTGGTGCAACTTGTGTAGGTGAACCATGGAGAGCAGGTTTAGGAAGGAGGTATGGAAGTTGGGGTGGATTCTCAGATGCATGGGCAATTTGAGACAGTAGGTTATAGGATTGATCCTCTTTTCAGTTGGAAAAGGATTAATGTACCTGGATATGAGTTTTTTGGAACATTGAGGAGGGTGGATGTGTTGTGGCTAGGCAACTTCTCCAATCAGTTTAGCGCCTCCTGTGTCATTGGCTTCTCTAGATGATGCTTGAGATATTTTCAGAGGACCATTCCTTGACAGCCGGAATGCTAGTGCTTGATAGATCTAGATCAGGGGTGGCCAATCTTATCCACAAAGGGCCGGTGTGTATGCAGGTTTTTGGGGTAACCTTTAGGTCAGCTGTTTAAACCCAGGTGTGAGGACTCTTCAGCCAATCAGTCCTCTAATTAGTTAACTAATTAAGGAGTTGGTTACAAATAAAAAGGGGTTAGACAGAACTATTAACAAGCCAAGAAGTTCTGGGCAAACTTAAATAATAATAATAATAATAATAATAATAAATGAACAAATAGATGAATGAATAAATAAAATTAATGTATGAATGAGTAAAAAAAATAGATAAATAACATTCTTTCTTTTGTTCTTTCTTTTGGTGAGTGTCTTGGTAGGATAGGGCCCTGTGTCTGTGATCTGAAGGTTGCAGGTTCAAATCCAGGGATCGACAGACTGACATTGGGCCCCTGAGCAAGGCCCTTAACCATCAGCTCCAGGGGCGCTGCACACTGGTTGACCCTCTGCTGTGACCCCGAAGCTTACTGTCACCTCTATATGTATCTGTGTGTCTCATAGAGTGCTAGATGGGATAGGCAAATATTCCCCATGTGGAAGAAGAAAATATCACTTCTGTCTGTCTGTTGTATTGAGGGTGATGTTCCAAAGAAATGTTCACCCTGATACCTGAAGGAAAAAGAGTTACATTGCTGAGCGCTGTTTGAAATTACGCTTCTGTCTTTTGAAAATCAATTCAGGATGTCTGGGCCAGTGTGGTAGGAGGGTGTAAGACTGCAGCTGGTGGCCGGTGAATTGCTCAGGAGTATACACGCTTGGAAAAGGCCAGGACAAAGATCGATGTCCCTGCACTTTGGTGACCATGCCTTTTCCTGTTTAACTCCTCGACTTTGGAACTCCCTCCCTTAGCTGAACACAGTCTCCAGTTTCAAAACCAACCTGAAAACCGTTTTGCTTAATAAACCCTTTAACATTCCCTATCCATAAAATGTTTTTTTGTTGTCTTATCTGTTTACTTTCTATGTAAGCGTCTTTGAGTCTTTGAAATGCACTATATAAATAAAAATTGTATTATTACTTTTGCACCACCAAAGCCAGCTGTTCAGTACCCTGGGATTTTATAATCTGCCATAGCAGTCATTCATACCCAAAGCAGAGATCCGGTACCTCCAGCAAAGTACAGTGCTGCTGCTTACCATGGACCAGCCCAGAGATCCGGTACCTCCAGCAAAGTACAGTGCTGC
>JAODKC010000002.1:9156074-9180166 GCA_026777985.1 Mormyrops attenuatus
GTACAGTGCTGCTGCTTACCATGGACCAGTCCAGAGATCCGGTACCTCCAGCAAAGTACAGTGCTGCTGCTTACCATAGACCATTCCAGAAATTCACACTCATGGGTTTGTCTAGGTTAGCAGAAAACCCTAACAAGGTCACACAGAACATGTGATATAAAGTCGGTAAAATCATGAGACATCAGCAGAATGTCAGCATTTCGGGTTTTTAGTCTGGGACTGTCACAAATCATTAAAATCTTTTGTGTGCTGGTAGATTCTTTTAAAGAAAAATAGCCACTATATAAACACTCTATTTAAAAATAGATACATTTTGTGTTTGTTGTCCTGAATTATTTGTGACCTTGTAAATAGGAAGCACTGGATCTCCCAGGGACTATGGCCAGTCCATGTGATGGAAGCCTTTCCTCTATAACCCAGGCAACTCGTTGTAGATGCACCATTTTTGTCAGTTATAGCTTTTGCTGTACGTCCACTTCCACAAACAAACATCATCAGAAATGGTTCAGCGGCCTCCCGGCCTTCAGTCGTTCAGTGCATGCCTTTCAGTCGTTCAGTGCATGCCCTTCAGTCGTTCAGTACATGCCATTCAGTCATTCAGTGCATGCCCTTCAGTCGTTCAGTGCATGCCCTTAGTTCTGCAGCATGGCCTGCCGCTTTGTCCACTGATTCAATCAGATTTAGACGTCGCTTCAATGTTCTTACAAATTCCCAGTTGTGGCTGGGAGGGTTTTCACGATGGAATGTGGAATGATGAGAGAAGCAATGGAAACAGAAACATAACTGCAAGTTTTTTTTAGCATTAAACAGTAGAATTTGTAAAAGATCATAATTTTTTTTTTCATTTTAGCTATCAGAGAGGTATCATTATATGACATCGCCCCCTAGTGGTTTTAGCAGGGGACACAAGCTTGGGCTCCAGGTGCAGGTTGATATGCACAGCGCAATAGGAGACATTTTCCAGTGGAGAGCTGGCTGTGTGTGAGAGCAATGCACTGGGGGATCAGTAAGGAGAAGCAGAGAGTGTAAAGAGCCGTTGGTGATTCAGGAACTCAGGCTCACATACTGTGAGACAGACAAATACTGTCATGTTCATGGAGCAACAGACTCTAATTTCATCTTATTGTAAGTTGGTGATGAATTCATGGTATAGGAGGTGAGGTTTCAGTGTTCTGCATGCATAACTACAGTATACTTTATTTTAAAAAACTTTCTGTATTCTGTATTCTCTGAGCATCTCCTAAGAATGAATGATTAATCATCAAAATTCCAATGCACACCATACATAAACTGAAAACTTGTACATTAAAGATGTTACTTCAAAATTCTTATGAACTACCTTGGAATATATTATTTATAGTTATAGTTATAATATTTCACCAAACTGAGTGAAATCTGGCTCATATCTAACAAATCATTACATTTGTAATGAAATAGTATCTATAACGGCATCTAAAAGCACAAAACACATAAATACAGATTTTCTTTAGATTTCTTGGCCAGATAAATCATAACAAACATAACATAAACATAACAAAAATACACACCTGGTCACCCCAAGGTGTGCGTTTCTGCTTCGACAGCAGTTAAGGAATTATTTAGAGGGATTAGCAGTTTACGAGCTGCCAGAGCAGAGGACACGGACGCTGAGCTTTCTCTGGGTTACTGACATCAGCCATCAGTCTGCATAATCCTATTCCTGTCTGCCAATGACATTACGAAGATACAGAGAGAGTCACGGGTGTTGGAGGGAACAACAAGAGCGAAACAGAGAGAGAGAGAAAAAAGACACAGGGGACAAGATAGGAAAGAATAGATGGAGAATGACGGGGGAAAGAATGAGTAGCAAATGAGTGTGAGAATGGAGGGAGACAGAAAATAAATTGCCTCAGGAATCAGCTGATGCTGTGGAAGGGAGAGGTATCAACGTGACAGGTTTCTGGTTTTAACCGGTTTCCTTATTATTCCACTGTGTACGGCCTGTGATTACTTTGGCAGAACCTTGTTTGCGTCAGACAGGTGTCCTCTAGGGGCCTAATGAGGACTGTATTGGGAAAAACCCTACAGAATATTCAAAACATGCAGCTTGTCACCTCTCTGACACAATTCTTCAAAGAAGACATTCAGCTCCATTAGCAAGAAAGTAAACTGGGCATATAATGTCAGTCAACTCGAAGAAGCAGATACAAACTTTAATAGTCTCCACTGTGACGGTTGTGCCCTTGCTGTTTACATACAGAGATTCACACGCTACAACATACAATAAGGACAAGAATTTACATTACATTCCACAGTTTAAATTTTTGTATCTGTCCAATCATGTTTTTTTGATTATGTTACATTTTACTATATAACACAGGTTTCTACGTTAGGGACCAAAGACTGACGTTACATCGCCATGGTCATAGAGAAAGGGTGGCCAATCAGATTCCTTTTCTCCTGGGGTTTTGTTCTGTGGGTTTTCTTTCCTTGGTAGACAACCAGGAAGGTCTACCACCATTCTCCATGTAAACCCAGACTCTCAGGAGTTGTGAGGAGCTATGAGGAGCAGTGAGGAGCAATGAGGAGCTGTGAGGAGCATTGAGAAGCTGTGAGGAGCAGTGAGGAGCTATGACGAGCAGTGAGGAGCTATGGGAAGTTGTGAGGCTCATGCTGCAAGTAGTGCCTCAAGAGTTTTTAATAATCTGGCTACATTTCATACAAAATGGTTTGAGGGTCAGGGTGGCATGGTGACCTCACATCTGTGTGTGGAGTTTGCATATTCTCCCCGTGTCATTGTGGGGTTTCCTCCGGTTTCTCTATTCAAAAAACAGGTAAATCGGAGTTACCAAATTGCCCATAGGTGTGAGTGTGCCCTGCGATGGGTTGGTGCCCCATTCTGGGTTGTTCTCTGTCTTGTGCCCGTAGGCTCACAAACCCCCCCAGCGACCCTGAATAGGACAAGTGGTTACAGAAAGTGAATGGATGGATGGATGAATTTGGGGGACATTAAATAGGGAAAATCAGTAGAATATTAAGGAAAAATTAAGAAAATGTAATCTACCTGAAAAGAGATTACATGAGAGATTCTATGGTATAGTATTTGGTAGTAATAATACTCATTATGCCTTACAGGGGTACAGGGTGACTATCTGCCCGGGGTTAACAGGGTAACTATCTGCCTGGGGTTAGCAGGGTGACTATCTGCCCGGGGTTAACAAGGTGACTATCTGCCCAGGGTTAACAGGGTGACTATCTGCCCGGGGTTAACAGGGTGACTATCTGCCTGGGGTTGGAGGGTCTGCAATGGAGATGCACGTGTCTGTGAGGGACAGCAGTTTTTTGGGTGACTTTTTGCTTGACTCTCCAATCCACGTGAAGGACATATGAAGTAATCAGCAGACATGGTGTGAGATTCAATCCTTCTCTGAATCAATGTAGAGCTCAGTTCAGTGGCCCCTTCTGCGCCATTCAACCTCTCTACTGGGATCCCAGAGTCACAGCCTTGGGGGGGGGGTGCATGCAGGTTTCCTGGTTCACTCTAAAAGAGCTAACCATATTTTTTAACTATACTAGTTCAATTAGGGGACTAATCAGTTTAATGAGATGTTCAGGTGCTTAGGTGTAAGCATTCCTGTCCCCAGCACACTGCGGCTCAGCTGGACATGAGCAGAGATATTTTGCTCCCCCCCCATCCTCTAACCAGCTGGTGTTTCTGGCTTCTCCCCCGTCTCTCCCTCCTGCCCCACAGATGCGTCCACCTGGTTGAAGTGGAAGAACTTTAGGACATTATCTATCATCTCCTTGATGGTCTCCTTCACTCCCTTTTCCAGAAGGTATCCCTCTGTCTCAATCTCCGTGTTCTCCTGCCCCAGCACTGCCTCCATCGAGGTCTGCAGGTACCTCAAGCTCACCAGCACTGACATCTTCAGAGGCATTTTGGCATCGAGCGATTGGGGCGAGATAAAGGGATGGAAATAAGTCATGAAGTTTTTTTTTTTTTTTTTTAGAAGAGGTGGTTACAAGACAAGATGTGGGGAAAAACGAGTTAAGTTAAAGAAATGGTAACATTTGATTGATTGGAAACAGGCAATAGGAACATGTAAGTCAAGGTAGCAGGGCCGGACCGACAGAGAAGTAGATGGACGAAAGGGTGGGAACACAGCAAGAGAGACAGAGACAAGATAATACTTTTATTTATGACAAAATACTTACGCCACAGCAGAAATACTGAAATAATATGAAATTAAGGAACGTCGTACCAAAATCACTAATTTAAAATCTTTTTAAGAATCCACTGGCAAATCATACATAAATACTTTGGTGACTTATTTCTGTAATCCACTAAAAATTGCTCTATTAAAATAAATAAATAAAATAACAGTGACAAGCTTCCCCAGGTACTACTGGACTCCCTGGTTTCAGATAAACTGTATGGACAAAAGCATGTGGACACCGATTAATTGGAGTAATAAATACTGTAAATAACGTAATTAAGCTGTACCCATTGTTGAGACAGGTGTGTAATTAAGCACACAGTCACACAATCTCCTGCAACAAATATTAGCAGCAGAATGCGTGGTTGTACAGGAGAGGTTAGCACTATCGTAAGACGCCAGCTTTCCAACAGGTCAGTTCTTTGCATTTCTGTCCTGATAAGAGCTGCCATGGTCAACTTCAGGTGTAGTGAATTGTGAAGGTCAGAACATCTGGGAGCAATTCAGCTGTGAATTGGTCGGTCACACAAGCCCAGAGAAGGGGACCTGATCACCCAGCATCAATACCCAACCTGAATGGTAGCAGATTCCTCCAGCAACATCTAATGGAAAGCCTTCCCAGAAGAGTACAGGCTATTATAGCAAGAAAGGGTTATCCAGCTTCATATTAATACCCTTGGTTTTGGAATGAGGTGTTTGACAAGCTGATCTCCACATACTTTTGGCCATAATGTGTACTTGTCGGGGGGGTGAGCGTACCTGCAGGAGGAAGAAGGAGAGCACTCCCGCCCCGATGCTGTTCATCAGGCCCATGTAGTAGCTGACCAGAGCCTCGCGGCATCCGGGGGAGAAGAGGTTCAGCTCCTCCGTCTGGTGCTCGTAGTTGTAGTGGGCGGAGTTGTTGGTGAGCTGGTGCTGGATGCAGGGCCGCGGGGAGGCGGGGTTACAGCAGCTGAAGGGGACCCCATCCACCAGGTAGCGCCCGTCCACATTGCTCTTGACCCGGCTGGCGGACAAAAAAGCGACGGCCATATTGACATGAAAAAAAAAACAGAAGATCTCTCCCATGGCATCGGCCCTTTGAGTATATTCTCCCATTGAAAGATGAATGTAAATATTAGCTTTTATGTTGTTTAAATCATATTGTAGTCATATCTCATATTCATCTGGTTTGGAAGATTGTAAATTAAAGAACCCTTAATCTCAAGATTTTCTAACCTTTGAAAGAAATTACTTTTTCGTGCTGCCAGCATAAATGTAACATTTTTTTGTAGAGAATTCTTTGATGATAGACTCGTTTATACACATAATATATATATTTTGCATATATGGTATGTATATTATGTGTTTTATATAACTATCACAGATTATCAGTGCAGGGAATATGAAATCAACACCATGAAGTCCACCTGTCAAGATCTTGCTTTAAATAATGCTTTGATGCAGCCGTCCATCGCCCCACACCCTATGAAACGCCAGTTGACATGCAGCAACATACTGCTGACACTGTAGTCCAGTGTTTCCCAACCTGGTCCTCGGCAATCCACAGACGATTCACGTTTTTCCTCCCTCTCAGCTCCCTGCCAGACAATCCACATTTTTGCTCCCTCCCAGCTCCCTCAAAAACATAGACTGTCCCCAAGGACTGGATTGGGAAACACTGCTATAGCCCTTGAACAGGTTTCTTCATAGCAGGCTATCAGTGTCGTCACTTAATTTTACATCTTCTCCACATGCACCTTCATATCTACTGCAAGCTCTACATTGCTCTGCTTCACTCACTCCTTCACTTCCTTGGAGGTGAAATCCAGGTAACGGTTGCTGATCCACTGCACTTCAAACCAGTCCTTGTAGTTGTTGTTCCCACAGCAGTGGAACTCCATCTGCAGCCGATCGATGGTCTCCTTCTGGAAGCATCGGCCCGGTGTGTCCGTGTCCTTGTAGAATCGGATGCCGTTCTTCAGACCTATTTTCAGCGACTCTTCCAGGTTGCCCTTCATCGCGTAGCTCATGATGATCGCCACCAGCATCAGGATTGTGAAGAAGAGGGAGAGGATGAAGTAGGGTGACATGAAGGTCTTCCAGCGTGGGAAGCGACTTGCATCCAGGGAGTCCTGGCAGATCCGCCCAGCAAAGATGTTGATACCCAATGATGCCAGACCAATCATCATCAGGGTGTTGGGCACTGCGTGGATCTCCGTGTTGTCCATCACCTACAAACATCATCCTCATCATTCTTGAGATCATTATGATGAAGGGGGGGTCATTAATGAATTTGGTCACTTCTGAGGGTCATTTAATTTTCCGCTTGAGATAATTTATTCTGTCAAGTTGTAGGTTTTGACCAGGGTTCTTTATACATTTCCACAGGACTAATCCATTTTTAGTGCTTCATATTTAATTGTAATTGTAGTAAGATGTCATGCATTGTGTTTATTTTTTATATATAAAAAGCTTTTATGTGTTGGTTGTGTTGACTGCTGCCTGCAAACCAAATTGCCCCTCGGGGACAATAAAACCTACCTAATCTAATCTAATGTTGCTAGTTCACACTAAAAAACAACCTACTGCATCGATTTGCTGTATGGCAAATCTCAGAAGGCCCATGTTCACTGTCAGGAGCACCTAAACCTGGCCTCCTTAAGGGCCACTGCAATCCCACTGCAGGACTATTTACAATGCCTCCGCAGTGCTGCATGTTACAGAATCTTTTCAGCAGAGATCCAGTGATCAATAAAAGATAATAACACAGAAATGTCCCCCCATCCAGATACTCATCAGGGATTTTTTAAAGTGGACGTTACTTCATGACCTGTACCTGAGTACACACACATTACAAAAAACAGTCATAATCTCACCATCTTTTTAAAGTCCTGGGTTTCATAATAAATTAGGTTGGCTGCTGCAGATATTATAACAGCTGTCATAAACAGTTACGACCTGTTGGCATCCTGTTGTGACATATTTATGATAGTTTTACTAATTAGCTAATAAGCCTAGTTCAAATAGAATGTTACCAGTGATTTTTTAGCTCACATTTGGTGTACATATATGCAGTACAAAATACATTTATCATGTCATAATATGCTTAATGCATTTACCACGTAGTAGAAATAATTAGAAGTAGAAATAATATGAGACACTTATGTATGCATACACAGTCTTAGGGGATTATTATTATTAATGCAGTTTAGACTTGCTTCAGGGTATAGGAGCAGGATCACCCCAAAACTTCAGCTGACAGCCATTCTTGACAAATAAAGTACCTTCTGCCAATTGGCATAAATTATGCAAATTGGTTGACAAGCAACACATTCAGTCTTAGACACGAAGGCCTTGACAGACTTGTCATTTATGGATGACATAGGCCATTATGACGTCTGACCTTACCTCTGCCTGTCTGTGAAGTTCTGCCTTGAGGAACAGACCCATGGAGAAGGTGAGGGCCCCAGAGATGACAGCCATCCAGGAAAGCAACCACAGACCCTGGGCCAAGCGCACCCGCTTCTGGAAGGGGAACTTCCTCTTAAGAAGCACCATGGTGCCCAATCAAAAGGGCAGGGAGGTGTGAGAGACAATCGTCTGGGAGAAATAGCAAATAGAAGGAAGGTGACTTTGGAGGAGACCAGGTGTGCGGGGTGGAGTTGGGTGTGGAGAATTGAGTATAGAGGTAAAAAAAATGGAGGTGCTGAGATGGGTCCTGGGTATAGGTGCAGATGGGAGTGGAAGGTTCTGCTGCGGATCTCAGGTGGGGCGGAGCTGGTTGGCTACAACGAGGCCGACGCTGACGTAAGCATTGGATCTGTTGGTGTGGTTCTTCGGAGGAGATGGTCGGAGGTCAACCAAGTGCTGGACAATGAAGCACCAAAAAGGAATGATAATCCAGAAGTGTGGGAAAAATTCTTTTGGAATCTCTTATTTGAATAATTCCAGTGTATTCCGAGCTGCTTTATGCAGTGGAAGGATTAGGTACTAAACAGACAAAATCAAATCCCAAACTCCTTTGATTTCCTCAAAACTTATTATTATTAGTATTAGTGCTGAGTCACAGCAGTGGTGTTGTTGCCCCCCGAAACTGGATAAGAACCAGCGTGTGATTGGCTGGACCCCCGCAGTCCCACGCACAGCACCCTTAAGCCTCCATGCCCATGATGGAACAGACACACACTGGACATACCCCAGTCGCAGGCAATGGGCCCATCTGAACACTAATCCCCCTGCGATCCTATTAAACCGCACCTTCCAATGGGAAAACAGGCCAGTGTCAGCTCAGCAAAGCTGGGCAAACTCCCTCTGCAGAGTGGATGCTGTCAGACCAGAGGCCTCAATCGAAGGTGACAGTAAGGGGGGGGGAGGGCAAAGGGTTAGCTTATTTAATGTCCCTAATTATCAGCTTGTTAGATAGATCCCACAGAAAAATACCATCACATCACTGGTAAATGCTTAGGCAGTACAGGGAATATGGTACACATTTAGGAAAATACGTTGTTATTACCTTCAAATTTTCTGCTGCTTTGGGCCTGTCACATGTTCTGTTGGACTGTTTATAAATGTCTTTACATAAAACACTCAAGACTAAAACATACTATATATATATACACATACATACAAACACACACACACACACACACACACACACACACACACACACATACACACACACCCCCCGCCCCACTAAACACACATGGTACACCCCCAGTATTGATACGAACCAATCAGCCCCATACCATCCATCCATCCTCCAGCCGATTCTCTAATACAGGGTCATCAGTTAGATGGGGACCTGAAAAATGGTCCCCACAATGTCAAAATAATGGGTTTTTATTACATACCACGTGCGTTTAGGGGGGCGGGGGGTTCTGGACTGATTGGTCCATACCAGCATTGGGACCAAACCTGCATCCTTGTTAACTGGTCCTTTTACTTTGTAACGAATGACTTAACTGTTGAATAAAAACAATGCATGAAGTCATACTTAGAACGTCACTGAATTCCAGTTACATAACAGACTTTCATCGGCAGACAAAATATATTTAACTTGCCTTTTCAAAAAAATTAATACAAGTCAAGTGTGCTATGTCATCTAACTCAACAGATCAATGGATACTGTTTGAAACTGAAAATAATAATTATAATGAAAACACAGAACAACATATATTAAACATCGCTAAGAATAGCCCTACTCCTGGTTCTTCCGTTAGTGTATCCTCTGATTAAATAATATGTTCAGAAAAAGAATAATGTCATAGGGAGGAGAGAAGCTGATCTAGAGTGAAATATAAGCATCACTTGAAGCCGACACCCCCTTCCTGTAGCCATGATAGTTTCATTACTGACCTCATTACTGAATTAGTGCAGCCAGCAGTGGTGGATAAGTCCAGAGAGTACAAATTCACACCAAGGTTTTGTTTCTACCAGTTGAGTCCTCTGTGACTGTGACTCTTTATACTCAACTGGTGGGTTGAAACAAAACCTTGGTCTGGATTTGCACTTTCTGGACCAGACCTTTCCACCTCCGGCAGCCAGTGTAACTCTACATAGCCTCTTCACCACACTGGGGTGAAAAACATCAGACTTGTAGAACCTTGTGTAACTGAATTGCACAAACACAAGCCTTACACAGGATGTCACACTATTTGCACAGACAGCAGAAGGCCTGCCTATAAATAAGTAAGACCAGATTATTCTCTTCTTTTCTTAACTCACCCAACAGGCCATCAGGAAGTATCAACCACGAAACTCCTCACACAGCTGCCACTACTGGCGCATGATGATAAATGTGATGAAAACTGACCCCCAGATCTCTGTCTATAATAAATACAGCACAATTTAGCACAATTAAATAGAACGTGAACAACAAGGAACTGAAATTAGTTATCTAAAGCTATCTGAATATATAAAGGTCCTAATCAATTTTCTTTTCCAAAAATTACCCTGCTGAAAAATCAGCATGATTTCCACACTGGTCTATGCTGGATAGTGCTGGTTTGGTGCTGGTGTAGCAATCCAGCAGTTAAAATCAGCATGATTTTGTTTACACACGGATTATATAAAGAAAGCATCTCAGAAATGGAACATTTACATTTTTTCAAAGCAATTTACAAGTGAGGCAAATAGAGGAAGCAAATAGCAGTCAAGGAGCCAAGACTAGACTCGAGAATCAAGAATTCTTTATTGTCAATATGTCCATGTACAAGTACACTGTGTGATGAAATACCATTTCCATTGGGCTCCTTATGGTGCAACACAAAAATACAAAGACAATGGGTAAATGTGTAACATCAACAATATGAAAAACACAATACAGTACAATACACCCCACTGGGAAATCCAGCCTGAAAAGCTGAAGCTGAGTGACCAGTTTATGACAGTTGACCAACTTGAGGTGTTTTCACTTCATAGTTTGATGATTTAGCTGATCATAACAGCATGACCAGCTTGATAGGCTAGCCGCAACAGCTTGACCAGCTGGTGACCTTCCCAGATGAACCATTAAAGAGCAGCGAGAGCTGGAACATGACCATCTAAGACCATCTAAGACTATCTTAGTCCATCATAGACCATCTGTAATAAGCTACCAGCTGTTTTTTCCAGCAGGGTATATGTAACTATAAAGGTTTAAGTGCAGCTAGACTGAGCTTCCAACGAAGGCCCAGTAAGAAGCACAAGTCAGCATAGAAGACAGAGCTATAGAAACATATATAAGATTTGTACAAACAGGGCAAAGACCTAAGAAGAGAGCCTTTGAAATAAAAGACAAAGTGCGAAACTAAGAGCATTCAGGTTAGCTTAGTCGGCCCCACAACACATGGGTCTTGTGGCTTTTCTTTAAGTTTGAGAGGGATTCTGACCACTGGATGTGCATGGCTAGTGCATTCCACCATTGAGCAACCTAACACAGTCACTGGAGCAGTCAGACAGGTCATGGAGGCTCTCAAACTATAAGACCTTTCAGGCTCTGGGGTGGCCACACTAGAAAACGTTATGTTTCAGTGTGGCCTTTATAGCTGATGGCTCCATAGACTCGTTGCAGCTCTGACAGATCACAGCTCATACAGCACTTATACTGTCGGTGTGTCTGAAATCGTGCACTTGCGCACTTTTAGTGCGCGATTTTAGGGCGTAGTGCGTTCACACTGACAACTAAGCTAAAATTCAATGCATTGAAAGTACCCGGATGGTGCACTGAAAATGGCCAGAAAACACAGTGCAGAATGATGGACACTACTCACACTAAACGGACGCCATTTTGACAACGTAGCGGAAGGGGAGGGACTTTCGTCAAGTTTTCAGAGTTGAATAATGGCGCGCTGGAGAATCGCGATCAAATGCTAGTCTGTCACTTCCGGTAAGTGCAAAACGTTAGTGTTCAATTTAGGACAACACTTACCCATGGTAGTGTGCACTACAGAAGAAAGTGCGCAGTGGGCACTACGCACTACATCTTTTCGGACACACCGTATGTCATATGCTAGCTTCCTGTTCACCAAAGTGGCAGTCAGAAGTGCCTCCTAAAACACATAGAGGGAGCTGGCAGTGAGAGACGTGCTACTGATCTATTCAGGGCTGGGTATAAATTTAGCTATGAGCATCGGGGGAATGGGCCATCTGGCTCTTAACCATTGGAGCTGGGGCGTCAGATTCACAGAAAGTCAAGCATAACCGGAGCTGGAAAAGAAAAATCCGATTGGAAAGGTGATGGATTTTTTTTTTTAATTCATGAATTTAAACATGAAATTACATAAGTGATCAATATGGTGAACTCTTTCATACTGGAGAGTAGATAAGGGTGGCCTTTATGCCCCTCAAGGCTCTGCATCCTAACGGCGTTCTCTCCCTATAAGGTTCTACACCCTATCTGCGTTCTCTCCCCATAAGGTTCTGCACCCTATCTGCGTTCTCGCCACATAAGATTCTGCATCCTAACTGCATTCTCTCCCCATAAGGTTCTACACCCTATATCCGTTCTCTCCCCATAAGGTTCTGTACCCTATCGGCATCCTATCTACGTTCTCTCCCCATGAGGTTCTGCATCCTATGTGTTCTCTTCCCGTAAGGTTCTACATCCTAACTGCGTTCTCTCCCCATAAGGTTCTGCATCCTATCTGCGTTCTCTCCCCATAAGATTCTGCATCCTAACCGCATTCTCTCCCCATAAGGTTCTGCATCCTATCTGCGTTCTCTCCCCATAAGGTTCTGCATCCTAACTGCGTTCTCTCCCCATAAGGTCTGGCATCCATTCTACCCCCTCTGGGGGGTGCAGCTGTCACAGGAAGTCATCCAAAGTCCTCTGGGCAGGCTGGTAGGTCACCATGGCAGTGCTGTGCTCTGGGTCATTCGCAGTAATGCTGCCTTCCTGTCACATGTTCTCCAACTAGACTGGGTCTTTTCTCCATTCAAGGGAACCGGTGCAATGCCCTCCAGATGGTGGGACCCAGTGTGAACCTAGAACTATTCCAGCTCAACCCTGTTTCTGTTTGTGTAAAGGCGGCATCTCTGCACAGTGGACCCTAACTGGGCTTCTTGAGAAAACCTGGACTCTTCTGGTCAATGGGGCCATCTCCCTTAAGCCACTGAGAGCAGCTTCCACAGCAGGGCATAGCCAGACTTCTGTGGCTGAGCTGAGGGTGGGGTATCTAAAGGAAAATTTAGCACTATCGTCCACCTCCTCCTCTGTACCTCATCTTGTGTGTTCCCACATCTCTTTAGCTCAGGACAACACATCCAATGTATTCTGCAGCAATAAAATAGTGAAAAGCACAGCAGACTGCCTGTGACGAAAGGAAGTGCGTTGCCCTCCGTGTGGATCTTTATAAAACAATATCTAGCCACCATATTGTTTTTAAACAAGGAAGAGTTTGACAGTTAAATTCATTTTACGCAAAATCTACTCTTAGTGCTCTTGCCAGCATTCAAGTCTCATTCAAGTCCATTAAGTATAGCTTCTGTCCCAGCAGGTGCACAGTTTGTTGTTGCATGAGTGACCTCCACAAGGGTACTATTGGGTACCAAACGTACTATTGTTATGATTAAACATAAACTGGACAGCTGTATATTAGCATTAAATAATCAGTCTCCTTACTTACATTCACTTCAGCACCCTGAAAAAAAAATCTATACTGTAATTAGCTTTGTGTTATGAAAACTAAAGCGAACTTATATTAAATTGATAAATATAAAAATTGATTTAAAAAAATTACATTTAAAAATATCCATCTCTCAATTTTCAGTAACAGCTTACATAATCTAACTAGACATCATTCAAACAGTACATTCAATGAAGAAAAGTATTGCCCAGCACACTCTGCTGGACAGGAATGGAAATGCAGCAAAGATTGACAATGGTATGATAGGAATCTTTTTTTTTTGCAGTGGAAGCCTGACTTCCTCTGTAAAGTTTGCAGTGTGTAAGAAAATTCACTAAAGAGCACGAGGAGACAAAAAACAGGGGGGCTCTGAGGATATGGTCCAGCTCTTCAAAGCTTTTCTCTTCACAAGCCTGCTGCTGTATCTCTTTCATGACACTATAGTCTCCAGAATGTTGAGTTGGAGAACCTTGATCTTCTCCTGGAGAATTCTGGGCAGGGAGGCAGAGCAGGCCAGTTCAGTTCTACGCACCATTCAGGACTCAATGACTTCAGGACTTAAACCCAATTCACACAGGAGACTCTGAGTTGCAAGTTGAGCCCCATTCAACACTGACATAACAGTGATTCCAACAGTCTTCAATACCCCGGTACTCAAGCATCAACGATCTGGAATACTCACTCATCAACACTGAGATGATCACTGTTGAGCAGTCGCGATTAACAGCAAAGGTCAGCAGAGATTCATTTCATTGTTGGAACCCTGAGCAAGGCCCTTAATCCCCCAGTTGCTTAAAGGACTGGCTGACCCAAGCTTCTCTGGAGGTTGGGCTGATTGAAAAAGTGCTGCGGCAGAGAAGCACATTTTCCCTGGAAATACCTCTGTAGCTCCCCCTTCCAAATCTGTTTCCAGAGCTTTGTATCACCGTCCTCTTCCTCTTCCCATGCATGTCTGGGGCTGGGGATGCTGACCCCAGTGTGAGAGTGCTGCGGGCATCCTTTCCTAGGGAAAGTCTTACTGTCCATGCTGGCTTCCGGCGACCACGAAGAGGAAGAGGAGGCAGATGACATTGTGACATTGCTGTCAGAGTGGGACTCACCAACACTGTTGTCACACTGTGATGGGACAATTGGTGGGAGGTAACATCACGCGGGTGCCCTGTGGGGCAGAGTCCCCGCCCCCATGCCCCCAGCGCTGTCCTCCCATGTGGTAAAGCGAATAGTTTAGCCAGTAAACACACATACCCAGGTAACCTGGGAAAATAGAAAAGTATACAACATTCCAGTACCAACTACAAACCCATTTCATACAGTTTGGACTGTAAAATCTAAATAAAATAGCAGTAATTCACTGACATGATTTTAGCCATGGATTTCCGTGTCCTTATGGCAGTATGGCAGGGGTAAAAAAAAATTTCTATGAGACCACTGTCCAGTTTTATTCCTTAAATATTTTCATTTAAAATCATTAGTAAAAAAACTGTAAGAGACAACTCAACAACATTATATGACTGACGTGAGCATACGTGAGAGGTCTCAGTACTGCAGACATCACTTTCCAATTTGCTGTGCATGAACAGATACTGAAAAAGACCAGGCACCTGGATTCCCATCGCCTTTCCACAAAGCACGTACAGCTCCTCATTTATTGCGCAGACAGAAAAGAGAAAGCAAGCATAAAAAAAACTAAAGCTTAGACACTCACATATTCGGTCAATAATGGCAGACAAATCTATATACAGCAGGTCATGTAGACATTAACTATCATGAGAAGTGGCTAATACAGAAAGAATTAAGCAGAAATTAGCCAATTACCAATTACAAACAGTATTTTGACAATACTTGCGAAAGAAAAATACATTATAGTAAAACTGGATCTTCAACAGCTACAAGATAATTATGAACTAAAACATCCAGTTTCTGTAGAACTTATTTACACTTTGCAACTCATTCAAATCAACTGTATTTTACCAACCGAGATATCTGGTGATGTCATTGCAGAAATGGTGAGCATGTGACCGGCCACATTGTAAGACAGCAATATGTAACTCCAACAGCCGATATGACAAACTTTACTCCACCACCAAGTCAAAGCACTCTGCCTCTTCAAATTCTGCGTTCATCTGTGCTGCTAACGAGTCCAGCTCTGACATCTGAAATAGAGATGAAACAGAGTGTTAAGTA
This sequence comes from Mormyrops attenuatus, assembly GCA_026777985.1. Classification (NCBI taxonomy): domain Eukaryota; kingdom Metazoa; phylum Chordata; class Actinopteri; order Osteoglossiformes; family Mormyridae; genus Mormyrops; species Mormyrops attenuatus. Next base: position 9,171,541 of record JAODKC010000002.1, read on the forward strand.
ATGACTAAAGACACTAAGAAACAGGATAACCATTTCATGAAGCTGTAACACACAAGTATATCAGCTTACAGAGAAGTAAATGTAGTTGAAACACAGAGTTAAACAGCTAAAACAAATTTAAAACCAGGAGGGGCCCATATCATTGCGTTAACTGTTGAGAAACAATATTAAATGTTTCAGAAAAATTGCATTTCTGTTCTACCACAGTTACAATGTGAGCTAATGGATAGTAAATGTTACACATCTTATGGGTCCCCCAAAAGGTATTTTTGAGAACCGCTAGGATGGATGGATGGACGGATGGAGGGATGGATGAGTAAATCCAGACAGTGACAGAAGGACCATGCGGTTCTTCTCTTCATACTCACTTTTATCAGTGGTGCCCTAAACCTTTTTCGTTTTTCCTTCACCACCACCACCCCGGGGATGTTCAGGTCTGGCTCGGGGGGGTCCGCCACACAGGTGCTCCCATCCAGCAGTGTGAAGGAGCCCCCACAAATGGATGCTTCTGTCCTCAGCCCTGACAGCTCCACCTTCCTTGCCATGACCGGCGGAGTCTGCAGGTGCTCAAAGCCAAAGAACGTCTCTCTGCGGTCGGACACAGGGGATGATGGAGACCCACTAAAGGAGTGGTCCCTGTAACTCAGGCGGCTGTAGGAGCGCCGCACCTTCTGGGACCACTCTAGACCGCGGAGGTCCTGCTTTTCCTGGGTGCTGTGAGGGGCCGCAGCCTGGATAGGGGACATGGCAGTGGGCCGTAGAGGAGATGCAGCGGGAGCTGGATTAGGGGCCAGGGTGGATCTTTTTGTCTCCGGCTTTCCAGCTGTGCACCCATGATTCTCCTTGTTTCCTTCTGCAGAAATCTAGAGAACCAGATAACAAATTAGGGATCATCCTTGATAATCACTCTTGTGTTCAAGATTAATGGATTCTCAACAATAAATGAGACAGGAAATTCTCATTTCTTTGCTAACTTCTATGAAACTGCAGAGGGTCCCATCACTCTGGAAGACATCCTGCCTGGTTCCCATCCCCAAAAAGACCCACCCTTCGACCCCCAGTGACTACAGGCCAGTGGCTCTGACTTCACACATCATGAAAGCACTGGAGAGACTTCTCCTGAAACATCTGCGTCCGCTGGTGGAGCCTTGGCTGGCCCCCCTACAGTCTGGGTCATCAGAGCACACACAGCAAAAGACTCATTGCCTGCAAACGCAGAACCGAATGCCACAGGAAATCCTTTCTACCTGAGGCAATAAGACTGTATGACGTTTCCCCTTACTGCAGGCAGATCTTTTTCAGCATTTATGTCATTATGTTCTCATTCAGATTGTACAATATTACTCATCTGCTTGTTATTTACTCACCTGTATGCTATTGAATGTTTGGATGAAATGAAAACAATTTGCCTCGGGATAAATAAAGGTCTTATCTTATTGCACCTTACTCTATTGCACTTTAACGCATTATTTGCGCCCACTGTCCATTGCACATTTCTGGTTAGATGCTAAATTGCATTTCCTTGTACCTGTGCAATGGTGATAAAGTTGAATCTAATCTAATTATAACAAACTTGCTCTATTCCCCCAGGCCAGGGATGAGGCTCTTCTCATTTAACGTAACATCTCTGTACAAGCCAACAAGAGAGCACAGATCAAGTCCTCGTCATCAGAATTTTAGTATAAGGACTTACTCGAGGGCTCCGCCTTACTGAAGGGGTGGGCGTTTCAGGGACCTGTATAAAGAGAAATTCAACAGAGGAAAGAAAATGAAAGAAAATGTCTGCAAGTCCAAAAAAACAAATGATAGATATTTTCTCGCCTCTTCAATAGGAGCTGAACACAGGCAAAAGTCGTTTTCTAAAAGCCTGTCACAGAAAGGAGGCGCGGTGGTATCTGACAAACCTGCGTCTTCCTCGGTGCGATCTTCCTCACGGTGATGGACCGCTTAACCGGAGGTCTGGGGCTCTTTGCCTTACAAAGGAAACATACACCCGGTTAACATGGAGTCAGAGTCCCATTTTCACACACAGCTCCCGTAAGGCCAATCAGATTAATAGACAACGCGATGCGCACCTTTTACAAATCATTTACTGTCGCATGCAATTATTTTAAAATACATGAACGTAAATTAAAACAAACTGCGTACTAGGGGTAGACACACCCACAAACCCACACACCCATGCATTTTCTATGGCCGCATTTTACACACACACACACACACACACACACACACACACACGTGTGTGTGTGTGTTATATATAATGTATATCAGAATAATATAAATTGTTAAACGGCGACTGGTTTTTATTTTCCTCACCACTTCATTCTTCGCGGCTCCAGAATCCCTGGGCGACCGCCTCGGTTGTGGGCTGATGAGTTCTGCAAAACGGGCGATTAAAGCGATTAAAATATATTCAGTCAAATCAACAGACGCCTGAACGGCGAGCGATAGCTCATGTCCGCTGCTGAACACGCCGCCATCGGTCACTCGGTGAAAAGATCTGGCGACTTCAACTTCAGATAACTAACTGCACACCATTTTCATAAATCAATAGAGCTACTCGGTGAATAACATGCAGATACATACGGACATCTTTTTCATTCCCTTTCATTCGTCCAGTCGACATCGGTCGTGCTTTTCTATTACTCATTTTCACGCCAACAACTTAATTTTATTTTTTATTTAAAATTTATTTTTAATGTAAAAAGTTATATTATCTCCCAAAAATAACACCGTCTTCCGCGGAACTGTCAGAGCTGCTTTCTTTATTTTAAATTGCCCGCCTGCTCGCTTGCGGAGGCGGAACTTCCGGATGGGCTACGTGGAAATAGTCATTTTATAGTTTCGGACTGTCGAAAACGTTCACCGTTTTTTAAAATTACGTCAACAAAAGACAATCCATACTACATCAATTTCTTTTAATTTTACAGTGCATCGTTAGGTGCTTTTAAAAAAACACTAGTTTTTATAACATTTAGAAGCTTAGGAGAGCTGTGGGGGCCGATGAGGCCTGCGCACCTGACGTCATCAGCCTGAGACGCTGCCGGAAGAGACGTGGCATCCGAGTCAGGAAGTCGGTAGTTACCAGAAATAGAGATACATTTCATCTCCATATTCCTGCAGCGTATGCCAGAAGAGGGACTTTGACAATTTGTGAAATACAGGTAAAGCGCTTAACATTCCTTAAACGTGAACTATTCGCGCTGTGTGGTGCGAAGCGGATTCCAGGATACCTTGACAGCTTGTGTCACATGATTCCGAAGTAGTTAGCGCTACAGTTACTCTAGCTAGGTTAATCAAACTTACTGATTCTGAAATCTAAAATTACAGCTAATTCTAAAATATTGTTACAATGGTAATAACCTCATAATGTTTTAGCAGGCGTATTTTTGTTAGCCAGCTAGCTGGATACACCTGTATGTCAACTTGAAGACAACAGCGTAGCTTCCTAGAAAAATACTAACAAGCCAGAGCGACAGTATGCAGAGGTACCCTCAATTGATATACTGCAAATAAAATACCTTTTTAAATGTGGTCAGTTTGTTCTTTATATACTATTTTTGACAGGCTGCTTCTGCATGATTATTGAGATTGACTAAAGCAGGATTTCCATACACTGTTTTGTAATTTGAACGTATTTTATCTTTTGCTTTATTTTACACTAATTGACCGTTTTTTAAATTAAACTTCATTGTCACACGTTCATCTGAAGTTTTCTTTAATACATATCAGTAAATGTTTCATTTGTACTTGCTGATCCCGATGTTTATTGATTATGTTGTTTCTTTGATAGATCAGACCATGGGTCTGTGTAAATGTCCCAAGAGGAAGGTGACTAATCTGTTCTGCTTTGAACACCGAGTCAATGTGTGTGAACACTGCCTTGTCACCAACCACAGTAAGGTCAGTGGGTCTGAGCAGCTTTTATTATTTTTTTTTTAACCGTCTTATTCATTTGTCTTGAAATGAAATTTGTAAACGAAGTGTATACAATATATATATATATATATATAAAAGTTATTACTAGTGTTAAAGCAGTTTCGTGTTTGATCATTCACACAGGATAAATGCAAGCCTGGCTTAGGGTCATGCACAGGAATAATGGCAGTGCAGCCGTTTGCGTTTGCTATGAATTGATTCAAATACAAAGACATGTCTGAGCCCTTCAGGCTGTAAGGGCAACATACACATGTGAATGGATAAAACTGAGTGGTGTTTAAAATACAGGAATGAACTAAGCAGTTAAAAGGCAAAAATAAAATGACTGATAGAATTAAACTAAAAATGAAGATCTACAAATGGTCAGTAATGCACTTGTGAAAGTTTGCTGTTTAAGGAAAAGCCTTTAGTTAATGTACATTTTGAATGATTTGTAGGTGGTTTTACAGTGTTGGTTACAATGTTCCAGTACACATCTGAATCTTGCTGTCTTTCTCTTTGTCGCAGTGCATTGTTCAGTCCTACCTCCAGTGGCTCCAGGACAGTGACTACAACCCCAACTGCCGTCTCTGCTCCACCCCCCTGGCCTCCCAGGACACCGTCAGACTGATTTGCTACGGTGAGGATGACACACACAGCTTTGACTGCTCGCTACGGCTGCATGATAAATCGTTTCAGCATCCACATCGCAAAGTGCGCAAGTGCAATAATTGCATCACAGGACGTGCAATCGAAAGTAAAGCAAATTAGGTCATGTGTCATGCCACAAGTTTTTTGCTCCTTGATACAAAAGGAAAACTCGCATGGTTCTCATTTTCTGTGACTAATCTACAAGGGAAGTCTGTCTGGTATAACGTAATTAACTCTGATTTAGAAGTTTTTGGATACACAGAGATGCATGTACAGCAAACCATTCATTCCTGAAGAGATGCACAATGTACCATATTAATATTAACATTGCATGTTATACACATTCAAGTTTTGCATAACAAGGACCCCGATATTCAGCTAGGTTAAGACAATGGGTCTCGCTAAACATTTTTACTCTGTCATAGGGAACAAAACTTGGCAAGCCTGTTTACGATCAGTTTAAATTTTACTGCCGCTCCTTTTGCATGAGGTCTGCATGTACTCTTCAAGCCCGTCATAATCATTTTTGTCCTTGCTGTCGGTCTCACTCGTAAACAGTGTGGCGTGTTTGTGAGATATTTAACAAAACTGAATGAGGAGGAGAAAATCAAACAAGAACTGGTCACCTTTCGCTGTATGGAAATATTTTGGATTCCATAGAGATGATGTGCAAAAGCAAGTGATTTGTCAGCACTGCTTTGTGTCTGTTGACACAACTCGTGGCAACACCATGAACTGATCTGACACTCTGTTGGTAGGCAATAAGTTCACCTCTGAAAGGCAGTACCGTCCTCATCACTGAGGGTGAAATTTGAATCCGTGTCATTTGGCAAATTACCAGCTCAGCTACTTAGACATTGTTACACACAGGACTGGACCTGGAAGCATGTCTCATGTTTTGGCTTCTCTACGATAGCTCCCAGTAAAAGCATCAGAGATTATAAGATTCTTTTATTTACTTCTAAGGCTCTTAACCAGATTCTCACTTATATCGGTGAACTATTGACCCCAAACTCAGCAAATGGGACCCTCGGGTCTTCTGACAAGGTCTGCTTGTTGTTCTGGGTCCAAGTTTAAGAGCAGGGCTAACAGCTTTTGCTGTTTCCTTCCTGTGGTCATGACATCAGCCAGCAGAAAGGAAGATTTAAACAGCGTCAGAGTGTTTTTGTACAGACAGGCCTTCTGTTGATGTCTGATTTGTCTTTATTTTATTACACTTTGTGACATTTTGTTCTTGAAAGGTGCTGTACAAACAAACTACTTACTCGTCAGTCACTGACACAGATTTGTAGGTTTAGTCGTTAAAAGTAGCGTGTGGAATATAAAAAAGTTGCCATTTATTCCTAGTAAGGTTGAATCAGTGTGTTTATAAGAGTGTGTTCTAGTTATGATGGAGATGTTGTAATCGAATGATTGTACGTAACGATCTCTATATATCTGGGATGATGTTATGAGGCGGCTTTGGAATGAAAGTGGTATACAGAAATCGCCATTGTGGGAAAATGTTAGTTGAATTAGTTCTGTCTTCTTAAAAGTTCAGGTAGAATTAAACACTACATGAGCTGCAGCCCTTCAGGGCAGGGGGAGAATATTGTGCTTCTGTAGAGAGGAGCAGCGTTACAACTTTTTTGGTCCCCTGATCTGATCCATTCAATATTGCCCATTCTGAGTCCCGATCCAATATTTTAATAACTATTTAAATATCCATACACATACCATAGGTGTCGGTGCAGTCTTTTATCTGAATGAACCTCGGGATATTGCAATATTCCTCCTTGTGGTGTTTCTGCTCATGCCCAATTAAATTGGTTTTTTTAAACGATTCTCTGTTGCTACCGCCTTTCTAAAGGACAGCATTGCAAACATGGCAGGCAGCTCTTGGGCTACTTTGAGTTTCCAGTTTCAACAGTTTCCATGTGGCCGATATCTGGATAGCTTGTAGTTTAAAGCTGTGTGCCTCAGGCTTACTCCAGCGTGTCACATAACCTTACAGTCTGTGCAACTTGCATAAATTAAGTGGAAACATGAAGGTATATAGATTGGGCTTTGGTAGCCGATTCCAATCAAGTAAAAAAATCCCTGGTTTGGACCCAATTCTGATCTTTGACATCAACATCAGAATAGCACTGATAGCTCCTGTGTTGCCTGACCTTATTTCTAACATACGTGTGCACACTGTGTATCTGGGCTGTAATATCACAGAAGACCTTCTCTTCATTTTCCCCCACAGATGTGTTCCACTGGTCCTGCCTGAACGAGCTGGCAGCACGGCTGCCGCTACACACAGCCCCGGCCGGGTACCAGTGTCCCTCCTGCCACGGGCCTGTGTTCCCCCCCTCCAACCTGGCCAGCCCGGTGGCGGATGTGCTGAGGGAGCGCCTCTCCTCAGTTAACTGGGCCCGTTCAGGCCTGGGCCTGCCGCTGGTGAGGATTTGCACCAATGGCCAGTCGCACTGCCGTTGGTCTTTCACTTAATTCGGAACGTGTGTGCAGAAGTGAGACGCCAGGCTTTTAGAACAGAGTTGTTGCTTGAAACTGCCTCGTGCATTTTTTTTATGAGAAGCCAGTTCATTTCAGGGTTGTAAGAGTAATGAGTCATAATCTGGGAAGTGTGGGGCGGTGTGGGTTAGGAGACAGTGCCTGTAATTGGAAGGTCGCTGGTTCAAATCCCAGGGTCTTTAGAATGATGCCACTGTTGGGTCCTTGAGCAAGGCCCTTAAACCCCAGTTGCTCCAGGAACTAGTTCACCCTGCTTTCCCAGTTAGATAAAAGCGTCTAATAAATACAGTTTAATATTTCTTTTTTATTGTCTGTGATGCTATATTGTAGATGGTTATTTGCTTATTTGGTGCCCCACCCTGGGTTATTCCCTGCTTTGTGCTATGGCTTCCAGGATAGGTTTTGGACGCCCCCACAACCCTGCATAGGACAAGCGGGTATAGAAAATGGATCGATGGATCATATTAATATGTTAAATACAGGGATGCACGTAACTGGTACACAGGTATGCATTCACCATTAAAAGTGATGCTTGTGGCAATCGATTGTTGTAGCAGCGCACATGTTTAGGTATTTTATGTGCATTTGTGCTGCTTTGACAAGAAATTACCCTGCATTTTAACTTTTATACTGTGAATGAAATATGAATTAGCATATAAAGGTCAAAATGCCATAGCAGTCATACCATACGCGTTTGTGCTGTTACAATAGTCGATTGCCGCACGTATCGCTTTTTAAGATGAATTCGTACTTGCCTACCAGTTATGTGCGTCCCTGGTTATATATTCTATTCAACTGGGTGTTAAAGTAAATTCACTTATGCCGAGGAGATGGCTGAATCAGGTCTCCTTTATTAGGCCCTGTTCACACCTGGCATTGACATGTGTCTTCACTGACCGGATCTCACTTTCAGTTACTTAAATAACCACGAAAATCACTTTTATATGCAGAGGCCAAATGCGTTGTTGATTTTTACTGGCCGGAGTTGGCAGTGTGCTATTAAATTGTATTGCGTTGTGTTTCCACTTTTTTTTGACCTTCACAGGGTTGCCAGCTCTGACGTATTGGCATGACATTCACACTTTCAGACTCTCACGCCCACACAAGAAATCGTATGGCTAATCTGTATTATTCTATAAACCTATATTATTATATAAACCTAAAATTAGCTACATCCAAAGCGTTGCTGTAGTTTGCAGACTCTTCAGACTATTTGCAAGGTATTAAACCGGTTACATACATGTTAAGGAGTGTGCAGACTTGTCTCAAATTGAAAATCTCACGCCAAGCAGCTGGCCAAAGTTGGTGTTGGATGCACCGCTCCGCCGGGTCCGTTGATGAGAAGACTCACAGCTAAGACAAGGGGTAGTCGCAAGTCACAAGTTTATTCAGATCGATTGCAATCGGGAGCAACAGTCTGACATACATTCAGCATGTACAGGGAGCGGCTCATCCATGCCTGTCGGCTCTGTCCCTTTATAGCCCGTCCGGGGCACCACCCCCCCCCCCCTTCTCTCGGTGTTCTCCCAACTTTGTGACCGCAATACATTTTAGC
>JAODKC010000002.1:9180266-9194581 GCA_026777985.1 Mormyrops attenuatus
TTGTTAGGCTAAACATAAGTGAAGGTTGCTTACACTAGTTGTCTATATTTTCCAACCGTCAAGGCCAGATCACCCTGCACTGCCGGCACGCTTGTCAGTTCCCATTTCTGTTAAATGCAGTTTTATGAAATTAACCCCTCATTGGTAACCCTGCGTCACCTATGTAAAGGTTAGGCTAAGCTAAATAACAGAAAAGCCATCGTTTAATTCAGTACACTTTAACAGCACCACAATGTACATCCTCTACAACGATCATACAGTTGAATTATTACCACTCTTAAACTGTTTTAACATAAGCTAAACATTATAAGAATCATTATGAGGATTTATTGCAGCTGTGCATCAGTTTTCGCTGCGTGTACCCAGTAAACTCGCAACCGAGTATATACATATACTTGCAGAACGTACGTACTTCCACTTACACAAGGACGTCAGTTCAGTAGGCGGTCTTTTCAATGCGGCCCGGGACACATTCACGTTCACACTGCTATAAGAATGTGGCCATATGAGGCCCAAACCACCTCCGAATGTGGTCTGAGCGATCAGATCTCGATACGTCCTCATTGAATCTTGGGTGTGATCACGCCTGTAATTAGCGCAGCCCACTTGTGATCGAATCATCTAGGACACATGTTAATGCCAGGTGTGAACCGGGCCTGAATGAACACGTCCAGGAGCCCTCTAGAGGCGGAATCAAGGAGGCTTTCTGAGTGGGACAATAAAGACATCTCAGATCAGAGGTACAAAGCATCAGGGGCCAGGAACTGTCATTTAGGGCGCTTTTCCACCGCACCAGGTACGGTACTTTGGGTACTTTTGCTTTTCCATTGACTTCCGGTCAAGTACCAGTACTGAAATTGCAGTGGAAAAACAACTTTAGTCAGCTGTCTATTCACACCTTCAGGTGGGGGTGAAGGAAATTGCATGCCATTTGGAGAGTGTGGGCTAGGTGGGCCACTTGTATATCAAAGGGAAGGAGTACATGGTCAGTAGGAGATGGGAGGCAGTCTTCGTAGCTGGGAGAACCTAAGAAACATAATGTTCTGCTTCCACATGGGATGGGAGTAACCTTTTATTTATGACGATTGTCGCCATCTTTTAAGATTGAAGAAAGGAGCAGCGTACAAGAAAACGCATCACATGACGTCACTGACTACACCGACTGGTCCTCCTTTGACTGTGAGTGAAAACTTTTGGGACAAAACTGTACAGAATGAACTATGAGATTTTTCTGGAAAAGGACATCATTGATATCGTGAATGAAACTTTACCCCCCGCTTTTCCAACTTACAGCACCATCCACAAACTCTCCAGGGAGCCAGCCCTACATGTCGAACCCGGTGCCGCCCGTGGCCCCTGCCCAGGCAGACTTTCCCAGCAGCAGTAACAATGGCAGCCTGCTGTCCCAGTCACACTGTGTCGTCAGCATGAGCACCGCGTCGGCCAGCGACTCCGTTGTGCTTCACTCAGGTACCGGCTGCAGACATGCTGTGGGGTTTCCAGCAGCCCTCTTTGCCTGTGCTTTGGTGGCCTCAGGGAGACTGTCCTGTGATGTAAGAAAATGATGCACGTGTTTAAACCTTATTGAAATCATAAAGGTTCAGACTGAAAGTTTGTAATATTGTATTCCCCCGTGAATCGTATCAAAATCAAAGCCGTGTCCCTTACTGGTGGCACGTGAAGCAGCAGCCACAGATGCAGACCTGGTGAGTCTAATTACACTGAGACAAGTCACACAAAGTTGGGTTTTTAATAAAGAGTTTTTTTGATGAGGTGGGGAGAGTGTGTAGGGTAGGCTTGGGTGGTATCTTTCAGTATACCATGGTATTTTTAATTCAGGAGATTTTAACGTGCCCCCCACACCAAGATTTTAAAAATACTGTGACTTGCAGTATACTGCATAGACAGAATGACAGTATGAAAAGTTAGACACCACCCAAGTGTATTGTATGGAGGGTACAGTTAATGGTTTTGGGGGGTGTAGGAGGAGTAGGGATTAGATAGGGGGAGGGGTGACAGGGCCGTCCAGGGAATACATTGTTGTTGTTACGACAGCATCAAGTTCCAAAAATAATTTTAGCAAAAAAGCACAAGAAATAACTGTTAGAAGTGCCTTTGGCTGGGATTGTGGCCGAAAGGTCTTTCTGGATGCGTCTCACTAACTTAGCAAAGTGGCTTGGTGTGGTTCTTTGTCGTCTTAGCAAGTTTACCCAAGCTTGATCATAGAGGACAAGTTTACATACAACAGATTTAGCCTTCTCACCAAGTCATTACAGTCATATGCAACTCAAGGACGTCTCTCAAAATGGCAAACAGAACCTTGAAACATGGGAGACAGAGTTGGTATTTCGATACAGATTGGATTTTCCGAGGTTGATATACAGACAGAAGAAAATATGAAAGTGAAGTAAAGCTGTTTATGGTAGAGTGAAATAAACTAAACTAACAGGGACAGGTGGAAATGTGCTCAAAGTCACACCACAAGATGCAGATGGATGACACAAGCACAATAGTCCAGTTTACCCTTATTGCATTTAATTCTGAATCCCTATACCTTTGCACTCAGCAAACTCTGGCTCAGTGCTGGAGTTTCCATACAGCGCTGACTTCCTGCTTGCTATGCTGGCATACAGGCTGTTTTCCGTCATGTTCTGACATGTCAGGAGAAGCATTTGTCAGCTCCTTCAGCTGTCACTGTGCTTTCAGCGGCATCCCAAAGTTTTCCACTTGTCTCGTATTTCAGTTTGTAGCAATGGTGCTCATTTCCACGGAAATCACTCGCAGGGCTTTTCTGGGAGTTTTTCATTCTCTTCTGTGATTCATATGACATTATTGAAGACTTTTTAAAATTCCTTGGTCTCTGGCTCTCGTAAAGCCCATTTGTGGGACTAACCTGGGTGTTTTTCTTATCTAACTTAATTTAGGTTCAGCAGAGTTTGAATGCATATGTCATAGTTTCTTGTGTTTATACACTGGCTTCCTGGGTGTAGTCTGCTGTAACCCTCCTTCCCAACCCTATTGTCCTCAGCATCTTCCCCCCGGAAAGTTTATGACACCCGAGACTCTGGACACACGTCCGTCACGCAGATCGACTTTGACGACGACAAATATCGGCGTCGCCCAGCGCTAAGCTGGTTTGCACAGATACTCAAGTTAGTTACAATCCCTTCATAGTACCACTTTCATACTCATTCATGTTTTAATCCTTTAAACATTGCTTTTAATATAATCCTACATTTTATTCAGTATGCAAATATACAGCTATGAAAAAACAGCTGCACTGTAAATTCAGGAAAATAAACTTTACTAGCCTGAAATGTACGCTTTGATACACTAATCAATTACTTTATAAGGAGCAGCATGTGAATTTTTTTAAATCATATTCAAATGATATAAAAGTATTAATGCCAAATCTTCAGATTTCGTGCTGTTTAGTTTATAAATTACTTTATAGTTAAACCAGTTTATTAAAAAAAATGGCAGCAGCAGCTTAAACCTTTCAGCGTCTTTTCACGCTCTTCTTTTTCTAGAAATCGATCGGGTTCCAAGCGGACATCCTTGACGCTGAAGCAGAGGGTTCTTCTGGTGCTCATGCTCGGCACTCTGGGATTTTTCACCCTGATCATCGTCATGGCGAAGCTGGGACGGGCGTCGGCTGACACTGACCCCAACCTAGACCCCCGGCTCAACCCACACATCCATGTGGGGAACAACTAATTGGGTCCTTGCTGTAGGACATGGGCAGAAAGATAATCAGCTCTGACAGAAAAACAGGTTCTGATATGGTGGGTATGAATAGATGTTGGGACCAAGGGATCCAGAGACCATATATTCTCTCTGGAACTATGGTGCAGTTCAGCACCTCTTTAATTTTGCAGTGGGGTGAAATAACCTCTCTGTTTCTGACCTGATTTTAAGTAGGTTGGAAACCAACTTTAAATATGTTGTTAAACATCAGATTTGCTATGACCTCAAATACCACGTTCATAATTTACTCATTTTGCTACAGCCTTAAAACAACTGATTTAATTGTCCAGTTGTGGCCACCACCATGGCTATTAGATCAATGTATAGCTGTCAGTGAACCATTTAGTAGATATACATCTTCTGCTGCAAAGACATCCGACATTGATGTAAGGCAGTGCCTTTCGCGCAGGGTGCTGTGTGCGTAAGGTTTTAAGCACTACTCACAAGTTCAATACTGAGAGATGGCTGAATTGGTTCATCGACCTGTAGAGGTCAGTTTAGTAGAAGAGTACTAAAGTAGACCGAAAACGTGTGCTCACAGAGGAACATGCTGACATTGGTGTTCCGAAGCCCTGTGTTAACTCTTGTGTGTATGAAACCATATTCTGTTTCTTTATGTAATTCTGGGTGCATCTACACGAGTTGCAATAGATATTAATATACTGGAACGATGACAATATGTATATTACAAGCTGTATTAAATTTATTAAATATCCTCAACTGAGTGAGTAGCCTTGTGGGGAAGAGGTATGAAATGAGTTTTTAAATGACGCATACTAATATCTATCACCTTGCAGTTGCTAGTAAAGCAAATCTGAAAGCCAGCCCCCCCGGCAAAGTTTAATTTAAATGGTTCAGGCTGATGTAAATGCAATTAACACTACTTTTTTTTTTTTTAAACTGTGCACCTTGCCTCTGTACTTTCTGTACTGAAGAGTTTGATAAACCTATGTAAAAAGCTTAAAGAAAAATGTCAAATCTTGCTGTAATTTTAGACCGAATTTCTTATCAATGACTGACTATTTCCCACAAGAGGATTGGTACCAACAATGTAGGGTAAACTAGTAAGCCTGATCAAGGTCCATGTGGACTTTTTGAGGCTCAAGTGCTGAAGCTGGGTCTGACCCTTCCTTAAATCATTAGGTCGCTATTTTTCCCCGTTGAAAGATATTCTTTACTGCTCATCTCACCAGATGTCTTCCTGTCCTAATGTTTGTTTCTTACATTTTTATTCAATTCGTCTGTTAATTTTGCTCATTACACTGAATTTGAAACCCGGAATGTGTCTTGCACTGGTAAAAATAAACGCGTCTTTTTCAGGAAAGCGCACATTTCTACGTACTATTACGTGGCTTGGCAACTTCAGTCTACGTTAGGAACTTGCTGCTCCCACCCAACTGGTAACAGTTGTTCTGCAGTTTGCAGAGTGTGCAAAATGAGCATCTGTTACACTCATCGCTTTATTTCAAAAACACTTGGACAACCCCAACATGTACTCCACGGAGTCGGTAGAGGGGGCGGGGATCGGTCGGCCATTTCATGAGTGACAACCCCTCCAGTGCACAGCATTTTTTGGTATTTCTATAAACATTTAACATTATTCAACCTACTATCTTTAAAAACATTAGGCATCATTCAAGGTCTGATATATCCTAACTATGCTTTAGTGGTAAATGCAATATTTCAGTAATGTGAAATGCTACATCAGCACTGTGAAACCACGCCGAAGCGATTTACGCCGGAAATGGCCGAATATGCACCGGAAGCGAATTTGTCGCAGGTTGCTGTGCGCAGAAACGGAAGCGCTTTGTTTACTCTACATCATTTCGTACGTGGAATCCCAACAGACTAGCAAATTCGTATTGTTTACATGATTAGGTGCTTAAGTCGCATTGATTGTATTATGTTTGGTCACAGATATAAGATTTCTAGCATTAATCAACCAATAGACTATTTTGAGTAATCACTGCCATTACTTACCACCATTAGTCTTTTGATTTTGTAGTGATAATTGTTCAGTGGTAGATTAAGGTCACCGTATTTTGATTTACACAAAAAACAGGACACTGGGTACATGACGTAAAAAGAGGCGATAAAGCAAAGAAAATACGCGCACAAAGAGTATTCTGACTTTGAAAAACAAATGTCAGCCTGAAAAAAATCGATATCGATATCCATGTTCCATAACAGGACGTTTAGTTACCCTAGTTTAACTTTAGCCTTTGGTTAAAAGGTTTAACTAATAAAAACACAAATTAACACGGAAACGGTGATGTGTGTATATTTTGAGGTGTGTGGGTTAATCAAACAATAATTTTCTTGTTTTTGTGCTGTACACACAATGCGTGCTGTGTCCTGTTTTCTAGACACTTCCGGAGTTCGAGCTCGCTTTTTTGTAATATGCTGGTAATAATAAAACATTGTCCAGATTGATCTGTAACTTTATATTCATCTACACTTATATTTTACACAGTAACACGTCTTGAGCAATATTTCATTGAGCTTTATAGTAAACATATATGTATGCTGTAATGCTATTTTTATCGTTTTTGACTCAATGACAATAGAAATAGCTTGACTGTAAATATTTTGGGTGGTGTTCGACATTCTTCACTGACTCAGGTTATTACCTCGCACTATACGTTACAAAAAAACTGGGGTTCAGTCACGTATTTCACATACTACACATGCGCACTTCTTAACTGCGCAAAAAAGGAAAGGAGTTCGGTTGTTTTGGCCGGTTTGTTCCAGTTTGTTCTGGTATGGTAAAGCGTTTCTCTTGTATACATCCGCCTGCTACAGTGTGCGTTTTTGTGACGTAACGTGTTATTTTTTGAAATTTCCAAATTGAGCAAGGTTTGCGTCGGTGTGGGCCTGGCCTGCGATGCACTGGAATTTAAGCTCAGTTCGTTGTGTTTTCCATTTGTGATTTATTATTTAAGATTTTTCAAAGTACGAAAACCATTTTATAGTTGACAATCCCCGTTCACATGTAGTTTACGTATTCCTGTTTACAAGCGAGGAAACTTGATTTTTAAATCCAGTTCGACTGTATTGTTTGTGAGAAATCTATTTTTAAATCCTCATTCAGTAAACTACTAAATACTTTGTTAGTTGTGCAAATCTTTGCCCCAACGAGCTATTTGTGACAAATCTAGAGAGATATATCGGACGTATAAAAGCCTTTAATTTATGCTTTATACTATTATAGGGAAGTCGTAATAAATATGAATAACCATAATTTTAACCAATTAATGGAATACAGCAGGGCAATGTTATTTACACTAATGAATCATATAAAATGTTTATAGCGTGTGTTCGACGGTACGTGACTAAACTAAAATCATTAAAGACATTAAATGTAGCTAATGGGTCAATTTTATGTAGAGAATTTATGTGTAAACCATACAATGGTTATTTAATCAGTATTTGTTTTATTTAGTATTTCATTTTAACTTCTTTGTTAGGGACTATTTTTTCTTCTTGGCGCATTCAGATCGTGACTTGGTTGCGCTGTGTCCTGGGTATATATTTGACTGCATCGTAGCAACGTCAGCCATTTCATAGGGCCTATGCTGTATGTTCGAGTAAGCAAGTTTTATGGGGGAAGGTGGATTTCGTTCTTTTTAAGTCGCGTCTGTTATCGGTCGTTGTAACTTTCAGTTATTGTGTTTTGGGTATAAATTTTTTTTTTTGAAAAGTTGAATTCAAAAAATTGTTTAGCGCTTGTTGTTAATGTTAATGTACCTTAATCCTTGTCGGTCGTGATCGTTATGCTACCGTTTAGTTAATTTTTTCTCCCCCTTTCAAAGAAAACTACCGAACAAGGGTGTGGTAAGCAATCTGGTACATAGCATTGACTAAATAACTGTCCATTTGGTCTTTCACGGTAGTATGTTGGATATATTAATATGAAGTTTTGATTTAATTTTTTACAGCTAAAATAATATTTTGTATCTCTATATGGTCAATTAATGCAAGTAAATGATGCGGCGCGGTCTGTGCTTAGCTTATAGTTAGGGGTGGGCGACTGGTCAAGTGAGAATATTCCCGAATGACTAATTAGTTTTTTTGTTGTGCTGCGTCATGTTAGATTGTTGCCAGGAATTACGTTGTTTACTACGTTTTTCGATCGGGACGTAATAATATTGTATTACGATTTTATTTTTCTGATGTAAGTGTATGTTAAAATTATAAAATGTTAAACGTGATTTATTTTATAGTTGACGTGACCCGTTCACAAGCGAGGAAACCAGAATTTTTAATCCAATTCGACTTAATTGTGTTCGTTGGAAACCTATTTTTATATTCTCACTCGCTAAACTACTTTAGTAGTTATTTAACCGAAAGATAAGTTTTTCATTTTATTTTGATTTTTATACTTCGGTTTTGTTAGAAGTCCATGGTCATTGTCAATCGCCAATTTTAAAAAAGTCAGTTTATTTAAATGAAACGAAGGTAAAACTGGAAGCTTGTCAAGGGGCGATATTTCCCAGTGACGCAGTGAAGAAATCTGTAGTGTCTAGCAGCCACCCCCAGTGGCCGCCTAGGGGATGGCATCTGATTTCTCCGCCTGCAAGGGTTAGGGAGATTAAGGAACAGCCATATATGGAGTCATTTATGCAGAGATTCTGTTTAAAGAATCCGTGTTTTTTTTTTTTTTTTTTTTTAATGAACTGTGCAACTTGTAAAGAAAGTATGCAGATTTGAAGGTGAAGACTAAAGTTTTTTTTTTTTTTTTTCCCCTAAAATCCTTTGGGAGAGGACTGAGTTAAAAATTTAATGTGATGGACACTGTTCGTTGCGGGATCGTGGAGCTGGAGAAGGATTTCGGGATCAGGAGACAGCCAGGCAAGATAAGAAGTCACGTGTGCCAGTATAATCCGGAGGGTGACGACCAACAAGAGGGTAGCGGGTGCATCAGAAGAGTCGGCGTGAGACAGTACGGTCGTGGCCGAAAGTTTTGAGAATGACGCAAGTATCGGTTTTCACAAAGTTTGCTGCCTCAATTTTTGATTGTGATTTTCATATATTCCAGAATTTATGAAGTGATCAGATTAATTGCAAAGTCCTTTGACTTGAAAATGAACCTTTAAATCTTAAGAAACCTATTTCCACTACATTTGAGCTCTGCCACAAAAGGACCTGTTGCCATCAATTCAGTAATTCTCTTATTGGCACAGGTGTGAGTATTGAGTTAATATAGCTGGACACTTTTTAAATGGAGGGTGGTGCTTGAAATCATTGTTCTTCCTGTTAACCATGGTTACCTGCAAGGAAAAGCGTGCAGCCATCATTGCTTTGCACAAAAAGGGCTTTACAGGCAAGGATATTGCTGCTAGTAGGATTGCACCTGCATCAACCATTTATCGGATCATCAAGAACTTTAAGGAGAGAGGTTCAATTGTTGTGAAGAAGGCTTCAGGGCGCCCAAGAAAGTCCAGCAAGCGACAGGACCGTCTCCTAAAGTTGATTCAGATGCGGGATCGGGGCACCACCAGTGCAGAGCTTGCTCAGGAATGGCAGGAGGCAGGTGTGAGTGCATCTGCACGTACAGTGAGGCGAAGACTATTGAAGGATGGCGTGTTGTCAGGAAAGGCAGCAAAGAAGCCACCTCTCTCTGAGAAAAACATCAGGGACAGACTGATATTCTGTGAAAGGTATAGGGATTGGACTGCTGAGGACTGGGGTAAAGTCATTTTCTCTGCTGAATCCCCTTTCCAATTGTTTAGGGCATCTAGAAAAGACATGGTCCAGAGAAGAAAAGATGAGTGCTGTTTTCAGTCCTGTCTCATGCCAACAGTAAAGAATCCTGAGGTCATATATGTGTGGGGCTGCTTCTCAGCCAAGGGAGTGGGCTCACTCACAATTTTGCCCAAGAACGCAGCCACGAATAGAGAATGGTACCAAAGCGTCCTCCGAGAGCAACTTCTCCCAACCGTCCAGGAGCAGTTTAGTGATAAACAATGCCTTTTCCAGCATGATGGAGCACCTTTCCATAAGGCAAAAGTGATAACTAAGTGGCTCAGGGAACAAAACCTTGATATTTTGGGTCCATGGCCAGGAAACTCCCCAGACCTTAATCCCATTGAAAACTTGTGGTCAATTCTCAAGAGGCAGGTGGACAAACAAAAACCCACAAATTCTGACAAACTCCAAGCATTAATTATGCAAGAATGGGCTGCCATTAGTCAGGATTTGGTCCAGAAGTTGATTGACAGCATGCCAGGGCGAATTGCAGAGGTCTTGAAAAAGAAGGGCCAGCACCTCAAATATTGACTTTGCATAAATTTTTTGTAATGGTCAAAATCGTTGACACGTGAACTGCTTGTAATTATACGTCAGTATACCATAGAAACATCTGACAAAAATCTACAGACACTGAAGCAGCAAACTTGTCATTCTCAACTCTTGGCCACGACTGTAGTCTGCGAGAGTGGTGGAGCAGTTTCCTGGCAGTTTGGAAGGAAAGGGAGAGGGCAAGCCAAAGATCCGGGGGCCAATCTGCATAGCATCGCATTTTACGACAAGGCGTTGGTTTGTATTTGGTAGATGTATCGCTCTAATTAAGATCACTTTTATCCTTTCCCTGTGAAAGGGGGTCAGAACACATTGCTTGCGTAGTTTTGTGTTTTCTTTTTACAGGTTTGGGCGTGTT
The DNA here is from genome assembly GCA_026777985.1 of Mormyrops attenuatus. NCBI lineage: Eukaryota > Metazoa > Chordata > Actinopteri > Osteoglossiformes > Mormyridae > Mormyrops > Mormyrops attenuatus. Next base: position 9,190,672 of record JAODKC010000002.1, read on the forward strand.
AATTTTGAGTTGCGTCACTACAAAACAAGTTGTTCCCTGGGTGTGGTCTCTGCGTTAATTCCTCCGGGCTAATGGTCAAGTCTGTCCCATGGTGGTTTCGACTGAGGGAGGATCATCTCGGACTCCGCTTCAATCTGCGTTCCGATGTAGTCCGCCAGCTGGAAAGTCTGTGTTGCATTAATCTGATAGGTCCTGTCCCATGAAGTGGCCAACATTGGAGATGTTTGGATCAGAAGTTCACTTCCTTTATCCACCACTAAAGCAACACTCGTCTCTGCAGCTAAGTGAGCTGTGCATGAGTATTTCCCAAGGCGTTTGCAATACTATGAAAGTCGTGTTCATTATTGAATGTCTTAAGTGTCTTAAATGGCCTTTGTAGTCTGTGCTGTGAAATTGAGGAATAGTGTATGGGGTACTGTGGGATTGGGGAGGGAAAATTTGGGGTCTTGCATTTCTTCCTTGCAGGTGCATCCATTTTTGCGTGACTCCAAAGACCGTGTTGGCTGAAGAATGGTTCTGGCTTGTTTGGCACCATGGCATTTACCCCATCGCTGTAGCGTGGTCCCAGCGTTATAAAAAGCAACAGGCTGGAGACGCGTAAAGGTCGTGTTCGGCGTGGCTCATGGTCTTGGCGCAAATGTGCCGTAGGCAGGTATTTTTAAATCTTATCGGAACTTGTAGAAAGAACGTTGGGTATCTTGACTTGCGTTTTCAACACAACTAACTGCAGATAAACATCTATGTTGACATCTTGGTTTATAGTGGACATGTTTCCCTCTGGGGAGGGGGGGGGTGGTTAATGTCGATCTCAGATTCTTTTCAGCTCCTTCGTAAGGCCATTTTAAAGTAAACCAAATGGATGCGTTCGATTTGTAAAGCCACTGAACCACCTGAGGATCCAGACAGCAGTGCCCCCTCTTGTTCAACTGATCATGGAAGCGGCATTATTCTTCAGGGCTAGCTGGAAACATTTACTTCAAGGTTTGGGATAACACGACTGGGCAGTTAATGCAACTGAATTTGGGATAGTCATCGATGTATCTGGAAGAATTCCATACTGGCTAACAAAGTTACGAGTCGCTTTGAAATGGGGAATGGGTGGTGGGGTTGGGCAACATAATTGTGACTTTTCCCAATCTTAAGCGCCCCCCTCAAAGAACAGCGGCTGCAGATACAAGATAATGTCAGACCTGTGGTGGAACTGGAGCATAGAGGCATGTGGAATTTTTTATTTTATTTTCTCAGGTAATCTTGTGTGTTTTTTGTTTTTAATCCTATACCACAGCCTGAACAATTGACTGCTTTGGGGTGGGTTAACTAAATGGAGGGAGAATGTTGGGTGGTTGTTTCGCTCTTCTGCCTTTTCAGTTCGCTGTCTTCCAAGCGCTTAATGCGAAACCCAGCTGAAGTGGTCAGCTGTAGCTCCTGAGTAAGCATTGTTAGCACTTTCACTTTGGAATCTTGGTACCAAAGGTATTTGAATTGCTTTTTAATTCGAAATCTACACTACACTATGCATTTCATTGTAAATCTGTAATGTAGTTGGAGAGGTTCTCCTTTTTGAATTTTAATAAATTTATGGTGTCATGATGATGTTTTGGTATATTATTTGGGGTGGGGTGGGTGTGTTGGCCTTCTCTCTTTCTAATTTTCAGGTACAGTTTTAAAGCACGCCACTTTGTAGAGCACTGATGCAGCTGGCGCTTGATAGCCGCTTGGAACGTGGAGCCGATGTGTCAGAATGGCCCTTTAGATGTCTTGACAAGAAGGAACCATTTGTACTTAAGTAACAGGCCCAAGCTTGTACTTCAATGCATTGTATGATATGCTGCCTTATGGCTTCTTTTTGGAAAGATTCGGAAATGGTCGATTTTTTTTTCACGATAGAAAATGCAAGTGCCTTGTGGAAGTTGTTGCTCTCTTAGTTTCAGTTTAAAGGGACAACCTGTGCCTCTTGGAAGGATTCGAATGGGTCAAAAGTCGAAGGTCAGAAGCTCATGGTTTCTTTTGATTCATGATGTGGAATCCGTATGTGAATAGTGGGGGGGTGGGCTGGGTAGATTTTTGGGGAGGGGGGGTTGTTTCTTGCTTTCAATCTTGCAGTCTCGAAGTCTGACGAAGCAGTCCGGCTATGAAGTTTGGCGACCAGAAGTGCACCATTCATTTGAACAGCCGTCTCCTTGTACCAGGCAGGAAATTCAGGCTAGTTCCTAGACTTTAGGAGGTAATGTGATTTCTTGAGAGCCTTGGCATTAGTGCCTATGCAACTGTGTAGGTAATGTCTTGACTTCTGGCTCTGAACATGTCTGTTTTATATTCGTGCAGTCATGCAACTGTGTGACAGCCCCCATTGGGAGAGAGGCAAGGCTTGTTGTGCAACTGTGCAGCAGCCCCCATTAGATTGGGAGGTAGCCATAGCAGGTTGTGCAACTGTGCAACAGCTGCTAATGAGAATTGGCCAAGGCCTGTTTGTGCAACTGTACAACTTTTATTTGAGAGTCATGAAAAGTTGTGCAAATGTGCAGCTTAATGTAATTTCAGTGAGGCAGCACAACTGTGTTGCTAGGAAACTGTTTAGTGTATGGTTTTGGGGGGGGGGGGGGTCCTGTGTATTCTAGATTCTTTCCTTTACAGGCTTGTATTCACATCCAAAACAAAGACTTCAAAATGAGGTCCAGCCAAGTTGGTGTCACCAAACGTGTGGAGTTCATAGTAAGAGTTATCAAGTTCGAAGAAACCTGCTTAAATCCATTGCTTTTGTTGTGCTGTATTCTTTTGAGGTGAGGTTTCCTTTTCTCATAAACGTACAAGGGAATTCAGTTCCACATGCAACGCTAATCAGCATTTGCATTATCACTGCCTTCAGTGTCGCTTGCATCTTTTAACACTTAATTCAGTCACACAAAATCATGCTATTTAAGATGTTTGCCTTGGGGAGAATGTGGGGAGGTTGTTTGTTTCTGATCATTTTCAGCTGTTGCCCACTCTGGTCACATCTGTGCAAAGCTGTCTGTGGGAGCTGATGGCGAGTGAATGGCCCTTGAATGAAGACGTTTCCTCTTGACTACCTGCACCTGTTTGCTTGAGCTAAAACCTGAAGCCCTTGATGTCCTTCGTGGAGATCCTTCCGTGTGCTTCTTGTGGGCCCCCCTCCTTTTTCCCTGTAGTCCTTTTAAAACAGGTGAAATTTCCCATGTTGCAAAACAAATGCGAATGCAAGAACCGGCTTCTGGGATCAGCTAACTGCGAGATGGATCTCTGGCAATCGGTGGGAAATCAATTGTCAATTTAATCACACGAAGTCACAAGCTTGTCATGCAAAGCATTTCCATGCAGTTGCTTCGGTAAAGTTAAGTAACCTCTGCTCTGAATTTGCATGCACATTCACATAAACCTGCACCTTACGCTTGGTAAAATCTTAACTGGTGTCTTAAAACCGTGCGCTGGGGACTTTTTGGGTTGGGAGGGTGGGACAACAATGTCTTACTATTTTTTCAGATACACTCTTTGCAACTCGCTCGAGGAACGTTTGGAGTACACCCTGGGTCCGGGATGGTGTGAACTTGTCTCCCAGTTCATCGGGTTCCCGTTTGCCGTAGAGGACTTGCTGGGTTGGGTCTTGGGGGAGGTTTTGCATTTCAGGGAATTTGGTTCCAGTAAGGATCCCTTTCCTGGCCCCCTACTTAAACTGAGGACAAGGCTTTTGGGACACAACAGTGAGTTGGTTTCTAGATTGTTCTTGGAGCACTTACTTGGAATTGTTCTTAAGTTGGATCCTGGTATGTTATCAAGATGAGTGTGTGTGGACTGGTTTGGGTCATATCTGTTCGGGGGGGGGGGGGGGGTGCATTAAATTAAAAGTTTATTAAACCAACAGAACGTAACAAAAACCAAAGTGACGTGAAAAAAC
>JAODKC010000002.1:9196586-9216441 GCA_026777985.1 Mormyrops attenuatus
CATGCCGTCGGTGAGCAGTGCATTCTATAAGCCGTCCTCGCCACTGCACGCATGCCGTCGGTGAGCAGTGCATTCTATAAGCCGTCCTCGCCACTGCACGCATGCCGTCGGTGAGCAGTGCATTCTACTTGCTTACTCAAATTTCTCCCCACCTGGTTTTAGAAAAAATGTCCGACTGTTTTCAATTCCAGTTTCGATTTGGTTGCATCTTAAATTCCAATGGCTATTTTGACACATGTTTTTAACCTGCATTTACTGCATTGAGACGGTGCTCATAGAGAATAAATGACATTTATCTGAAAACGGACACAAGCAAATTCAGTGCTGCTACTAATAGCGCTGCCTTTGACACTGTTGCCCATAAAACATTCAGATGGGGGGGGGACTAGACTAAATCATAACACAATGTAAAATAACAACCTACTGTGGGTAGTAGATGACACCCTGATCATTACAGTCCCATGGATTACATGTGGCAGAAGACTGACAGGTCATTTTATTTGACAGAGAAAATATTCAAGGTGAAGGCCTGGCTAGAGACTAGTGCTCCAAAGGATAAAAATGAGAAATTGGAAAAAGTTGTGAACTCAAATCTTAGCCTCGACGGCCGTATCACAGCAGTAGTAAAATCGACATTTTGTCATCTTGGGAAAATAGCAAGAATCAGGGGTATCTTATCCAAACAGGATGCATGCGTCAATATCAATGCAACTGCTACTTGTTTATGAATCACTTAGTGGCTCAGGATCAAGAACTCAGATGTGCAAACCTGCCAGGCCACTTAGACTAAGGGTTCCAGTTTGTTGTGCAACAATTTCATGGGCTAAAATTCACCGAAGTTTAACCATCAACACCTCCACCCCCTTATCGACCAGGACAGGTAAGTTTAATCATTTGAATCTATTTTTCCCCATATGCAATCAAAACACAGACATCGGTGGCCATCAAAAAAGGCATCACTTATTAATAAATATTGTTCCTCGTCCTGGTGAAGACCTGTCGTCTTCTACCATTGATTTGTTTCTCATGTTAAACAAAAACAGAAAAGTGCAGGGCTTATTTAATACATTTACAGTTCTTTTAATGACCTGAAAGTTTGTCTATTTCAATATGTTTTAATTATGTATTTAGACGGATCTGTGTTTTATGTAAAGCACTTTAAATGACTTCTGTCAGTATCTGTATGTATGCTAAATAAACTTGCCTAGAGTTCCCTCAGCGTGGGTGAGCCATAGGATATTGTCTTTAACATACTTTGACAGCCTAATCAAATATTACATTGCAACTTTAATGTACATCACTGCATAAACTGGTTTGAATAAGAAGGGGAACCTTTTCGTACTTGTGCATAAGACCCTGAATGGAGATCACTGGTGCTCGGGAATTACCTGATAAAACAATAAGATGTAACGCTGAGCTGTGTAAAATTTATTCAATCAATTTAACCTCCTTGGCTGATGTACGCAGTCTATGACAGAATTCAAAGTGTAAACTGCAACATACCTTCACTAAAAATGATCAACTGTTAACAATAGTCAGTCATCAGCAACAGAAATCAATGGATCTCAGTTAGGCTTTTGGATTCAGAGACGTGGAGGGAAATTGAAACAGAGTTGATCCTCCCTTGGATCAAGAAGAGACAGATGAGGTCGTAAGGATTCAACCTGTGGTGAAGTTCATGGGACAGACCCAGGAGTTGCAAGAGGGATATCATCTTCCAGCTTGCTTAAGAACATTTGAGGATGCTTCAGAAAAGGCTAGTCTGGGACCTTGGAGAGTGAGGTCTGGCCTGAACTATTCGACAGGCTGCCACTGTGATCTTCACATCTTCACCAGAAAAAGCAAAAGACTGATGGAGAATCATCCTGTTATGTCACAAAACTTTCTGCGAGCCACTGATGTTGTCTACTATATTAATTTATTTGCAGAATGCCCTGATTAAGCTTGTTAGTAGGTAAATAGCCTAAAAAGTTCTGTAAATATTCCCTATTATTTCTTAGGGATAAACTGTTCACTACAGTGCTGAAAATCTCACTTCTGTCAAGTCATAATACATTTGAATGCTTGGAGAACTGTACAGCAATCATAACTGAAAAGCCTTGAAACTTCTTTCTGTTTCAACCTCTCACACTTGTTGATAGCCCTAAATCTGCAGTGGAGAACTCAGCTGAAGGTCACAGGGCATGATGGTTTTCACTGTACTGCTCCAAGCTGATTTAGTGGTGATATTATTAAGGATCACGACACACCAGCTGTATGTCAGTTGCTAAGAGAACAGTAACCCAAAGATCTATACACAAAGAAATCTTATTGCCTTCAAAATGTCAAAAATAGTCTCTGTTAATCAAAGACATTTAGGCCAATGGTGACTATTTTCAGGGGAGTGGTCTGGGGGGGGGGGGTCATTCAAAGAGGGAAAATGAAGGCAGTCACAAAATTAAAATATATATATATATTCTTGAACTACACAAAAGTTATGCATATGACGCCTTGTTTGTGTGTTTAGGAAAAACTACCCCCAACTAGCTCTGTCACTGATTTAGACACAACGACCAATAATACAGGGCTCTCATTGTGTTTATGAAAATGAAACCAAACTAATAATAACATATCTAAATCATACACAACACATATTCATTCTGTACTGGACAAGCGATAGATAACAGACGCAGCCAAACTTACTGTCGTGGGAAGGGGGCGCTTTTGCGCAGGCGCCTACATCAAACGCAGAACCTTCTCCATTTATCTGGGTCCTACGGTTCGATGTAGTCCCTGCACAGTTCCGCTTCGGCGCCCCCTAGCGGCGACGGCGCACACTGCCTCTGCGCATCCAGCGAGCTGCCTCCATTGTCATCGTATGTGTTTATGTAGCCGGAACAGGAGGCGAGATGTGGTCCTTTTTCGCCCGGGATCCCGTCAAAGATTTTAATTACGAAATTTTGCCGGATACTCAAGAGCCGTCCGGCATATGGACTCTTCATCGCGGGAAGCGGAAGGTGAGGACACGGCTGATATTCGTGAGGAGGCTGCTAGCTAAACTAGTCGGCAGTCAGTTTGAGGCCTCATCCAGTCGGAGGTGTAGATTTAGCGCCGAGCTCCGTTTGGGAACACTGTGCTTGGAATGGCATGACAGTGCTAATTACCTTTATACAACAATATATTCTGAGTTTTAAAACGATTTCGCGTTATATAGCAGTCAGATTTGAATCGGAATTAGCCCGAGTCCCATCCGGCGCAGGCGCGTCTCAGCGCCACGTCGCCTGCTGCTCAAACTCTACACATAACTACATATTTCTTCCCATTATCGTATAATTTACAGTATAGCACACGAAGTATTGTTCGATCTGGTTTTGCTTCCTCACAATTTATCTCTTGATTTACCTTGGTTAATATTAGAACACCTGATATTTTCGGTTATGTCTTTGGGATTTCTTGTTATAGTGGCCATGCGATGACGTAAGCCTCCGTACTTTTTTCTGTTTTAATTGCGACAAATTGTAGCGACCGGAAATATAAGTTGTATTTATAATGTGTCAGCACACTGAGCTATACCTGACGTATAGCTTTGTTAAGTATTAAATATCCCTAAATGATTTTTTTGTGAAAGTCACCTCTTACCGTGGCTTGAAGTAGTTACCCTGTAAACATAGATGTGGTAAAAGACAAAGGGCAAGATCGGGGTACTTAATCATCAGGTGCAGGTTGGATCAGTAGAGTTCATGTAACACCAACACCCTGTTGTCAAGTGTCAGTTTATCGAGGTGGTGGTTGTGTATCTCTTCATCTGGTGTATAGCTGTGATCAGAAAATGAGCTCAAAGTATGTATGTAACACGAATAGGCTGAGGAGGTCTGAACACCTCTACGCCAGTTTGAGTGTCCATGGATCAGATGCTTAGAAGCTCTTATCTTCTTTGTTCCGGCTGTCTGCTTTGTCTACTGAGTTTAAGGGAAATGACAACAGTATCAGCACAGAGTCCTTCAGAGAGTCTTCTGCTTACATGGAAGTCATGTTATGTGTTCCTCTGCAGATTCGCTCTGTCCCCTGGCATTTCATTTTGCTGGACATATTCATGCTCCCATAAGCCATTCAGATGGCAGACTTACTAACACAATCCCCCCCCCAGACGACGGGTGAGCCCGTGTCGGTATTCGTGTTTGAGGCGACGTCAGGGGCAGAGGAGCAGACCCAGCTGGCTAAGGCGGCGTTCAAGCGCATGAAGACCCTCAGGCACCCAAACATCCTGGCCTACGTGGATGGGTTGGAGGTGAGATTCAGGCTCTGTCGGCCCGTCAGATCCTGCCTGTTTGCTACAAGGTATCAAGCACGGTGCCTTAAATTCACTTTGTTTTGATAGCTGTGGGCAGTATTCTGATTCACCATAATTGCACCCTGAGGACATCTTCAGTAGCAGGAATCAAAACATGAAATGCATTATCTAACAAGAGTAACACAATTCGCTTTCAGTATATTATATTATATTATAATACATGACAGATGACTACAATTAATTAGCACCAAAGTTCATGTTCCTCTGTGTGGTGTCAAATTATTCGTTTCACCACCCCCGTGTTTCTTAAACCGTTTCAGCTAGTGTAGGCAGTTTATCTCCATATGTTTTTAATTATATGTTTACATTTGTTTATTTAATGACACTTTTGTCCAAAGCAGCATCCAAGTGAGAGAAATAGTTCATTCCAGCTAGGCTGAGCTTCCAGTGAATGTCCAGGTACATATGTAAGTAGTTTTGGAGCAGGAGTAACATACTCTTTAGAGCAGGAACCTGATGACGCTACTATTCAATGAGCCAGAAGTGCATCATTAAGAGCATTCAGGGACCACAGGGTGGTATCTGAGGCATTCCTGGAGCAGATGGGTCCTGAGATGTTTCTTGAAAGTTGAGAGGGAATCTGGCAGCTCGTCCTACCATTGGGGAGCCAGACATGAGAAACACCTGTATGCATCATCAGTGTGATGCCTTTTCCTAATCGGAGAGCGGGCCTCAGGCTTCTCTCTGTTACTCTGCCGAAAACGCATAACGTTTCTCTTTCTGTGTCAATCCCTCTTTCCCTTTCTGAAGACGGAAAAATGCCTGTACCTGGTCACAGAGCCCGTGACCCCACTCAGCGCCCACCTGAAGGCCCAGGCGGAGCGGGGGGGGTCTGGGGTGCTGGAGGTGTCTTGGGGGCTCCACCAGATAGTGGTGAGTTGGAAGAAAGGAAGAGAACAAGTATTAAATGGCGACATATGTGCTCCGAATGGGACTTTAAGTTAACTTGTTATAGTGTTGGTTTTGTTTCTCTTTCTTCCCTAATAATACACCCCGCCCCCCCCTACGCAGAAAGCATTGAGTTTCCTTGTGAATGACTGCCATCTACTACACAACAACCTGGGCGTGTGGGCTGTTTTCGTCGACCGAGCTGGCGAGTGGAAACTGGGGGGATTGGATCATGTGACCCCCGATCAGGGGGACGCCTCACCGCCCCCCAAGAAGTCTAACCCCGATATGGAAAAGTACGACCCCCCAGAGGCACTGAACAGCAGCGGCAAGACCGGAGAAAAATGGTGAGCGTGACTGGATGCGGGAACTTGTGATGGGACAGGAACCTGTTAGTGCCTAGGCTGGGAGTAGAAAAAAAAACTCTTATGCGGGGGGTGGGGGGGATTAACCCAGATTAGTTGATATTCATGGCTTGAGCACCTGGGGGGGGGGGCAAGCAAACTCCACACACTGAACTGAGGGTGGGAATCAAACTCACAAAGTCAATACCCTGCAGGGATGATACTACAGAACTGTGTACTGGGCCTCTGTTTGATTAAGGCTGATGTTCTTCATTGTATGAATGTAGTTTGGTGGATGTTGACAGCTTAATCTTTAAACCTAAGTTCTGGTTGTCCGTTTTAGTGTCAGACACAGAGTAGGTTTGCGGTCTGTGACTGAGACACTGGTGTTTGGCAGGTCTGGGGATGTTTGGAGGCTGGGCTGCCTCATCTGGGAGGTGTTCAATGGGACCCTGCCTCGCGCCTCTTCCCTCCGTTCCCTGGGAAAGGTAACCTTCAAAACATCGGCTACTTTTCATTAGCTGATTTGGGTGCGTAGTAATGAGGAGGGAGACTCGGGGTTGTGATGTCATAGACACAGGGAGCCCCCAAATAGCCATTTGATGGAAACTGTGTTTTTCCTTTCATTAAATTTGCAAAAGGGGCTTCACCTTTCCCAGGTGACGCTGTCCTTACTGGATTGTACGTCCTGCAGTGGACTCCAGGCCAAAGATGAGCATGACATGACCAGACTCACACTGCCAGATATATGCAGTTTTAATGATAATTGTAATGGTTTGAAATCCTCTCCCCCAGATACCCAAGTCGCTAGTACCACACTACTGCGAGCTGGTGGGGGCCAATCCCAAGGCCCGGCCCAATCCGGCTCGCTTTCTGCAGAACAGCCGTGCCCCTGGCGGGTTTCTCAGCAACAGCTTTGTGGAGAGCAACCTCTTCCTGGAGGAGATCCAGGTTTGCCATCCTGCGTGCTGTGCTGCAGTGGGCCAGTGTGCTTTAGTGCCTCGATACCCCATGTACACCGTGAGCTTGTGTGGACTCCTGCGTGTCAGAGTCATGTTTCTTGCGATCCCGTATTCTGCTTGGTCCCAGCAACTGTAGTATCTCTGCCCCCTCCGGATCTTAATGTGTGCGCCCCCCTCCCAGATCAAAGAGCCGGCGGAGAAGCAGAAGTTCTTCCAGGACCTCAGCGATCACCTGGACTCCTTCCCCGAGGATTTCTGCCGCCACAAGGTTCTGCCTCAGCTGCTCACGGCCTTCGAGTTCGGCAACGCTGGTGCCGTGGTTCTGACCCCTCTGTTTAAGGTGGGTGTGCCTGGGTGTGCCGTATGTACCCTGAAAATAGCAAGGCTCTGAACCCCCGTCATCGCTACGTTTGGCAGCAGGACAGTGGTGATCTTTCATTGGTGTTTCTAGAATGTGTCTCCACCCTGGAATGTGGCTCTCCAGGTTAGGACACTCTACCTGTGTTTCAAAGGTTGCTGGATCAAATCCCAGGGTTGTCAGAGTGATTGCCCCCCCTAACTCCCAGCTGCCCTAGGAATTTCCTGACCTTGCTTTCTCAAAAAAAAGTATGTCAATTCAGATAAAAACATCTCATAAATAAAATGTATTATGAAAATATATGTAATGTAAAAACAACTAATTGGCAGCATTTTTGTTAACAAATCTCAATTAAAAGAGAAATTATCTGTTTGTCCTTGTCAGCTGCGACTAGTCATGTGGATTTTCTTTGCAGTGGTTTGATGTAATTTGCGTCCTTTTACTCCCAGTCGAACCAAGCACAGGTGCTCTTAGTTTGTCAGGCGAGGTCGGCAGATGCTGGTCCGAGTCTCTCGTCCCCGTGTATACGTGTCACTGGCGTAACTGCGGCTTCCTTCTGCCCAGGTGGGCAAGTTCCTGAGCCACGAGGAGTACCAGCAGAAGATCATCCCCGTCATTGTGAAGATGTTCTCGTCCACTGATCGCGCCATGCGCATACGGCTGCTCCAGCAGGTCAGGATACAGAGCTTAAAGATACTAACCACTGCCAGAAATGCAGGAACCGATCAGGCTGTTAGTATGGGCTGTTAGTATGGGCTGTTAGTATGGGCTGTTAGTATGGGCTGTTAGTATGGGATTGTAGTGTTTAGTTTTTTACATAATAGCTTTAATTGCCATATACAAGCCAAGTACAAGGAATTTGTTTTGGTATAATTGGTTACATTGAATTAAAGTAAGTAACAAAAAAACCAACCAGCAACATAAAGTATATACAAGTAAGCAAAACAAGACTTTTGTATAAGGTGAAATGGGACAAGCGTGCAAGAAATAGTATTAGTACTATTAACTTACTGTACTATTGCTACTCCTATACTTTAATACTTTTACTGCATTCCATGTTTGAAAAATACTATATAGAGATTATTATTATTGTATTATAAATAAATTATAAATAAACTTTGATTGGATTCGATCACTCAAAGAGCAGCCATGACTTTTACTGCCGTCTCCGTCTTCATCGTTCTCTACCTCTGATGTTCAGATGGAGCAGTTCATCCAGTACCTGAATGAGGCGGCTGTAAACTCGCAGATCTTCCCCCACGTGGTTCACGGCTTCACAGACACCAACCCCGCCATCCGGGAGCAGACCGTGAAGGTGAGCGCCATCCCCAGGTCACCAGCCCGGCGCCCTGCATACCGATGAGACCCTAAACCCTCCCCTCTGCTCTCCTCAGTCCATGCTTCTCCTGGCACCAAAGCTGAATGAAAGCAACCTGAATCAGGAGCTGATGCGCCACTTCGCCCGGCTGCAGGCGCGAGACGACCAGGGTCCGATCCGCTGCAACACCACTGTCTGTCTAGGCAAGATCGCCCCCTACCTGAATGCTGGGGTAAATGCACCATCCATTGCATCTCGAGTACATAAACAACCGGATTTGTTGTTTTAATCATACAGGAGGCATTGAATGGTTTATACCACGAAAACCACTTACTGTTTGGTTCTGTGTGGCGAAATTACCTGTATATTGGTGTATTCATGTTTGCATCTATGTATCTGTATGTGTCTATGTATATATAAAAAATGAGTATTTTTAATGGTATACATCTATTGTGCTTTGATTATTGATTAGCTGCATTGATTATTATTACGGATTTATTTACTCACCTATTTATGAAGTAATATGGGGACAAGCAACCACATGACAGTGCACCAGCAGTACAGTGTAGTAGTAAAATCAGTATTGTATAGTAGTGCTATCAGTGCAGTATACTAGTACAGTACAGTAGTACTGTAGTAATTGCGTGCTTGCCATCCCCCAGACGCGGCAGCGGGTGCTGGTCTCAGCCTTCTCCCGGGCCACCAAGGATCCCTTCCCCGCCTCGCGGGCCGCCGGCGTGCTGGGATTTGCCGCCACGCACAACTACTACAGCGCGGCGGAGAGCGCTGCCCGCGTGCTGCCTGCCCTCTGCACCCTCACCGTCGACCCAGACAAGAGTGTGCGGGACCAGGTGAGGCCTGGCCTGCCCTCCTCATTTTCAGGTGGTGGGGTTCAGCTGTGGAGTGGGAGGGCGCTGGCCTGTGTCTTGTAATGCAATTACAGGAGAAACATATCTGATCCCTCCCCCCATAGTACAGCAACTGCCTGACTGGTTGGGTTTATTCCAGAATCATTAAGAAGGTCACTCTGCTGAGGACTAAAGGGATTCTTTTGATCTTGCTTGTTTTGCAGGCATTTAAGGCGATCCGGAGTTTTCTGACGAAGCTGGAGACGTTGTCGGAAGACCCCTCCAAGCTGGCTGAGATAGGTACCACGGCTTTGACCCTCACCATGTGTACCGCGTTCCCCCTGCAGTGCCTCTCTGCGTGGACCGTGCGTTCAGCCGCCGCACTTCCCACTGCCCGTTAATCATCACTATTGTTTCTTGTTGCGGCCTTCTTCCCCCCGTAGAGAAAGATGTCACGTCCTCCGGGCAGGCTGGGGGGGCGGCGGCTTCGGCAGCCAGCTGGGCGGGGTGGGCCGTCACCGGCGTCTCCTCTCTCACCTCCAAACTCATTCGTACTGCCCCTGGTGGTACGGAGGGCGACAGCCCCAACAGTGTGCCTGTGGCCCCCGTCAGCTCAGGCACCCCCAGTACAGACAAAGGTGAGACGAGGGGCAGCGTTCTGGGAAAGTCAAGGCAGCCATGTGAGATTATCTGCATGTTGGAAAAATCGACGATGAAGAATATGTGACTTTTCAGCTCGTCGGTCTCTCTCGTGTATCAGTAGGATCTGGACCAAAGACGGATGGATCGACTCCACAGGCACCCCCCTCTGCCCCCACCGGCCACTGGAGTACCTCCAAGGAGGAGGAGGAGGAGGAGGGGGAAGAAAAGGACGTCACTGAAGACCGCTGGGATGATGAAGACTGGGGCAGTTTGGAGGTAATCGTGAAATTGCTTGTAATTGTTCTCTGCTTAAATCCCATACGGTTATAAATGGTTTGGGGGGTGTTTAATAGCAAACTCTGCACTGATGTTCCAACACAGGACACCGAACACTCAAAAACACAGACAGACCCTGATGACTGGAACTCCTCGGATTGGTCAGCAGTCTCATCTGTTCGAAAGAAGACCAATGAAAAACGTGTATGTTCCTGGGGAATGCTGCTGTGCTGAAATACTTTTCTTTCGCGTATTACAGGGTAATATTGGCTGTCTTCCTATTTCTTGAATAATCAAGTTGTCTTGCATCTGTACAGGTGGGTGGAAGCTCCGCTGAAGCAGTCAAAAAGCAGAGTTCTGATTGGAGCAGCGGTTGGGATGCAGATGACAGCTGGTCCAATGAAAAGGACGCCGACGGGCAGGGCCAGAGCTCGCCTGGCGACGAGGGCTGGGGCCATGACTGGGATGAAGAGGCTGACTCCGCTGACAGTTTAACCTCCGCCCAGAAGGAGGCGCCAGACTTTAGTAAAAAGAGCCGGCCCACAACCAGCGGCCCCGCGACCTTGCCTGAGGGCACCCGTCTGGCTAGCGAGTACAACTGGGACAATACCAGTGCAAGGGGCTCACAAAATGACTTTTTCTCTGGCATTTCACAGAGAGCGCCCCCTGCTGTCACGGTGAGACGTGGCATAACAATGGAATCATGTCTGACAATCTTTGAAAAAATGTGTGACTGTGATATATATTAATGTATGACAGGACGTACATTATATGTTTTTAAATTTAAAAACGTATAATCCACGGCTTGGAGTGCAATAACCTGCTTATACCACGGTTACCACACATCTGGTTTACATGTTTTCACAGAAAGACATTATTCTCCAGTTTAAGCTGAAAACACATTTATTAGTAGAAACATTTTAGTTTTTCTGGTTAATTTAAATGGAGTTCTATTTCTGGAATTTTAGGTAACGTTAGTAAGATTATTATGGTGCTTTGATGGACTACTATGATTCGCCTGGCTCACACTATGTCTGCAATCATAGAAAATTAACCAACACCCTTCTGACCAATCAGATTTGAGAATTCAAAAATGCCACACTGTTCAGGGAATGTTTTGCCATGTAAAAGTCACCTGCAGTGCATTCAGGAAGTGTGAATGTTGATGACTGGAAATCAATATGATAATCAGTGGATTTTTATCATCAGTCACAGAAGAACACAGAGGCGTGGGGAGCGGATCCAGGGGCGGACTGGGGTGCGGAGGAGAACTGGGAGTCACTGGACAGTGAACACGGTATGTTCCGAAAGCCTTTTGCAGTTTATGTAGGTCAGTGAAAAACAGCGACAGCACTTGTATGCATGCAGACTGTTACTCAGCATTCATGCTCAGTTATTGTCTTACATCCACGGATGGTACGTAGCAAGCCAGTCTGCTGTTATTTGTACCCCCCAAGCTATAATACTAATGATGATGGACTAATGTAAGGAGAATAATCATAGCCTAACTTTAGATGATGTATTTGGTTGAGAATAGGGTTTAGGGAGAACATGCTGTGCTTCGTGCCTTAAAATCTGTCTGTGTTGACAGGCCTCAGCAAGGCGGAGCTGGCGAAGAAGAAGCGCGAGGAGAGGAGGAAGGAGCTGGAGGCCAAGCGGGCGGAGCGCAAGGCAGCTAAAGGTCCTCTGAAGCTGGGCGCCCGCAAGCTGGACTGACAGTTGTAGATGGGAAGGACCAGGACTGCGAGGGGAGTGGGTGCTCACCCAAGGCACAGGAGAAGGCTCAGCCGAAGCCTAGCTGTCTCCCAGTAAGAATGACACAGCTCAGGGGGTGGGGGAACCCGTGATTTCTGTTCTTCCCCATTTGTCACAGACAGACAGGGTGGTGGGAAGATTGTGTCCAAATGAAAGAGAAACTCGGACAATGACCTCACAGCAGACTGATTTGGAATCCCAATATTTTTATTATTTCCAGTTTTTTTTATACACATACAATATTACTGTTGTAAAGTGTGTAGTATATACTCCTGCTTGTTGGTGAATGGGGATAAAAAGCCCATGTGAATTCTAAGTGTATATTTCAGTCACTGTATGTGTTGAGCAGACTGCCCTGCAGTGCACTGCACTGCCCAGTCGCTGCTGAGGGAGACGTTCATCACCAACTGCTCTCACATTGCATTACGTTTCACAGCCCTGGACTCGTGAGTAAACGCATCACAGCAGACAGGTTTTCTGTATATTAGCAGACACTTTGCCTGGGTGGGTGACATGAACATGTAAACAGAAGCAGATTATCAGGGAATGCGGAACATTCTGGTGTTTACCCTGATGTAGAGCAAACATCAGAAATCCACGTAAGGACTAGTTGAGCGATGTGTGCCTCTGTCGGATAGGGCTCTGTGCCTGTGATCAGAAGGTTGCCAGATCAGATCCCTGGGTCGTCAGAGTGATATCACCACTGGGCACTAGAACAAGACTTTAACCCCCAATTGACGCAGGGACAGTCTGACCCCGCCTTGACAAAAATGGATGTCACTTTGAATAATAAGCACCTACTAAATAAATAAAATGTAAATGTCTGATTATTAGCTGAAGGGGCATTGACGGCAAAATCATACTGCTGGTTCCTGTCAAGACCTTTCTGTGGCAGTGTGGGTAATGGTGTCTTCCCTTATGCTGTGTGGCTTTTCATGCCCAAGGCAGGGCTGAAAGGCAGGTATGTTAGAGAGAGGGAGGCGGCCACCGTGGTTTTATAGGATTAATTATACAATGTATATCTGTACATACAAAATAAACTGAAACAATAAAATCACTTTTTTTTCTGGAATGGAATTCATTATGTGTGATAAAATTTGACACTGATGTCACCATTGCCCAGAGCAACATGACGTCAGCTTGAAGTGGTTCTGGGTGACACTTCCCTTTTTTGGTGAACACAAAGCGGTAACATTGACTAGCATTAAATGGAAGGTGGAGGATTTCACCAGGCCTAAAAGGTGCTGTGTCGAGTCCTGCACCGCCAATAGTTAAACGCGGCCACAGATTCTGTTCTCCTTGCTACCAAGTAAAGAAAGGGAGGGCAAAAGACAAATTTTATGGCTTCAGGATATTCGGAGGGGGGACCCTGAAGGGAAACATGGGACCCCAACAGCAAACACTTCTTCACTGGTAAGTAATACGTCTAATCTACATTACATAATTAACATTATTCATTTGTGAATCATTGTACACTGTAGGCTACAGAATAAAGAAACTGCTGAACTGGATCCGCACACGGACAGCAGTGAAGTAAACAACGTGGACCAATCCCTTCTAGAACACTGGCAGCTGCACACGAAAATTAACAAACTAAAAAACATTTTCCTGTTTAATTACCTGGCTGGAAATGACACATTCCTGGGGAAATAAAAATTACCATGAAGGGGACCCTCATTACCAAAATTTCTGTCCAGTCAGAAACACTAAGACGGAAAAATAGAATTTTTAAGGCTTAAAAGTAAGGAAAATTTAAACAGTCCTTGCCGGTTAGCAGAGTTGGGGCGGAGCTTTGCCCTTATAAGGAGCAGTGGCCCAGTGTTCCGTCCTATTTGGAGTCAAATCGAGGAAGTGCCAGCAGCAATATGTGAAATAAGCATCATAAGGAGTAGTAGCTCACAGATGAAGGATAATCAGATGTGTTGGGGGTACCAGGAATGTTTGAGTGTGGAGGATTATGCCTAGAAGGTGATCTCTAAGTCCAAATTTTTTTGTTGGTTTCCTGATGAGGGCAAGGCAGCCCGAAATGTGTAGAAGCCTGATTAAAGGACGAAGGATTAAAAGACTAAGTGTCAGACAGACGATACAGACGCCTCATTTCGGAACCTTTAAACACTGGTC
Organism: Mormyrops attenuatus; assembly: GCA_026777985.1. Lineage (NCBI taxonomy): Eukaryota > Metazoa > Chordata > Actinopteri > Osteoglossiformes > Mormyridae > Mormyrops > Mormyrops attenuatus. Next base: position 9,210,429 of record JAODKC010000002.1, read on the forward strand.
TGGGTGTCCCTGGCTGCTTCCCCAAAATATGGCTAAAGGTTGAACACCACTTACGGGGTCCCTGGGCTTCTTACCCCAATTTTTGAAGTCTTGTTGACTCAGCCAAGGCAGCTACTCAAATTCAATGGTTTGTTTCCCCCCAAAAAGGGCCGGTAACCACACCATGGCATGAAATTCCCCAGATGATTTCTCAATGGAAAACCAAGTGCTAGTTAATTTACAAAGAACTGGGGAAAGTTTAACATCTCGCATACTGACTTTAGACTGACAGGTAAATGACAAATACTCCTTTTTTGGACTGGAATATTGAAGTACATTTTTTCCGTGCACGTGCGATTTTTAGCAGCTGGTTAATACCTTAGTATTTCATACTGGCCAACATCTTGTAAAGAACTCAACATTCAGAACACACCTGTTGGGTGGCTCAGTTGGAGTGGTTCTCAAACCAGGACCTGAAAACCTAAAATGTGGAACCTGATCCTGTAACTATGGCAGAACCCCGTCCATAATAAAGAACATTTATGTGCTGCTCTCCCAGTCCAGTGCGTCATTTAAAGAAACGGACAATAAATCACAGCAGCCAGACCAGTTACTGCAGTTACTTTATCTCACTGATTTAAGCAATAAGACGCCCAGAGGATGAGAAACATTAGTCAGGTCACACAAAGTCAATTATCAGGGTTTTAATTTCCACTCAAAATCATTGTCATCATTATACCAAATGATCAGAATCTCTTCTTGCATTACAATTAATATGAATATGAAAATCAATATGAAGACCATCTGAGAAGGTTCTGGGAGTGACCCACATTTACAGATTTCCTCCTGCTACCAGATTTCGCGAATCTTGCAACCGCCAGCTTGGCATCACGCACCTGCAGAGTCACACAGACATGCACAGAGAGCTGAGACAGAGTGGGCTTCTATAGTCTTTGGTCACAAACATTTCTTTACAGCATAAATACAGTTTAACTGCAATTTGTATTTGTCACTCCGCCCATGTAATCCGCATTCATTTCACACTCACCAACCTATATGATTTCTATTAGCACTGGACAGATCACCTGGAAATGTCAAAGTTAATAAACATATTTTTACTTGAATGATTTGAGTTCTGGTGACTCGTGGGTCTGAAACTACACTTTTTAATTTATTGCACATTCCACTTATATGACAATTGCAGAATGTTTCCCCACCAGTTGCTAGTTGCTTGTGTCCCGTTGTGTATATCTAAATGTCCCTGTCTGAAAATTTTATTTATATTATTTACATTTTTTATATGCTTAAATATTTAATTCTATTTATTTCTCTTTTGCAATATGACCAGAATTTTCCATGAAGTAACAGTAAGAACTGTAATAGATTCACTAATTAAAGTAAAAATTGTTTGTAAGTATGATGTACATAAAACTCTTTTACATTTAATTGATGCTTTTATTCAAAGAGATTTACATTAGAGGGACAGGCTATTATGCACATTCCCGGGGATTTGAACCCATGGGCTTGTCAGCACAGTGTGTCAGGATCTGTCCCTGCCCTGCCTGCTGTTTCCCAATGTGTTTGAAAAGTCTGAAACAGATTGCGCAAATAATTTTTGAGCTATCATGCTGACAAGATCAAGAGTCTGAACTGGCCTTCTCTTTGCTATCATTATGCAGCACCGCTTCAATTTTGGTGTGATTTGTCTCAAAATTTGACCACTTCCAGTTTTCCACCCCTCCAATGTGCCTGCAAAGTTTAAATAGATCTTTAAAATGCTTTTAGAGTTTACATATACATCCTAAGATGCTTCTTGCCTTCATTCACCTTGAGTGAATGTAGCCTTGGCCAGGAGGGAGTTGATGTCATCAGGTGGTGCCCATCGTTCATTGGGTGTTTCGACCCTTATCCACAGCACCCTCCTGATGGTGGGTCGGCAGTGATGCCCAAGTCACTGCCCATCTTCCCCTCCTGGCTACCAGCTTACCTCCTCTCTCCTGCTCCATAACCAGCAAGAGGCCCTTTCAGCCACCTCCCCCATTCTGTGAGCTGCTGCCTTTCTGTCCTTCCCTGTCATCCCTACAGTATAGCTGTGAGCATTCTCCATACTGACTGCGCAGGGAATCCTCTACAGCCGACCTCAACGGGGAACAGCCATGCCTGCCATCCCTTCCCCCTGCAGTCCTGCAGAAGGTCTTGGTATTTGGCGCTCTTCCTTTCAAAGGCCTGTTCACACCCCTCTTCCCATGAGACCATAAGTTCCATGAGGATGATCTTTTTTGCCTCTCCAGACCACAGTACCACATCTGGCCTCAGTGTTGTCTGGACAATCTGGGGGAACTGCAGCCTTCCTCCCAGGTCAACCTTCATTTCCCATGATTGGGCCTTTTGTAGCAGACTGGTTCTTCTTGTCACTGTGGTTGGTGGCTTCTCCCCCTGCCTTACAAACTGGATTGATGTTGTTTTCCGGAGTGGTTGGTATTTCTTTCTTCTCTCCTGCTCCAAGGTGTTAGCGAGTGTCATAAGCACTTTGTCGTGGCGTCACCTATACCTTCCTTGGGTGAGTGCTGTTTTATACCCTGACAGGATGTGTGCCATGGTGCCTCTCTCCCCACACAGCTTGCACAATGGGTCCTCTCTCTGAGGAATACATTGTTGTTGTTCTGACAGCATCTTTTCTAGTTAAGGTATGACTTCAGTCTAGGGTAGTTACATTTCCTATTTAATAAACTGCAGTGTACATTCCTAAAGTAGCAGAATCAGAAAGAGGTTTACAAACACACCCTGTGTAGCCAGCCCTGAATTTGACTAGTTTAAAATCGGCATTCGGCCTCACAAAAAATTTTTTCATTATCACTGAGCTTATACACTGACCTTATGAGAAAGCCATTCAGAGCACAAACACACACACACTCACAGAGTGTTATTGTCTCAGAGAGCACTGAATAAGACACCCACCTGTCGGGACTCTGGTTTGCCGTATCTCATGGCTGTTGCAAAATGCTCACAGTTGAATCGGGTGACACTGTACCGCAGCTTCTGCCCCACCAGACTCCAAGCATGCTTCAGTATGTCGCCGACCCTCCTGGGCTTATATTTATCATCCAGAAGGTTGTTGATGCGGTATTCATCGCCACCGGCCACATGCAACAGCTTTTCCATCTTAACATTGCCCTTTTCATTAGAGACAGACATTGCGCGGCTGAAACTTGCCCCGCCTGGGTGAGAGAAATGGATACAGTCATGAAATCAATTAAATAGGTGAGAAGATACTGCATCTACATTGAAAAATGTGTGTAGCATGAAAATTAGATTGAAGATAATCTAAGTAACAATAGTTTCATGTAGGAACATGGTCAGTGCTCTCACTTGCTGTGGTGAGGTGGATGACGTAACCATTTCCAAAGTATATGGCCCAGTGCTGGTATGCCATCCGAAAAATCTCAATTAGGTCACCGGGTTTTAGCTCAACAACATCCTGTGAAAGGCAAGAGGTACTCATACAAACAAGCACAGTAAACAGTAGGGGTGTGAATTGTTGGCTCCGAGTCAATCCAGTCCAATTATGATTATTTAGGGGACAATGCAATGCATGAGAAGTCTGTCATTTCTACCAGGAATCCATTCGATCAATTGACTATGGGCATGTTTCCTGATGGCGAATAATGTAAACGAAAAACAGACAAGATAGCAAATGACATCGGTAAGGAACAAGTGAGATTTCCCAGTGTTTCCCAAAGTCCTTCGTTATGCGACATTTGATGAACAAACTTCAAGTAGTTCTATTTTGGCTCCTCCCCAACGTCCACGTGAGAAAAGCACAGACTGTCGTTAACAGGAACATTGACACCAGGTACTTAATATTCTGCTGAATTGGTGCCATTTCTGTACCCAGTACATTATACAGATAAATATGCAAGCAGCTTTATAATACATGTTATTATCAAGCAAAGTGTCTTCCATAATGTCCTCATTGCAAATTTAAAATGCATAATGTAAAACATTAATAACTACCTAGAACACCGAAAAAAATAGTTTGTCACTAGTCCCTGCTCACTAACGCTATACTTCAGCATGAAATATAATGATTAAAGCCTTCAAACATCTTTTTTGTATTGTTGTGTGACAGTATTTGCCATTTATGCTTTACATACATTTTATTTATAGTAAATCAATAATATTTTAAAATAGGCCTACACATTATTGTCGTGTTAACGAAATACATTTCCATCCCCAAAAAATTGGCACATTCCACAAGTGGCATGTTCAGATGGAACTTGCATTATCTCACCTGTCGGGACTCTGGCTTGCCGTATCTCATGGCTGTTGCAAAATGCTCACAGTTGAATTGGGTGACACTGCACGGCAGCATCCAACCCACCAGACTCCAAGCATCCTTTAGTATGTCGCTGACACTCTTGGGTACATACTCATTATCCAGAAGGTTGTTGATGCGGTATTCATCACCACCGGCCACATGCAACAGCTTTTCCATCTTAACAATGCCCTTTTCATTAGAGACAGACACTGCGCGGCTGAAACCTGCCCCGCCTGGGTGAGAGAAATGGATACAGTCATGAAATCAATTACATAGGTGAGAAGATACTGCATCTACATTGAATAATGTGTGTAGCATGAAAATTAGATTGAAGATAATCTAAGTAACAATAGTTTTATGTAGGAACATGGTCAGTGCTCTCACTTGCTGTGGTGAGGTGGATGACGTAACCATCTCCAACGTATATGGCCCAGTGCTGGTATGTCCTCCGAAAAATCTCAATTAGGTCACCGGGTTTTAGCTCAACAACATCCTGTGAAAGGCAAGAGTGGATTTGATTAATCGATTATGGGCGTGTTTCCTGATGACGAACAATGTAAACGAAAAACAGACAAGATAGCAAATGACATCGGTAAGGAACAAATGAGATTTCACAGTGTTTCCCAAAGTCCTTCGTTATGCGACATTTGATGAACAAACTTCAAGTAGTTCTATTTTGGCTCCTCCCCAACGTCCACGTGAGAAAAGCACAGACTGTCGTTAACAGGAACATTGACACCAGGTACTTAATATTCTGCTGAATTGGTGCCATTTCTGTACCCAGTACATTATACAGATAAATATGCAAGCAGCTTTATAATACATGTTATTATCAAGCAAAGTGTCTTCCATAATGTACTCATTGCAAATTAAAAATACATAATGTAAAACATTAATAACTACCTAGAACACCGAAAAAATAGTTTGTCACTAGTCCCTGCTCACTAAGGCTACACTTGAAATAGAATGAATGAAAAAAGCAGTTCTAAAGCTAATGAGAGGCTGATGGTTGCACAGGAATGAATGGGTGAGCAGCCACTGAAACTGGTCCAAGAGGCAGACACCAGATGGACCAGTACACATGATGCACTGCAGAGACTTTATGGCCCTCCTGAGCCCACTGGGGCTGCTTTAGCCAGTCAGACCCCTGAGGTGAGGTCATGCCATTGTCATGCTCGGACTTTTATGTCATTAATCAGTGTCTTGGAGTTCCTGCACCAATCATTGGCAATCAAATGCGCATTCCGAAATAAGGTGGAAATATAATACCATAGTCTGGTTGGACGGGATTCCAGAGTACATACATCTACTTAAATATGAGATCTAGTCTTGTTTAAACATCATTAATATCATTAACATCATAAACTTACCATTCTTTGGGCTATGATAACTAACAGCGGTTGCCTGTTGAGAGCGTCTTCTGTCTTGTATGAAACGTATTTTTCTCTTTGAAAGCTGTTTTCCTCCACAATTTGTTGCCTATAAATTGATACAGAAATTAGTGGGTCATCGAACTCTAGGTTTTAGGTTAATAGTGATTCCATAAAGTTTCAATCCAAACCACTTAGTAGTATTAGGTTAAAAGCTAAAAATTACATAAAATACATTATATGATTATATTAAATTGATTCAAAACATAGGCGCCGTTTGTAAAGGTACTAAGCATTTTTGTACTTGCCAATTTTTCAACATTTAGTGCAATTTTATGACATTTAG
>JAODKC010000002.1:9223855-9236464 GCA_026777985.1 Mormyrops attenuatus
AGACAAAATCACACAAAGCTGACCTATTACATTACATCTTTGGAAAGGTAGGGAGAGTGTGTAGGGGGCTAGAGATTGCAGAGGTTGGAGGGGGATTAGATGAGGGGAATTTCAAAGAAATTGACAATAAATCACACCAACCATTTGCCACAGATAAGTGTTAATAGGAGACAATGTAGCGTTATTAAAATGCACTATACAGATAGAACTGAATTGAAAGATTGAACTGAACCAGCCAACTCAGATATTGCAGTTACTTTATTTTTTACTGATTTAAACAATAAAACACCAAGAGAAAGCAAAACACTCAGGTCAATTTCACCATAAGAAATTAACAGATTAGTTCCAAAAATCACTTTAATGCATATTCGGTATTTCAATAAAGTATTAAATCATGTAAATTACCTTTTATTGCAGAGTGTAACTCATAAAAATCCTTGGCACAAACCTAATGATTACAATGTAAATGTACAAATTATTCAAGTGTTCACTGCATGGCATCAAATAAAGCTCAGCTCACTAGTCTAATGTCATCTTATCTGCTTGGCAAAACACCAGTATCCATTTGTTGGCAGTTATCAGTTTGAAGACCATCTGAGAAGGTTCTGAGAGTGACCCACATTTACAGATTTTCCAGTAAATACTTCAGCAGTTAGCAGTAAGGAAGCAGGATGTCATTCAGGCTGGGTGGGGGCACACTTTGTTTGTGCAGGTCTGTGCTTGAGCTGGCCCTCCACCTTCACTGTCGGGCTTCATTTCACTAGTCTCATTACAGCAAATGCAGCGACAGCAACTACACCCAGCAGACCCACACCGATCGCGGTAGGTCCCGCTACTTCAGCCGTCTGTGCGGCATCACGCACCTGCAGAGTCACACAGACACGCACAGAGAGCTGAGACAGAGTGGGCTTCTATAGTCTTTGGTCACAAACATTTCTTTACAGCATAAATACAGTTTAATTGCAATTTGCATACTACACTTCCTCTTCTAATATGTTGTATATAATTTGACCCCTTAAAGATAAATAAAGAATTGTGTTTGTCAATCCGGCCATGTGATCCATATTCATTTCACACTCACCAACCTGTATGACTTCTGCTAGCAATTACAGAATCTTTCCCCACCAATTAAGTAGTTGCTTGTGTCTCTTTGTGTATGTTTAAAAGTCATGTCTGAAAATGTTATTTACATCGTTAAAGTTTTTTATATGCTTAAATATTTATATTCTATTTATTTATCTTTTGCAATATGACCAGAATTTTCTGTGAAGTAACAGTAAGAACTGTAATAGATTCACTAATGGTACATATGGAACCCTGGGGGGGCTTCGGACATTTAAAGAAATGTTCGATGCGCTGTACTGGGCACTCTGAAGTCCCTTGTCTCTTGTCTCTTACATCTTGTTCCCTGCCAATCCTGCCTGCCTGTCCCTCCCGGTGCTCCGGTCTCCCCATCTCGTCTCTCCACGTAGGACTGACCTATCTGGCTTTTGGACCCTTAGAACTTCCGATCCCGATTATTCTTTCTGCCTGCTGTCTTGATTTGGTTGTTTGGTATTACCTGCAATCCAGGTCCTGTGTGTTCCCTGACCCCAAGTCTTGACAGTAAATACATACATACATACATACATAGATACATTTACTAAATTGATATTTATTATACATATATGCATGTATGTGTTACATTTTGTTTTACAAAGTTAGGAAAGCTTTGTTTAAGTTAAGTCTGATGTTGCCTTACGCATAAAAGAGTAATCACAGTCTCTTCCACACAGTGAGACAAAGCCTACAGCTTAAGTACTGGTAACGGATCGATACTCAGTACTGGCCAATACCCAAAGCCCCAGCATCGGTATTAGTAACAGGACAGAAAAAGTGGGATTGTGCATCCTTAATTTCAAGATATGGATATTTGTCAGGATCTGTCCCGGTCAGCCCCATCATGTTCCTGTTTGGTCAGCAGATGTCGCTGTCCAACCCATATCACTCCAATATGCTTCTTTGTTTCAAGCCCTAATGTGTCAATCACTTACACCTGCTTCTTCCTGACTCCTTGTTATCTGTGTATATGTGTACCTGCTTATGCCACATTCCCCAGTTTGATCATTGTAGCTTTTGATGGAGATGTCAGTCACTTTGGAGTTTACTGTTGGTGCTGTAGGTCTGTCTGCCTTTGTAGTTAGTGTTCCTGCTGCCCTGAACCTTGTCTCCATGTTAAGTTACCCCGCCCCCCACGTCCCTTATTTTCAGTCTGTACATGTTTAGGTGTCAAATAAACCTGAAGAATACATTGTTGTCGTTCTGACTGCATCTTTTCTAGTTAAAGTATGACTTCAGTCTAGGGTAGTTACATTTCCTATGTACAGTAATAAACCACAATTTACATTCCTAAAATAGCAGAATCACATGGAGGTTTACAAACATACCCTGTGTAGCCAGCCCTGAATTGCCAGAAGTTTGATCATATTAGATACAAAACTATGGCTCACTGTATTATCACTGAGCTTATACACTGACCTTATAAAAAGCCATTCAGAGCACAAACACACACACACACACACTCACAGAGCAGTGTTATTGTCTCAGAAAGCACTGAATAAAACACCCACCTGTCGGGACTTTGGCTTGCCGTACCTCAGCTCTGTCACAAAACGCTCACAGTATCGGGTGGCATCGTACGGCAGCTCCTGACCCACCCGACTCCGAGCATCCTTCAGTATAGTGCCGACACTCCTGGGCTCATATTTATCATCCAGAAGGTTGTTGATGCTGAACTTACTGGTGCCCACCACATGCCACAGACTGTCTATCTTCACAATGGCCTTGTCATGCGAAACAGACATCATGCTGTTGGTGCCACCACAAGCTTCCTCACCTGGGAGAGAGAGAGAGAAGAATAACAAAAAGCCACGAAAACAAAATAAAATGGATAACAAGACATCTACAATGAAGAATGAGTAAACTGAAGTATGTAACAGCACGCAGGAGTATGGTCAGTGCTCTCACTTGCTGGGACGAGGTGGATGACGTTACCATCCCCAATGTATATGGTCCAGTGCTGGTATTCCACACGAGAAATCTCAATTAGGTCAGCGGGTTTTGGCTCATCATCATCCTGCAAAAGGGAGGAGTTACTTATGCAGACAAGCACAGTAAGCACAAGGGGTGCCAATTGTTGGCTCTGAGGCAATTCAGTTAAATTATGATTATTTAGGGGACAATGCAATGCATGGGAAGTCTGTTATTTCTACCAGGAAACGATTTGATTAATCGATTATGGGCGTGTTTCCTGATGACGAACAATGTTAACGATCGTTAACAGGAACATTGACACCAGATATTTAATATTCTGCTGAATTGGTGCCATTTCTGTACCCAGTACATTATACAGATAAATATGTGTTAAAAGCAGGTTTATAATACATGTTATTATCAAGGAAAGTGTCCTCCATAATGTCCTCATTGCAAATTTAAAATACATAATGTAAAACATTAATAACTACCTAGAAGACCGAAAAAATAGTTTCTCACTAGTCTCAGGTAAATAATGCTACACTTCACCATGAAATATAATGATTAAAAACCTTCAAAAATCTTTTTTTGTGTTGTTGTGTGACAGTATTTCCCATTTATGCCTTTCATACATTTTATTTATAGTAAATCAATATTTTTTCAGTTAAAATACACATTTTTGTCATGTTACCCAAATGCATTTCCATCTCATAAAATTTGTCACATTCCACAAGTGGCATGTTCAGCTGGAACTTGCATTATCTCAGCCACCTGAAGACCACGGGAAACCAAAACTAAGTTCTCTCACGTTGTTTCCTGTGTTTTTGATGATACTGTAAGTATTGTAAGATATTGCAAGGAACATCCTGCACTGTCATTCATCTATAGAAATTGCTATAAAAATGCTTTTCATTAAAAAAAGCAGTTCTAAAGCTAATGACAGGCTGATGGTTGCACAGGAAAGAATGGGTAAGCAGCCACTGAAGCTGGTACAAGAGGCTGACACCAGATGGACCAGTACACATGATGCGCTGCAGAGACTTTACGGCCCTCCTGAGCCCACTGGGGCTGCTTTAGCCAGTCTGACCCCTGAGGTGAGGTCATGCCATTGTCATGCTTGGACTTTGATGTCATTAATCAGTGTCTTGGAGTACCTGCACCAATCATTGGCAATCAAATGCGCATTCTGAAATAAGGCGCAAATATAATGCCATAGTCTGGTTGGATGGGAGTCCTGAGTACGTACCTCTATTTAAATATGTAATCTAATCTTGTTTATACATTATTAACATCATAAACTTACCATTCTTTGGGCCATGATAACTGACAGCGGTTGCCTGTTGAGAACGTCTTCTGTCTTGTATGAAAGGTATTTTTCTCTTTGAAAGCTGTTTCCCCCACAGTTTTTACCTATAAATAAATACAGAAATTAGTGGGTCATCGAACTGTAGGTTCTAGGTTAATAGTAGTTCCATAAAGTTTTAATCCAAACCACTAAGTAATAGGCTAGTCGGTTAAAAGCTTTAAAAACGACAAAAAACGATACGTTATATGATTATATTAAATTGATTCCAAACATAGCTAAACTGAACATCTCACAGTTTGGTCTCTGATCTGATTTTAATACAATTACAACCGACTAGATAGTTGAATAAGTATCGCTCATCTGAATCCTCTAATACTGAAAATAGAAGAGGAATAATCTTTATTGTCACTGCGCAGAGCAGAATTAGCGGCATTCCAACCAGCATAAATAATAAGGAATGCAGACACTTGCCACAAACACTCGGGTTAAATACAGTGGTGCGTAATAACGAACGCAGATACGACTTTGTGACGCTCGTGGAAAATATTGCGCAGCTTCAGTGGTTCGTCTGCGCGATGTACAGTACAGTGCCGTATATATATAATTACCGTTTTAGCAGAAACTGTCGAGTTCCAAGATTTTGGTCGAGGTACGAGGTGAAATAAAATCGACAGACCCGTTCGATGTCTAGCTGGTCGAGTTAAGATGCGTTCGAGTTCCAATGTTATACCGTATCTTTGATTTTGCGCCCATTTCGCAACTTGTTGAAGTTATCTGATAGACAACAATGTATGGTTTTATATATATTTTTATTACTTTATAACATCTGATAGAAACTGAAGTATCCAAAATTACGAGCCTGAGATTAATGGGTACGAAAATCAACGCATTTGGCGTTTGTCTGATTCTGAGGGGTAAAATATCTGATATTAACAGTACTTAATTATCAAACGTATTTAGTTGGTATTGGATTTATTAATTTTCTTACCTTGTCGGTGTATGGATGGGCTTGTGGTGAGGAGCGTATAAGCAGCGCGGGACTTAATGTACTTTCTGTTTTGCGTCAAAGAATATAACGTCGGTACTGTAAGTTTCAATTTCTTAATACCGTCTCTAAGAATGTGATTGTATTATTGTCCTCATTGTATAACTCTACATATTACACGCTCCAGGGCTTTCGTTTCGGCCAGCTGTATCAGAATCTGAATCCGAATCAGAATAGACTTTATTGCCAAGGACGTTCACACATACAAGGAATTTGCTTCGATGGTTGATGCCAGACATTAAGAGATAAAGATGGGTTTATATATATATATATATACACACACAAGGGTATATACAGGTACTAATATAAATAGATAGAAGAATGTGAAATATTGATATAGCAGTAGAATTGAAAAATATACGTATTTGAGCTTATACTATCTTATGCTATTGATAAGGAGATAGATATAAGAGATTTAAGGAGTGCAATGAAGTAGAAGGATGTGAATATTACAGGGTTTACCTCTATAACACACAGGAGGAGTAGTTTGCTGGTGTAAAGCACAGAAGGAGGAAGATGGTGACAAATAAATGTATTAAAAAACTGTACAATTAAATCAAGAGTGTGTAACAGCGCAAATGTTCACAGCGTGAGCCATGGCATAGCTATATAGATTTGCAAAATTACAGTATGAGATCCGGTGCCGATGGTCTGGGAGACAGAAATATGTTTCCCCATCTTCACATGTTGCTTCCTGTTGGTCAGGAAGTCTGTGATCCATCTGCAGGTGGAGTCGGACACGCACAGGTAGGAGAGCTTGTCATCCAGGCGGGCTAGGATGATGGCGGAGCTAAAATCCACGAAAAGGATTCTTATGTATGTTCCTGGGGAGTCGAGGTGCTGGAGGATGAAGTGAAGGGCCATGTTGACAGTATCATCTTCAGATCTGTTGGCTCTGTAGGCAAACTGCAAGGGGTCCAGCAGGTGGTCAGAGGTGGCTTTGAGGTGGTGGAGTACGAGGAGCTCATAGGACTTCATAACTACAGGCGTCAAAGTAATGGCTCTGTAGTCATTTACACCTGTTATCTTAGGTTTTTTTGGCACAGGGATGATGGTGGAGGTCTTGATGCATGCTGGCACACGGCATGACTCCAGTGAGGTGTTGAAGATTTCTATGAACACTGGAGTCAGCTGGTCAGCACTGTGTTTCAAGGTGAACAGAGAGATGCAGTCAGGACCTGCAGCTTTACGGGGGTTCAGCTTCTTGTAGCCCCGTTAATGTCCCTCTCTTGAATATGAAGAGATGAGGTTTAAGGTTTTGAAGATGCCACAGCAGCAGTTGGGGTGGAGGAGGTGCTCTGTAGTTGGCGTGAGGAGCTGTGGAGGATGGTGTGTGAACTGTCCAGTTGTCTTTCAAAGCGGCCGTAGAAGTCGTTCAGTTGACTGACAAGGCACAGGTCGTTGACAGAGTGGGGGGCTGTGGGTTTTTAGATAGTAATCTGTCTGAGCCCTTTCCAGACAAATATGAAACTATATACAAATATGAAACTGTAATGTGGGAATTTGCATTCCCTATCATCCCCAACACCAGTTGTACTTGCTGGTAATGGTCTCCTGGCAACTGCGAAACCCAGACTCGTCAGACTGTCAGACCAAGAAGCGTGATTCGACACTCCACAGAACACATTACCACTGCTCCAGTGCTGGTGTGCTTTACTATTTACACCACTCCATCCGACGCTTGGCATTGTGCTTGGTGATGTGAGGCTTGCATACAGCTGCTCAGCCATGGAAGCCCGTTCCATGAAGCTCCCACCACACAGCTGTTTTGCTGGGGTTAATGCAAGAGGAAGTTTGTAACTCTGCAGTTATTGAGTCAACACAGATCTGGCAACTTTTATGCACTCTGCGCCTCAGCACTTGTCAACCCCGCTCTGTAACTTTACATGGTCTGCCACTTCGTAGCTGAGTTTCCATTCCTAAATTCTTCCACCTTGAAATAATAGCAATATTTACAGGTGACTCTGGAATATCCATCCGTTTCTTGTAACCACTTGTCCTATTCAGGGTCACAGTTGGTCTGGAACCTATGGGTGCAAGGGGAGGGATCAACCCAGGATGGGGCACCAACCCATTGCAGGGCACACTCATACACCATTCACATATACATGCACACCTATGGGCAATTTGGTAACTCAATTGGTAATTGGAATCGGCCAAGACTGGTATCGGCCGGTCAGGCTTAAAATAAATCAGCAATCAGGATCAGCTAAGATAAATACAATCAGGGCATCCCTACCTTGGAACAGATGTGACAATAAAACTGAAACTTGAAATTGTCAAGACCTTTCATTGGCAGTATGAGTATTGGTGTGTTCCTTAATTCTGTGGGGCTTTTCATGTGCAAGGCAGAGCTTTAAGGCAGGTATGTTGGAGAGAGGGGAGAGACCACTATGGTTTTGTAGGATGTTTTCATCGTTACATCCATCCATCCATCCATCCAACTTGTATACTCGCTATGGAATATTATTTAGCATTGTATAACACTTTGGCCAATAATCCTTCGGCCAATGCTATAAAGATGTAACCTGCAAAGTATTATATAACCACGTAACCTTTAGAGAATATAGTCTGATTATTGCTGCCAGATCTAGCCTCAGAGTTTCTGTAACTGTGTTTTATTTTAGCCCTGGTTGTATGAATATGTGTCTTATTCAGCTGTGTTGAAGGCCAAAGAATATAATTGGCTTTAACATGTAGCCATGATTTCATAGACTGTTACTGCTCAACTATAGCAATACCTGAGTCTCCATCGTATTGTCCTTGGCAGATTTTGGGCTCTCTGCCATGAGTATACAAAACATTGTGGAGGCCATTTTGCTACAATCACGTTTTCCAGAAGGTTTGACCAGTAATGAGTGGCAGTCCAAAATTTATAGAGGTGAGGAAGTAATTGGGCCCCAAAAAGACAGGGGATAATGGTAAAGACACCTAGGGGGGAGGACTCTGAGCCTCTGGAGGGGGAGGCACAAGGATAGCGACTGGTCCAGAAAGTTGAAGCTTGGGACGCCCCCTGTGATGAATATTGTGATATGAAAAATGTTTCAAAATCAGTGTAATTCAGCACGGGACACAGTCCTGCAGGATGTCCGGTCTTGGCTGTAACTTTGATGTTGCAATAAAGACTGAATCTGAAGATGTACACAAGCAGCTCCTGACTCCTGATTTGGCTTAAAGGAATCAACCACGACACTCACTTGTCCGATGCAGGATCAGAGGGGTCCAGAGTTGTTTGTCTCAGAGTTGTTGAGCGATTTGTCTTAAAATTAAATCAGGTGTAGATATTAATCCATATAATGTTTTTGCGAAGTGGTATTAAGATCCATTAAAAATAGAGTAAATGCAGTAATAATAACAGAGTCATCCAGTTCATATGGACAGGACTCTAAGCAACTCATCCTTCTTTTGTTGGTGCTAAGTCTTGCTTCAATTTTGGTGCGATTGGTCTCAAAATTTAATCAGGTCCAGATCTTCACCCATACAATGTGCCAACAAAGGTTGGAAAAGATCAGCCTAATTTTTGAGTTATCAAGCTGACAAGATCAAGTGTCTGAGCTGGCCTTCTCTTTGCTATCACCAAGTCGCGCTGCTTCAATTCTGGTGTAATCAAGGCAATATAATTCTTCGATGGGAATGTTTTAGAGTATCGATTTAGTATTTATACAGAGGTACTGCTGGTATCAATGTCAAAGTTAGAGTTTCACTAACGAACCCACTCCGTGGCACATGAAATGACAGCCACAGATGTGCACCTGGTTAACTGGATTACACCGAGACAAAATCACACAAAGCTGACCTATTACATTACATCTTTGGAAAGGTAGGGAGAGTGTGTAGGGGGCTAGAGATTGCAGAGGTTGGAGGGGGATTAGATGAGGGGAATTTCAAAGAAATTGACAATAAATCACACCAACCATTTGCCACAGATAAGTGTTAATAGGAGACAATGTAGCGTTATTAAAATGCACTATACAGATAGAACTGAATTGAAAGATTGAACTGAACCAGCCAACTCAGATATTGCAGTTACTTTATTTTTTACTGATTTAAACAATAAAACACCAAGAGAAAACAAAACACTCAGGTCATGTAAATTATCAAAGTTTCAATTTCACCTTAAGAAATTAACAGATTAGTTCCAAAAATCACTTTAATAAATATTCAGTTTTTAAAAAAGTATCACATCATGTAAATTACCCTTTATTGCTGAGTATACCTTTTAAAAATCTTTGGCACAAAGCTGATTACAGTGTAAATGTACAAATTATTGAAGTACTCACTCCATGGCATCAAATAAATTCAGTTCACTAGTCTAATGTCAGCTTATCTGCTTGGCAAAACATCAGTATCCATTTGTTGGCAGTTATCAGTTTACCATTGTGCATTAAAATCAATTTGAAGGTTGAGAAGGTTCTGAGAGTGACCCACATTTACAGATTTCCCAGTAAATACTTCAGTAGTTAGCAGTAAGGAAGCAGGATGTCATTCAGGCTGGGTGGGGGGCACACTGTTTGTGCAGGTCTATGCTTGAGCTGACCCTCCACCTTCACTGTCAGGCTTCATCTCACTGGTTGTTCCTCCGCTCTTTTCTCCCGCTACCAAATATAGCGATAGCAGCTGCAGCCAGCAGACCCACACCGATCGCGGCGGCTCCCACTCCTACAGCCGTCTGCACGGCATCACGCACCTGCAGAGTCACACAAACGTGCACACAGACCTGAGACAGAGTGGGCTTCTATAATCACTCAGCATTTTCCTGTTGAAAAAAAAAAAAAATCAATGAACAAAAAGTGACGTAGACTTTTTTAAAAAACCACACACACACACCAGTGTTATTGTCTCAGAAAGCACTGAATAAGACACCCACCTGTCGGGACTCTGGCTTGCCATACCTCAGCTCTGTCACAAAATGCTCACAGTTGCCTCGGAAGACACAGTACGGCAGCTCCTGACCCACCCGACTCCGAGCATCCTTCAGTATAGTGCCGACACTCCTGGGCTCATATTTATCATCCAGAAGGTTGTTGATGCTGAACTTACTGGTCCCCACCACATGCCACAGACTGTCCATCTTCACAATGGCCTTGTCATGCAAAACAGACATCATGCTGTTGGCGCCACCACAAGCTTCCTCACCTGGGAGAGAGAGAGAGAAGAATAACAAAAACCCACGAAAACAAAATAAAATGGATAACAAGACATCTACAATGGAGAATGAGTAAACTGAAGTATGTAACAGCAGCCCTCTCAGGCCCATGTTCTCACTTGGTGGGGCGAGGTGGATGATGTAATCATCTCCAACATACATGGCCCAATGGTTGTACGTCCCACGAAAAATCTCAATTAGGTCACCAGGTTTCGGCTTCTCATCATACTGAAAAAAAGACAAATCACTCAAGCAAACAAACACAGTAATCACCCATCCATCCATCCATCCATCCATCCATCCATCCATCCATCCATCCATCCCAGTCAGGGACACAGTGTTCTGCACTCTATCCCAGGCAACACAGAATACAAGACCGTCAATCAACCTGGAAGGGATACTAGCCCACTGCAGGAAATATACACACGCACACACAAACACAAATGCGCAATTTATAGGTGCCAAATAGGCTGAATAAACCCACGACATGTAAGCACTAGGTCTAAATTAAATATAGTAATAATAAAGAGGACTGCATAGCCTTTCCACTTACCATAACTTTAATTAACATATTTAGTTCCACCTATGGCAACATCTTATTGAAAATTTTACTATTACGCACCTATTTAAAACAGAAGTATATAATACTGTATACACCTTACTGAAAATAAATGCAGTTTGGTGAATGACGTGACATGCATTTTTATGTCTGAGATCATTATTTATTTTATTTTTTTTTTAATTCTTTAATAACCACATAGCATGCCTAGCAGTATTGCATGAAACCTCCTTACTATGAATATATTTTCAATGTTACAGCTCTATCAATACTGGAATTAATCGTTACATTGCAATTCACTTTGTCACAAATGTTTCTTAAATAATTAATGACTCCCATTACAATTATCAAGGTCCTCGACTCTGCCCAAAGAGGTGCAGAGATCTATAGTATGAGGGGAGAAATTAAAATACGGTAGGGCCACTAATTAAAGAAAATAAAAAATAGAAAAATATCTACTCCTTAGGCTTAGGGCAAGATACTACCTTAGTTATTCTCTTTCTTGGCCAAGAAATCCAGCTAAACATCCAAGAAATGCAGCATGTTGACATGTTGTCACATTCCCTGATGTGCAGAAGTACCTCTGAGGGTGAGCTAGTGGCAGTTATAAAATAATCCCAAGTTAGTTTGCTCAGCTTTGGAGGAGATTCCACCGAGCCAAAGGGTCTGCCTCTCTGTCAGTGGTGGGTAATAGCAAATAGCTCTTCGTAAACCAAATTTTCCCTCACTCAACGCTCCTTTCTCAGCAAGAATAGCTAGCATGATTGCTGATGTTTTATTGGGGCTACATCTGATTGGCCAAATGGTGTGAAAGCCCATTGGCCCGTGTGTCCAGGGCTGTATCTGATTGGTCAAATGTTCGCATGCTGAGTGTAAACCAAAGTATTTTTTGTTCCATTTTTTAGTTTTAAATTTTAATACTTTTTTCCCCAATTTTGCTTCTTTTTGTTTCACTTCAGTTTTAGCTGTTTTTCCGCCATTTTATTTCAGTTTATATTTTTACTGAGCTTCATAGTTTAGTTTTAATTTAAACTCAAGATCTACTTTTCAAGTGGCCAGTATGCCGAGATCCAGCAGTTCAAATAGGGAGCAATAGCTATTACTCTTTTACTCTATTATTACTCTAGCTATTGCCTTTCTACATAGTTAACATACACACAGCAAATCCAGACAAATCCAAGTAATTCTCCAAATTGAATAAGTGTAAATAAATGTATTTCTCTGCCTTAGTGGGACCACTGGCACTGGGAAAATGCAGCTAGGTAAAAATTCAAGTTGAAAATTATTTCAAGGGGAATGGTGGGGTCAAATCCTTGCAGGGGATGAACTTACAGATACATGTTTTGCAGTTGGCCCTTTACAGATAGGCGCATATTAACTCTTATGGCTGCTGGTACTGATATGTTAATGGACGTAGGCCTACTATACATCTCTATGTCTGTCATTTTCAGTTGTATCACCAGTGCCGCCCCTCCCTACACGCAGAACACGCGCTGTGTGTAGGGCCCCACGATCCATGGGGGCCCCATTTTCCGCAAGGG
>JAODKC010000002.1:9245018-9260632 GCA_026777985.1 Mormyrops attenuatus
TATATAAACAACACCCCCCCCCCCCCCCCCGCCCCCACCCCCCGGCCCCCCCCGCCCGCACTCCCCCCCCCCGGGGGGGGGGGGTCAGGGGGACCACATCTTAATTTGGCCCCCCCCCCCCCCAAGAAAAAAAATTATGTATTATAATTACAGAATGATAAAATCATTTTTGTCTTGGATCCTTCATGGATTGTCCCCTTTTTCTGCCTACACCATGCTCTACCCTAATACTGAACATATACTTGGTAAATCACCTGTCTTATAAAGAACTACACAGCCTTATCCTGTACTTTTCACAGACTTTTTGTTTTGAGGTAGAGCTTTCGTTCCAGATTTACAGGTATGACGTTCCATGCAGACAGTAAACACTGCTAATGCTGGTCACACCTTGAAGGAGTTTGAGTTTCTCTTTAAAGCAATGCATTAAAAAATCGTTTATATGGGAACGGTTTTGAGCATTCCCGATATGCCGAAAAACTAATAAACACTAACGTTTAGTAAAAGCAAGAATGATAAATACATAACCTATATAAAGTAGAAATAATGTATGTACAGTATATCTTCATCTACAAGAATAAATATAGTCACGCATTGCTTAACAACAGGGATGGGTTCTGAGAAATGTGACACTACGCGATTTCGCTATTGTAAGAACATCATAGTCTTTTTACACGAACCGAGATGGTATAACCCGCTTCACACACAGGCTATACAGTAAACTTTTTTAAAAATAGGAGTACATTCTAAAATAATATAATGTACAGTATAGTAAACAGATAAACCAGCAATATAGTTGTTCAATTTATAGTTATCATTATCAAGTATTATGTACTGTACATAACTGTATGTGCTATACTTTTATACGCCTGGCAGGGCAGTTGGTTTGTTTATATCAGCATCACCACAAACACGTTGCGGTATGACGTTACGACCGATGTCGCTAAACGACAAGAATTTTCCAGCTCTGTTTATAATACAATGTAACCACCTTACTACTGTACCGTCATTAATCGAAACGTAATTATTCAGCGCATGAATAGTTGACTCGCTGATAAACAAATGCTAAACACTTTTTGCTTTATTCCTTTTTTTCGTAAAAGCGAAAAATCTCTTCGGATTTCTTCCCCTCAATGAAAACAGGTAGTAATGCAGGTCTTTTGTAAAAGCAAACTGGCGTAAAATGAACGTTCGTCAAGCATGGGGGATACCTTTATGTGTGTTGTATTTGCAGGCTTAATCATGAAATTTGAGAAACTAAAACCTAACAATATTTGCATAGGCGATTAATAAGTAACTGTCATTTACATGCAGTTGAAGTTAGCCGAACATTCCCGCTTTTCTAGTATATGATGCATTTAATTCGTTATTCAGTGTCTTCTTAAATAGACCTGAATAGAAATTAGTAAACCGGTCTAAAAAGCAGTCGGAACCTGATATGCGCGTTCATTGTTTCTTAGTGGGAATCTTTAAAATGTGACAGCAGTGTAGGCAGTCTTCTCTACAGCTACATTTCAAAGGAAACAAACTCGTCTGGCTTTGCTACTTAACGTTCACGCACTATAAACTATATACGGTGTTGTAATTACAGGATTTTTTTTTTGAAAATTAGTTTGAATGTTTTACACTTGGGAAAAATTGAACGATGTCTGCCTTATTTGACGGAGCGCCACTTACAGCAATGCAGTCCTCGCAGCCACTACAGACTAGTATCAGGTAAGTACTTCCTTTTCTGTATACCAGTATGGTTTATTTGTGTTGAAGACCACATTATAACATTTTTACAAGTGATTTATGTCACACTTTCCCTGTGCTAAGAGGTTATTTTTTAGACTATTGATTGCAAAATACATTATTTATATGGGTTTTCTTTTGTTGTTTTTTCAGCTTAACATGTTACAAATTACGTTTTTTATGCCTGCTGCTTAATTGTTTTTAATGGTGGTCATATGTTTCATATGCAGTGTGCAACCTTAAATTACTGTGCATAAATCTTTTTCTGCATTTTGTGTTATTTAACCATGTCAAATAATTCTATGTTGTGTCCTGGTGTGCTTTCATTTGTTTTTTTTTTCCCCCCACTTCCTTTTTCTTATTTTGCTTTTCATATACATTCACCCACATCTTCCATTGTTGTTTCAGCCCTCAGGAGCTGGCCCTAGAGATAAAGGCCTTCATCAGTGGGGTGGACCAGGCTCAAGGCCGAAAGCTGAGCATGCGGGACCATGCTCGCTGTGCCGTCCGTCTGCTGCGGACCGTCCCAGCCTGCCGGGGCGCGGCCCTGGAGCACTTGAGGGGGGTGTATGATGAGTATGTGTTGACCTTCCTGCAAGACCTGGAGGGGGAGAGCGATGGTGGCATCGGCAGTGGTGGCACCCTGGGCCTGGAGGACGTGATCCAGGAGATCCACAGTGTCCTCTCCGAGTTCATCCGACTGAACCCCAAGGCTTGGGCCCCGCTGGTGTCTGCCTGGGCGGTGGAGCTCCTAGGTCAGCTCAGTAGCAAGCATGCGGGTCGGCGTGGAGCTCCACACTCCTCCAGTCTGAACGAGCTGCTGCAGCTGTGGATGTCTTGCTCAGCCACACGGTCTCTGATGGAGAGCTACTCGCAGTGCCTGGCGGCCATGTTGGCTTGGTGCCCAGACGCCTGCGTGGATGCTCTGCTGGACACATCCGTGCAGCACTCTCCACATTTCGACTGGGTGGTCGCCCACATCGGCTCCTCCTTCCCGGGCACCATCATCAGTCGCGTGCTGGCCTGTGGACTCAAAGACTTCTGCGCCCATGGCTACCAGGGTTCCGCCGCCTCCCTCGAAATCCCAAATCAGCAGAGCTCTTTGGCCCTGACCTCGATGGAGAAGACTTGCCGCATTCCCAAAATTGGCTCCGTGGTGGGGATCTTGGGGCATCTGGCGTCGCGTCACGCTGACAGCATCAAGAAGGAGCTGCTGCGGATGTTTCAGGAGAGCCTCTCTCCTGTCCAGCCCTCTGCCGGTGCTGTGGTGCGTGACAATTCTCCCCAGCTGCGCCGCGCCACGGTGCCCTTTCTTCTACAGCTAGCGGCCCTCTCGCCCACCCTGCTTGGTGCCGTCTCTGCTGAGCTGGTGGAATTTCTGCGGCCCCCGGTGCTCCTGCAGCTGCAGGATCAGTTCCAGGCTCTCCAGCGTGAGGAGCTGGACAACATGGTGGGCCTCACTGTGCACTTGATCAGCCAGAGCCCTGCCGGCGGGCCTCGTGTTCTGCGCTTCTTGGTGGACACTGCCACACCAGCCTCAGTCATAATGTCGGGATCGGTGCCAGCTCCGCAGGAGGGCGTGAGGGAAGCCTGCGACCGGCTGCTGCAGCTCCTCCTGTTGCATCTCCATAAACTGGTTTATAACCGGCCCGATGGTGAAGATGTCTATCCTCTCTCGTCTTCCTCTTCCTTCTCGTCGCCGCCGCGCATCATCCCTTTCCTGGAGGAGCTGCAGGGGCATGTGGGGGAGCTTTGTGCCGAGACCCTTCGGTTGGAACGCAAGCGACATCTCTGGCTGCACCAGCTGCTCTGTCTGCTCTCCGTGTACGGGGGCCCTAGCGTGGCCACCGAAGCCTTGTGCCGACTCCTGACTCTGGCTCGCAGCCCGGATGAGTTGGCCCTAGCATCCCAGCTCCATGCCCCTCTATCTACCTGTCTGCCTGGGCTCCTTCCGGCTGTTGTCGTGCGCTGCGTGGCTCAGATCCACACCCAGAGCCTGGGTAGCAAGGAGCTTGGGCAGCTGCTCAACAACCTTGCATCTGTCATACACAGCAGCGAAGATGAGGCCAAGGGAGCCGGCGGCGCGGTGGCACAGTCCTCCATGGCGGCCCAGGTGGGCGCCGCCATCTCTTCCCACCTGCACGATTTCTGCCCGCTGCTCCTTCACGGAAACCCGGCCGTGTCGCAAGCTGCCGCACGGCTCCTGTCCTGCAGCCAGCTGTCCCGCACTGCCTCTCCCGCCCAGCTGCTTGTCATCTCCAGAGCGGCGGTGGCGCATTTCTTTCTGGCCCTGCGACAAAGGGCGGGATCCAGTGTAGGAAAAGACACGGGGGGAGAAGAGGTGAGCTATTCCATCCGCTTGCTGTCCCGCTTGGCCGCCTTCTCCCCGCTCACCCAGAAGGCAGTGCTCCAGCAGTTGGTGGAAGGTGCTCTGCACAGAGGGAATGCTGACTTGTTTGGCGGCCAAAGAGAAAATCCTGATGGAGACTTATTTTCCCCATCCCTAACACCAGACTTGGGTGCTTCTTTGCTTGATATCAACTGCAAGTTTGGGACGACCGTCAACTTCTCTGGCAGCGTGTGGTCTGTTTTTCACGCCGGGGTCATAGGGAGGGGGCTGAAAACCCCCCGCTCCCTTCCACAGTCCAGTCCGGATCAGGTCACTCAGAATGTGCAGATCCTGCTAGCGGTGGCCGTTCATTGCTGCAGCTCGAGCAGCGGAGGTGCCGGCAACGGTGCGGGCACCGGGGGCACGCGGTACCAGTTTCCTGAAGAACCAGCGCCCATTAGTGCTGAAGCAGCAAAGGTGATTGCCATGGCTCTGGTCGAGAACGTCTGTCCTGATGTGGCGAATGGAGAGCTTGTCTGGCCTCCGGAGGAGCACGCCAGGACCACCGTAGAGAGAGATATCCACATCCGCCGCTGCTTTAAACGGAACCCAGTCCTCTTTCACCTCTTGCGTGTGGTTGCTGCCGGCCGGCCTGCCCTGTGCTATTGCTCAGTGGTTCTACGGGGCCTGCTTGCCACACTTCTGGCCCACTGGGAGTCGTCCAGAGAGCCTACGACCCTTAATTCTCCCTGGCACCTCCAAGCCTCCTGTCTCCTGGTGTCCTGCATGGGAGAAGGCCAGCTTCTGCCTCCTGTGCTGAGCAACGTCCATGAAATCATCCCCCACCTCACACCCTTTGAGGTCCGCCTCCTGCTACTGGCCGTGTGGGAATACATGCGAGGGAACAGCCCCATGCCGCAGAAGTTCTCTTTCAGCGCCGACAAAGGTCTGTTCTACAGAGACTTTTCCAGGGATGGAGATCTTTCTCGCTACCTTGCTCCACTTTACAGCGTCCTACACAAGAACATTGATCAGTTGGGTCATTTGTGCTGGCGGTTCCAGCTCTCGTAGAAGAGGGAAGGACAGTGACACTGTCAGAGCTAATGGCAGACGGGAACTGGTAGATGGAAGGGGGTTATATTGTGGAATTTCTTTCTTTGTAAGTTAGAGTACAATTTAGTTACACCACTGCAAATTTACACAATACAGTTTTTTCATGTTTGCCTATTCAAGCAGATATTGAACCTTGCTTCAGCTGCATTTTTTGCCAGAATGTAACATTTCCACACAGCTGGACACTTGTTGCATATTATGCTATGATTTAAGTACAGTGCTGCAGTTTGTGTAGGCTTTCATTCATTTCTGGTATTTCTTGTAAACAATCTTTTTCTATTACACTGAGAGAAAGTAAAAATTTCTAAGATTTTTGCTGGTGTGTTGTTGTATATGGTGGTTTGAGTGGTTGTTTAACAAAAGATGGTTCAGATGATCTCAGTTGCATTCTGTAAAAATTCAAGCAGAAAAAGGGAAAGAACAAAAGGGGCCAACATTCAAAGTTAAGAAAATAGTTTCAAATAGACTTCAGAACTTAAATTTGAGGGGGATCTGGGGGGTTCCAGGACCCCCAATAAGAGAGAAAATATGTGTGGGGTGGGTCCCCTTTAAAATGACCATATTACACAGAGATGGGCAGTTGTATCCAAAAAGTGCCATTGGGAATGTGGGTTTTTGTCGCATCTCCCTTATTAATTACTAATTCAAGGACTGATTGAAATTGTCCTCACATCTGGGTTTGAACAGCTGACCTAAAGGTTATCCCAAAAATCTGCATACACACTGGCCCTTTGTGGGTAAGATTGCCCATCCCTGATCTTGTAATACTCAGTGCCAAGTGCTCTGCCCCCAGTCAAAGTAATGCACATTTTTCTAATGCTCTCTGCTGCCCCTTGTGGCCCTGTGCTGAGTGATGAATGGATTATTGCATGGTATACAACCAGAGAGAACTCAAACTTATGGAAAATCAGGGCTTGTCAATAAGGTGTATATTGGTACAGACCTGATTTGAAGCATTGTTATGCATATTGATACTTTATTTATCCCTGTAAGGAAATCCCTCTTTGCCTACTCCATCCTGCTCTCCCTGTGATTGACATATAGGTGAGCGCAAGCTTAGGTGGATGGATGGATGGATAGATAGATAGATGCTTTATTGTCATTGTAAATACAATTAGATTTAGTTTGGAACGCGCCAGCAGATGCTCAGCATATTTAAAATTAAATAGATAGGATCACAGCAAATGGTCACCCACCTAAAGCACCAGTGGAGCTGGGGTTAGGGGGCTTGCACAAGGGCTCACAGATGTGACTTATTTTGAGGGCAGGCTCAAGCCAACAACCTTTTGATTACAGGCACAGAGACTTAGCCCACTGAGCCACACGCTGCCCCCAAACTAGATCGTGGTGACCTGGCAGTTATTGAGGCCTGGTTGCTGTGAGACTGCTGGAGTTGTGCCGCCACAGCTAGGACTATTCAGGTCACTCTGTGCCGAAACTTTAACAAAATCGCTAACAGTGCATCTGTACAGTACAGCCCCCCCCCCCAGCATGTGGACAGTATTACCTCAGAAATGTGGCGCAGAAGTCACCATGTAAAACACTGTGGTCTTTAGCTTGGGCAGACATTGTTGGGCTGTTTAGCCCATTTTCCAGCCCTCTGACAGGCTCGTCTGATTGACAAACTTCCACTGGTTTGTGTTCCGTCTCTGGAAAAACCACACATTCTATGGCCTGCCAGACCTGGCTGGCTTATACAGAATTCACTAAAACAATTCCTACTCAGATTTAGCTCTTTGTACAACAAACATTGCCTTATATATAAATTCGTTTGCGAAAATTGACAGTTTGTACAGCATTTGATGAATCAGGAACTTAGACCTTTTGACCCCCCCCTCTCCCGTAAATGCAGCGGACGAAGAAAGGCCTCCCGCAGCAAAAGCACTGAAAAGCCTGGGTACCAAAGCTTGTCAATATCATTGTTTCCAGGTGTACGTGTTACAATCATACTCGTCATAGAACTGTTACCCAGTGAAAAATAAGTGTTTACGACTAGAAACAAACACAGTGTGCTGGGATGGTCGTATTTCACTTCCAAATAATTGTCGGTTCGGTACTTATGATTTATTTAAATGATAACATAAAATTTTAACTCCAAATCGTTAACATCATTATTACAAACACAATTATACAGCATTGTGTAAGTGTACAGCTCAAAACTCTCAGGTTTCTTTAACTGAGAAACTTCCGCAGCACGCCGGGCCTGATAGCCGGGAAAATGTATCATGCCGCTGACCTACAGCGCTGCACCTCTGACCAATAAGAGCCCAGAGAAAGCTTGGCGAGTAACGCCTTCCGTCGAATTAGCCAATCAGGAGTGGCTGACGTGTCCGTGTGGACAGAAAGGAAGTAGGGGGCTGGCCGAAGAAAGCAGAGCTTAACCAAGATGGCTGCTTTCACGGGGAGGTAAAAAGATTAGTGTTATAATTAAATGAAAATGTGTCTTAGGCTTTGCCCGTATGCTCGACACAGTGTAATTACTGTAATTGCAAACGTTAATCTATTCTACAAATACACACAATTGTAGCATTATTTTACTTTGGCGGATATGCGATTTGTAATTATGTGGTAAACTGCATGGCCACCTTTACATGTATCAGAATCATAATTGCTGTCGTCCTCTTAACTTTACTATTAGTCGAAATTGCTGCTTGCTAAACGTATGATAACTTTTGCACGTCAGGTATTGCAAAATAGCGTAGCCGACGATGGTGTAGGAAGGAGTTGGTGTCCAACGTCAGATACCGGCACCCGATCTCAGATGTGCGGATTACTTGCCTAACGCGAAGAACGGCACTGATGAAGCTAGCTGGCCAGCTAACCGCTTAGCGAAGCGACTTGTTACTTACATAGTGCTTGGCATTAAGCTGAGACTATACGCTGTTATGTGTCGCATTTATTAAGACCGTAAATGCATGTAATTTCATTTAAGTTGATTGTTGGTTGTTAAAAAGCTTGTTGTCCGAATGCGATTGAATGAATGACACTGCTGTCATCGTCTGTTGATCTGGATAAGCATGCACAACTAAAACCTGTTCGATTTCTCGTGGCTTTAAATGATCCTTCTCAGATTAAGTTAAAATAGTATTAGCTTCATTAGCTTTATGGGATGTTTATATGGACAGTTACTCAAGTTGGGATTACATCACACTTGCATCACACATTTGCGTCCCATGGGCATTTGCACTGTTACAGTATTGCGTATGATGAAAGCCCACCAATGAAGATGAAACCCTTCATTGGAAGTCAATAGGCTGAACTGAGCGTAAAGCAGACGTGAAAATTTAGTCATGATTCTACATTACGAATTTGTCCCTTAGTTTCACTCTTCGTAATTTTTTTTTAAAAAGTATTAATCCCCACCGTGTTAGTTGATAAATATTAAAACATCTGCACGACTTTTTTGGGGAACAGCAATATGAATTCTCACCCTCACCAGGGTTAGCCATCTGAAGGTGGATATAAATGTAATGCTTATCACAACAGTCAGCTCATTACTCTTTGTAAATTATGTTATGGAATTAAACCTGATTTTAGTGTACCATTACGTCCCCACATATAAATTGGTGGCTATAGTATTTGTGTGAAGTATTGAATGTGAAGGAAATCCAAAATTATGCATGTATTTTTTCTGCCCAGATTCTTTGTTTAGTTTCATCCTAAACACCATGTCTTCTGTCTGGCCTCCACACCTCTCCCCCATGTCTTGTATCTCTGCTTCCCTCTCCTGTCTTTCCTCTTTAGAATGTGGATGTTCTGGGCAGCTTGGTTTTCCTTCTTTCTCACCATTACTGTGGCCGTGGATCGTGGCAACTTCAAAACCTGTGACCAGAGTGCATTTTGCAAGTAAGTCTCTCCCATGGGAACATGCCCTTCTTACACATTTCATCTGGGGGTCATTCTGCGTGCTGCTGATGTTCCGCGAAAGCAAAATGGCAGATAATGCCGGCTGTCTGCCATTACATTAGCTAATGTGTAACACAGCCTCAACTTTAACAAAGTTACTGAATATCCTAGAGCCAGGCTTTTAAGTGTTCATCTTAGAGAACCAAGTCTAGAAGCTCTTTCTATCTGCCATTATGCTATTAAGATCCCCGAAAGAATCTTGAATGCATTCGTTGAAGACTGTTTGATAATTCAGGTGGTTTAGTGTCTGGCTGGAACAAAAACGTCTTTGTGCTCATCTGAAGGATTGTAATTGAATTGTCCTGGAACAGGGCCATTGTACAAAACATCTACACAAGCCACCTATTTTTTCCTGGGTCATCCTCAGATGTGATCGTCATGAGAACTTTGTTAATGGTTACAAAGGTTGGGATAAAAGCATATTAGAAATGGTTGACTAGAAGAAGAGAATTCCTGTCCTATTGGCCGGTGTGGAACTACAGAGTAAACTGTTGAAATAATGATTGATAATTTACGATGAAATGTAGTGAGAACTAAACTGTAAATAATTTGCAGATCGCACCAGTATTTTGTGTGCAGTTGGTTAATGCCGGTGAGATATTAGTAGTTTTTAAATCATCTAGGGAGAGATTTATTCCGACTTGTCGTGTTTATTATGATCAGCTTGTGTGTGTGTGTGAGTGATGTGTGACCAGCTGCTCACGGCATCCTTGTCTGCAGGCGGCAGAGGGCCATGAAGCCAGGCCAGTCCCCGTATCGCGCCCTTCTGGACACACTGGAGCTCAGTGACTCGCGCCTCACTCTCCAGCTTATAAATGACAACAACAAGGTCTGACTGTCTGCTCGTCACTCCCCGATGACTTTGCACTGAATAAAAATTCCCCTTTGGAATCAATGAAGTTCATCTAAGATTCCCTGAACATTCAACCAGTCATTCCTTTACCCAGCTGTGGGGTTTTCTCGAAGGAAATGTAGAATTCTCTCTGTGCTGATCTGTGGCTTCTCCTGTTATCTCTTTAATGATACTGACTTCTGCATGCACTTTTTCCCCCCCCCTGACGGAATCCAGGTGCGGTTGCTGCTTGAGCTTTACCGTCTCCAGGGCAACATGACCCGGGTAAAGATCAATGAGTTGAAGCCCCTGAAGCCTCGGTATGAGGTGCCGGACATCCTAGTCGCGGACCCACCTACTGAGCCGTGAGTATACGCAGGATGACTCGATGCTGCTTGATCTGTACTGATCTAACTAGGCTGCTGATCTCTGACCCGGGTTCTTGGATAGCGTGCCGTCTAACAGACGTCCCCTTGCCTGCAGTCTTTCGGTGGTCTCCCGGGATGAGAACGGCGTGGTTCTGTCGTTGGGCGCCGAGGCTCGCCGCCTCATTGTCAGTGCCCAACCCTTCCGCCTGGACATCATGGAGGGACCTCAGGTTCTGTTGTCGCTCAACTCCCGTGGCCTGCTGGTGTTTGAGCACCTGCGTCCTCGGAAGGACACGTGAGTAGAGTGTCCTAATCACTCTGCGTGCTCACACTCAAAGGTTACACTCTATACTCTGTAAAATGGAGCACAATGAAGACACTGGTGTGGTGTTTGTAACACACACAACATAAAGTGTTGCATGGTTTGGATGGACTCAGTCAGCCCACTGAGTTTCTGCAATCTCAAGGTTGCTTGTTGTGTAGTGACAACATTGTTGAAATCACACAGTGACCTGATTTGCTTTTGTCAAGTCAAGTGGACTTTTGTCATACCATCCATACAAAGGTATACAGTGGCACCAAATAATATTCCCCCTGGATTGTGGTGCAACTTGCAAACAGCAAGTGACAAAGGGAGGGATTCACTATGCAAAGTGCACAATGCAGGATGATGCAAGACAAGGGACTGAACTCAAGGACACGCATACATAGTGCATTAATGTGTGCAAACAATGATAGCAGCACAAACTGGAATAAATATAGTGTAGGTTTCCTGACAAATAGATAATTAGTCAGGGAAAGTGACCAGTGCCGTTGGGGAGGAATGTGGGTATTTTTAGGCATGGGTAGGGGGGTTAGGGATGGTGTTCAGCGTGAGGCAGCCGTGAGGGAGAAGCTGTTGCTGAACCTGGCAAATGTGGCTCAGATGCTCCAGTAGCTTCTGTCAGACGAGGAAGTCCATGAGTCCATGGGAAGCGTGAGAAGGTTCCTTCTCAAAGCTGGAGGCTTAGCAGCCGCAGAAAGGGCTCAATTGGTATTTTTCCCTTTTTTCCTCATCTGCTATGCACTAGCTGCTAGGGGTGTACCAGTCCGATATTCAGATCGGTGTTGGCACAAATCCATACCAATTAGACAGATCGGGTATCTGATACTTATTTTGTTTTCCGCAGTCTGTAAAAAGATGGCTCCTATTTCTTGTTAAATTGATTTGTACAGTCAGTCGCACGGTGACTCTCGCATTTTACTTACATTTTTTCGTGGCATTCTCGCTGAACGCTAGTGCTGCCACTCAATCTATTTGTCAATTGGTGGGTGTGAACGCAGTGATTTCCGCCTGCTGTGACATCATGTGCATACACTTCATAGTAGGAGGAGCGTAAGAATATCGGATAAGAGGGTAACGATCTGGAAGTATTTTACGCTTTTAACAACAACTCGGACAGTGATTTGCAATTTTTGTAAAAGCAAAGTTTTGAGGGGTGGATGTAGCGTTTAGTGGAAAACCCCACTTCACAAAGTACGTGTAAAAACAGGCGATGCAAAGCAAATGGATGAATTCGGAGCCATTAGCTTGGGCTGTTTTGCCTACTTGCTGTAGCTTTTCATATAGCAGGGAAGTGTACATGTCTGATTTGCATTTTCGCTATTCTTAATTCAGAAGAGAGAGATCTCTCTCGCTGTGGGGGGGGGGCGGTAGCGCACTGATTCTCATGCTCTCTCTCACGCACCGCAACATGACGTGCACACACGGACACTCTGCTTTTAGTGATGGTGTCGGAGATACCTAAACACTCAAAAGTATAATTACATTTCATTAGAGTCTGCTAACAGTGCTCGAGTCTTGCTTGGCGGAAACGCAAGCAATCTGTCTAAACATCTAGCGGAAGTTCATCACGTGCATGTAGAGAAATGTGCAGTTTGCGACTGCTTGGCTCGTAGTTTCTGTCATTGCCCCGGGTATGTTATGTTTGCTAGTGGCCTGGAGCCCACACACGGTGTTTATACAAATATGGATTAACAATTAAAAGTAACCATTAGTTGGCTGATTGTTAATAATAAATTCAGAGTATACATTTGTGTGTGTGTTTGTTACATTGTCTTACAAAGTTAGGAAAATGGTATTTAAGTCAAGTATTTAAGCCTGATGTTTCCATAAACATAGTAGAATAATCAGTCTCCTCTCCACAGTGAGACATGCAGCTAATTAATTAAACGCTGGTATCAGATCGGTACTTGGGATCGACCAATACCCAAAACCCAGGTATCGGTACTGATATCGGAATTGAAAAATCAGACCAGTGCATCCCTACTACTTACTGCAGGGACTTGCAGTCTAAGGGTGATGATACATGGGGCAAATTTTTGTGATAATCCAGATCCAAATGAGGTGTCCTTTGTCTCAGCAACATTGCTCAATGCAGCCATGTGTATCATCACCTTAAGGCTTTGCAATCCTCAAAAAGAGATGGGGATGTAGCTGGTCTGGATGCTCTGTTACACCCGTGGGGGAGGAGACCTTGTGTCACTCAGCCTCCACAGGAAGTGGAGGCGCTGCTTGTGTTTTTACTGAAGAGGCTCTGATGTGTCTGGCCGGAATTAATCTCGTCTTCAGATGTGCCGTAATTGAGGGGCCCCTTTTCTGTGCTTGTGAATAACGTTCTGATGTGCTGTGCCCGTGTTTGTGTTCAGCTGGTCCATAGACCTCCAGATAGTGGCTGAAGCCAGCTGCTCGCACATGAGAAACGACCATCTGGGCTCCGACATTTGGACTGTGAAGCCATCGCAGGGATAGCACAGGGTGCTCACCGAACGGTCATGTGACACTACGAGTGTTCATTAGACTGAAGTGACTGTAATTAAACTGGGAGCGCAAACACCACGGAACCAGTGTAAGGCACCAGTTGTGGGTCCCATCTGTGACAGAAGGCAAATATTGTCACAGTTACTGGTATTAAAATTCTGATGGAATATTGGCTGATATTAATTTAAATTAAATGGACACCAGTAGTGTTAAATCATGCTTTCCTGATTGTATTGTCACCTGAAACAGCAGTAATATTCTACCTAATAAGCTTAAAATAATATGAACCCTCTAATGAGTAAATTGCTTGCATCTTACAAGTGAACTATGTCCACACATAAAACTTGTTTCGCTTTTGGTCACTTTGGTTTTTGTTGTCTAGTATTTCCATTCCAGCTGAGTGAGTGGTGACGTGCTGCTGTTGAGCTGTGTCACACCAACATACCAGAAAAGCATAGAAAGGGAACCTCAACCTGTTTTGACTTTGCTCTAGCCTGTAGACTTAATCATCCCAGGTTGACGACTTTGTTATGCTGATTTCCCATTTTTTTTGTTTTCGACGATGACATTTATCATGCTAACACCAAAGCTTCTGCTTTTAGGCGGATGTATAGAATCGCTGTTAAATCCGTAGGTGTTCCTTTAAAAAGTTGAGGTTGGGGTGATTTTTAATAGCATCTCTGCCGATGGTCTTTGAGGCAGTTGTGCCCGACTGAATAGTGATGTTTAGAAATGGCCCCTTTTTATTGGAAAAGAAAAACTGAGATGGCTGCTTGGATTGAGCACATTTGCCTGACGCAATCTTTAATGAAATTTTACAATTCTGGTCTGAATACTGTTGTTTTTTCCCCCGCATTGGAGTTGCAGTACAATTTAGGTTTGATTTAAATTAGTTTCCTCACTCAAATGTGTCTTAGATGGTCATAGATATTTATCATTCGTTTTAGTCGTCGTTATCATCCTGTCATGTGACTTTTGGTCAGAGGTGAACATTTCGGGTCAAGGAAGTAAAAATCCAGACCGAGATTTTGTTTCGAACAACTAGTGGAGTATAAGGAGTCTGTCACACAGTACTCAACTGGTTGTTCGAAACAAAATCTGGATTTTTACTTCCTGGACCCGAAATGTCCCCCTCTGCTTTTGGTACAGTGTCCCTTCGCTTATCTGTCCCCTTTTCCCCATGTTAACCCCCATCCTGCATTACACGGAGGATTGACTCAAACCTTTTGATTGCAAAGTAAATCGAATGTCAGCTATTTAAAGGTTGTGGCTTGGAGGGCCCTGCGCATTAGGCGGCTGGCATGTCTGTGAATCGGCGACATTCTATCTCTGTTTCAGAGGATGGCGTTGTAGCTTCACACCTCCGAACTTGGGACTGGATAAGCATATATGGAGGCTGTATGAAAGGCCTGTAATAAGCAAATAGTGTGTTTAAGAAATAGGCTCCAGTGCTATTGTGAAAGCAGGAAATAAACTGAGCGTCCCTGGCCTGGCCTCGTGCCTGTGACTCTTAGTAAGAGGAGGTGCAGTGGTCTTGTTTCCTGGAAGCTAAACCAAATAACATGATGCTGTTACAGACAGGATGTGTGGTTGGACTCGCTGAACTGCAGGCTGGGATTTTTCCCATGGCAGTAATCCGATCTGTATTTAAATAGTATACCTATTAATTGTCCACAGGTCCTTGATTTTCTTTTTGAAGTTGTTGCCGTTTTGCAGGTTGCACTTTGTGCCCATAAAATTTTTCCTTTCCTCGTTCTCCTGACTGACTTTCCTGTGACTAATTAAATCTACTTCCCATACACCTCTGCTGATTTGAATTTGTCTTGGATGAGGGATGTGGCCGTTCATATAAATTCTTTGAAGTGCTGAATTAACTCAAGTATTCCTTTCTTCTCTGTGTGCTTGGTTTTGATAGTAATTCAGCTTTTTTTTTTCCCTTTCCGCTTCCCTTTCTCCCTTCTTCCTCCCAATTCCTTCCCGTGTCGCTGTGTTTTACCCCCCAAGTCAATCCGACCCAGAGGGGTCTGAGCGATCAGAGGATCCTGCCAACGCGGACCAGCCTCCCGCAGAGAAGGTGGGACACCCCTCTGACTTTGTGGCTCTTTCCTCCATCTGTTCTGTTATGGTTTCTCCCCCCCCACAGAAAGTCTGACTGGTGGTGGTATATGGGAATGGTAATGTAGTTTTCAAGGGGTAAATTCTTGGTGATTGGGGTATAGATCAGCTGCCCGCTGCATGGCGGCGTCATGCTTTGTCGCTGTCCTTTGTCCTCCCAGCTTCTTAGGTGGCGTTACGCGTCATTCGCGTTTCTTTTCTTCCAGGCACCTGACGAAGAGAATACAAAGGATGAGGAGCCTGGGATGTGGGAGGAGACGTTCAAGTCGCACACGGACAGCAAACCCAACGGTGTGTCCTGCTCAGTCACCCAGGCCTCTCGGGGGGGCGGGCGGCTTTTACGGCTCTGTTTCCTGGCACTGGGAGATGTTTGGAGGGGGTTGCGGGCACAAAGCACACCAATTAGGGACCAGAGTGGAA
>JAODKC010000002.1:9267316-9277988 GCA_026777985.1 Mormyrops attenuatus
CTTTTGTCCACAACCAAATCGCATTTGCCTTTTTTGTTTTTTTCAAGTTTGGTGGTTTTTTTTTGTTACGCTTTTTTAGCCGGCTTTTAAAAAATTTAATGGTGGTGGTTTTTTTGCCCCCCCCCCCCCCCCCCCCCGCCCCTTGTTTTCATTCTGTGCAGTGGATAGTTGAGCTAACGTTACTGTGAAGTTCTCGCTGCAGTGCCACAAATGACATGTTGTGTGATGATGTAATGAACACTGAGGATCTGAGTTAGCCTTCATGTTGTTTTGATACTGCTGGGACTGATGAATGTGTGGTGAGCAGGACCTCTGTTAATCTTCCTGCCGTCATGACAGAGGTCTGCTGAGGGAGAGCTCTACATAGATGATGGCCACACCTTTGCCTACAAGGAGAACAAGTTCATTCACAGGCAGCTGACCTTCGCCAACAACGCCCTCATCTCCCGGTCTGTTAATTTAAATTTTTTTTCTTCTTCTATCTTCTCCCTGCGTGTGGCGCACACCTGTAAAGTGGATAATGGAGAGTTGCACTTGATACCAATAATGTTTATATGCGTCTGTTTCCACAGCTCAGCCTCTGCTTCTGTTCTGTGCACATACACGCTGAGATGTGCTCTCTCCTCTTTCTCTTCTCAGCAATCTGGTCCCAGATTCCAGTTTTTCCACCGCATCCTGGATTGAGAGAGTGCTGATTATAGGGGCTCACAAGCCCAGTAACATCATACTGAGGGCTGCTGGTCAGTGAATACGTCTGGCACATGCCTACGTTATCCTTCAAATGATTATATATTTAATTCAATATTACTGAATTCATTCTTCCTCAGATGGCACAGAATCTCCATTGGAATTTGAGTTTGATGCCACCTTGTCAGTGTTAACCATCCGCAAACCAGGCGTCAACGCTGGAGCCAACTGGATGATGGTGTTGCAGTAGTGCGACGCACGTCAGCAAGATCACGCACCGGCAAGCTGACACTGATACATGGGAACAGGACTGCACTGATCTCACACACACACACACACACACACACGGCATTCTGGGTCAGAATTGTAAGAATGGGAACAAGGTATGAGCAAGAGTCTGTAAAAAATTTAGATAAAGTAGCATTTCACCTCTTTTCCCAGAATTCTTTGATGGTTACCGCTGCCCCTGTGAGCGGTTCGTTCTTAGATATTATTAGTTTTAATTTTGGTCTGAAAATCTAAATGATTTGGCAGTAATGGCACTTATGTTCTAAATATTGTCTAGAATGTTTACAAAGGCACTTCCTGATTTAACCCTTCAGATGTCACTCTTTGTCCTCACCCCCCTTTTGTTGATGCATGAGCCTGAAAGTTATTTGGGGAATAAGGTCTGTTTGTTTAAACCAAACTTTATAAGTGGCCATATTAACTTTCTACCCACCGACCATAGTAATTCCAAGGTCTTTTTTTTGCTACAGACACCTTTTGCTTTTCGGAAAAGGCAATTATAGACTTAGTTATTCCAATATTGAATACTGTGGATCTTGATTTACGGTTATCACCTAAAAGTAAGCATCGGCCAATTTGGATGTTATCCCAGTTTGATTCTTCATTTAAAATTTGTAAAATTTAGGTTTGATTCTTCATTTCAATGTGACTTTACACGAATATGAATCTGACCTGTGAGCCGTTTTATTTCAGTGAAGGGGTTTGGTGATCAAAGCTTGACACAGGGAGGTGGGGTTGGCTTCGACATGGTGAAGCCGAAAGGGTGGAGAAGCCTAAGGGGCCAATTCACCTGTGAAACCACATTGGCGATTTATTTCTTTTCCTGTCTCTGTGTACCATTTTTGTTTTTTGTACTTGATTTTTTTTGAAATGCACTTGATTTGAGCCTCCCAGTGTTCTGTATTTGAGTTTTTCAAAAGTCGGTCCCAACTTAAAATTTTGCCCAAATATGTGAGGTAAGGGATTAGGGTGTGACACTAGTCCAAAGTGTTTCTTAAAACATACTGTCTTCTGCTGTCGAAACTGACTTTATTAAGGACAAAGATGTTTTGTACCTCCGGCTAGGTATTAAAGGGTGCATCTGCTCTGAGAGCAGGGTGACTACCAAGCCAGCGCCTGGCTGCGCCGCTGTGAAGTACAACATAATTCCCTGTCGAATTCTGTGTGTTTAATCTGCAACATTGTCCTTTTCGAAGTCAGTATTTCACTACACTGAGGCAAATGAATGGCATGTCATTGGTTTTAATGATCAAGTAAATGGTTGGTCAGGACAGGGATATTGCCAGAACTAAAATTTTAGTGTCCTCAGCATCACTGTTTGTCTGTTTTAGTGTAATGCTTCTTGGAGAATTGATGTGAATAAAACTTTTTTTTTTTGACCAAAATGTCTAAATGGGGTGCTGACACAGATTTGCATAAAATGGATGGGGTGGTGGAAATAAAAAAATAACCGTACATTCCCAAAGTTTGATTTCAATTTTTACTGTGTCCTACCTGTATGTACCTAAAATAATGGTAATTGCAGCTGGGGGTGGGCAGTCAATGTGCTGCCATTTCAATGGTGTTAAGATGACTACATATTTCATAAGATTATTAAACAGGCAAAACAACGTTTTTTTCTAAAAACACGATTGGAAGACATTTCATAGCACATACTGTAAATATTTTTTCTATTTTTTAGGTAATTACCTTTAACAACTTTCAATGACCCAACCCGCAATGCACTTAAGTGATATTCGGATACTAAAAAATAAACTTTTTTTTTTTTAAACTATTAACGTTATGCTACCCCTGCAGGCACTCGTTCCTCAGTAAATGATATCAAGCATCAACCGTCGCTATTAAATTGCGCATTACAGGTACGCTGCATTATAGTGTAGCATAATAGTTCATGAAACGACATAGATTAATTCAGTGTCATTGTACGCATCAGCGGCGTGCATAGAAATATGTATTATTATATGACACCGCTAACAGGTGATCGACTGCCACCGGCCATAGCGTTTGTCCCACGTTGATGACGTCACACACCGCGGTACATATTCAATCATGGCGGCAGAAGGAGCAGACATGAGTAGCAACGGGGATGTGAGCTCCGAGCTAGGTCTGTTATTAAATGCATATTAATTTGATGTTGCCGAAAAATTGATGCGATTCTGGTGCGAAATTGCTAGACTGAAGAGAGCGGTGAGCCGGCCTTGATTCACACAGATAAGCTGCAGCCCCGGTCACCTCGCTAGCTGGCAGCTAACTGGGGAGCCGCATAGCGTTTGCCTTTGCAAACAACGTTGCGCTTGGAATATAATTTTTTGACTAGTATAAGGTAAACTCATTTGGGTTAAATAGCCTGAAATAATGGTGATTTTTCTAGTAATTTCTTGTAATTTTCCGCGTTCATAATTTTACTAGCGTTATAATTAAATTATTTTCCCTCAAACTCATTCAAAAGGTAACTTGACAGTATTTGCGTGTTTTTGCCAGCTGATTCGTGCAGTGTTGCTATAAACGATCAAAAGGCATAAACATTTCTCTATGGCCGTTATCTGTCTTTCAGTCATTCTACTTTTTATTTCACCGGTTTCAAGAGGAGGAAATTATTGACTGAGTGTTCTTTCACCTATATAATATTATATGAGTGGATTAGTGTCATCTACAGGTGTAATGTATTGTTTCAGGAAACTACACCTTTTGTATTCCAGAAAGTATAACAAATACACAAGTTATAACACTAATTATAACTACGGTGGCTATCTGTCAGTATGATACAGTGATAACGTATTTGGACGAACCTAGAAGTTTATCATGAGTTTGCTTTTAAGTTGTCCGTTTCATGGCCAGTGGATGGACTTTTGCCTCCTTTTTAAATTATTCTTCACAAAATAGTTAACGATCAGAAAGTGTTGGCGTTTTGTTGTGATTGAACTACGGCTGAAATAATTGTTAAAATAGCTTCACAAGGCATTTGTTTACCCCTTAATGAAAGGAAGAGAGTTCTGATTTTACATGTGTCCTATCCACTTCTTGTACCAATCTGGAATAATTAAGCATGGAATTTATGTTATTGATTTTAAAGGTGGAGATAAATGTGTCTGTGTCTGTGTTAGTGATAGGCTAACCTACATTAACAATGATGCTTAATTGAACAAATCACTACAAGAAAAGCACTGTTGCAACACAAACGCTGACCTCAGCATTCTGCTGTCCTGTTCAGAAACCCCCGTCCCACCCGAGGTCATGCCTGCCGACCAGCCAGAACTCCCACAACCCCCTCAACCAGAAAGCTCCCAGCCTGAGGAGGCGACGGAGCACACACCGGAGACGCAGGACGCCGGCGGAGCTGCACCGTACCCGACAGCCCTGGAGGAAGGCGATGACGAGGAGGGTGAGCTTCCTGTCGATTTCGACAGACTGTGGAGGGTGGCCCATGACAACCCACAGGAGTTTTCCAGCTGGACGGACCTCCTGCAGTACTGTGAACAAGAGGTGAGTGGAAACTAGGCGTAGTTTGTGATGAAAAGGAGCAGTGTTTTGTGTCACTGTTCCAGTTAGGTTTATATGAAGAGAGAACTACAGGCATTGATGAGACAACAACCAGCTATGTAAGGGATAATTCACGGCGAGGTGTGTGACTGTATGACAATAATCAACGGCATCTTGGCTGTAATGATTATTATCCTTATTATTGTTGATTATTTTCATATAACGGCACTCCTTGAAGTGCTTTATCCTGCCTACACCACAGCTAACGAAAAATAATCAGAAAATAATAGAATAACCTATTCATAGTTAATTTTTTCAGAAGAAAATTAGTTCAGTTAGCAATTGGTAATGTTTCAACGTGTTCTTAAAAATATAGTCCCTATAAGGATAGAATGTCTGGTAAGGCTGCTCACTGGAAGCGGCAAGTTCGTTAGGTTACCATAGAAACCATCAACAGACATCCGCTTGCATTTAGAAAACTAAGGAAAATTATTCTGATAAGAGTGAATGCTTATTTATGAGTGAAAAATCGCACAGGTTTTTATATTAACATGTTTAATGAAATATATAACTATTATTGAGTTGCCAGAACTTCCTGTACGGTTATGTGAAAATAATCGACACCCAGGTGACATCTCTGGACCGATAAGGAAGTAGTATTTGCCAAAGTCATACTATAAGGAATAATAGGTCCTGCCTGCACTCTGATTACAGAGTCACACGACAGCCTCTCGCCGGGCGCTGGGGGCTTTCCTGGTCAGGTACCCCCTCTGTTACGGCTACTGGAAGAAGTTTGCAGACCTGGAGAGGCGCGCGGGGAACTCAATCAGGGCTCAGGAGGTAGGTGGCACTGATGTGCAGAAATGAGATGTTGTTCCTGGTTCCAATTTCAGTCCTGCATTGCTGTTTAGGGTTGTAGGAGACCCTTCTGCTCTGCAGAGTCACATGCCTGGTTGTTTGAAGCAATAGACAGAAAACCCATAGAAAACGTTTGTCTCAGAACAGTGCTCTCGGTTCATTTTTCTATCATCTTAAATGTTACTAGTAATTTAGATGTGTACCATGTGATGTTTCTGCTTTGTCTGCCATCCTTAGGTTCAGAATATGTGATTTGGATGCACAGTCGACCGGTGTAATTTTCCATTTAAACTTTTAAGCTCTTATGGACGTAGGTATGCTGAGCTATAGACATGTCCTCCTGTCTGTCCTGCAGTGCTGCCAGTGTGGCTTATTCAGCAGTGAGACTGGTGTACCAATTCTCTAAGTTCACATAAGTTTGAAACTGATCTAGGGTGAGTTTCCCAAAGCCTTCTTAATGCTAAGTCATTCGTAAGTTCTGTGTTGCAACATAGAACTTACGAACAACTTGACGTTAAGAAGGCTTTGGGAAACTCACCTC
The DNA here is from genome assembly GCA_026777985.1 of Mormyrops attenuatus. Lineage (NCBI taxonomy): Eukaryota > Metazoa > Chordata > Actinopteri > Osteoglossiformes > Mormyridae > Mormyrops > Mormyrops attenuatus. The sequence continues at coordinate 9,273,171 of JAODKC010000002.1, forward strand.
TGTTTGGTATCTAGTGGAGTTCAGAAAGTTTTTTTTTGTCTGGATAAGATACAAGATATTCACTTTATTCAGGCATAATAATACAATGCAAGTGATAATAAAGTAGCTGTGCATTAATGGAGCAGGGTGTTGATAGTGAACGGCTGCTATAGTAATAGCACTTGTCATCATATTCCCACTCCACCTTCCAGAAAACCCACAAGATCCATCTGTTCCAGGAATACCTCTGAATGCTCTTAATGTTGCACTTTCTGCCTTTAGTTAAGCTCTTGTTTTGTTTGGAGGATTTTGTGGAGCTTCTGCTTACACTTTTGCACGGACATTCACTGGAAGCTCAGCCTAGCCGCACTTATGCTTAGTCGTCTCCTTGACAGCATGGATGCTGTAATGTGCTATTCGCCTCGCCGGTATGTCGCTATGGACAAAAGCGTCTGCTAAATAAAAAAAAAAAAATGTAAATGCTCTACATTTTCTCAAACGCTACCTGACTGGCAGTGCCGGTGTGTGACGGACGTCTACTTGCAGGTGTGTGTGCGCGGACTGAAGGCCATTCCTCTAAGCCTGGACCTGTGGATTCACTACATCACCCTGCTGCAGGACACCCTCAACATGAACCTGCCGGAGTCCACGCGACACATCCGCAGGTTGGTCCCAGCCTGCCTGACCGCCATGCTTTCTGACAGCAGCTTTTCTCTCTGCTCTTCAGTCTTCTGGCGGTTCAGTGGGGTTCATTGCTGGTGACTAATCACTGGACCGCAGGCATACCTTTGGGTGCAGTGTACTCTCTGTTCTTAGGGCAAACCGGCTGTCAGACCAAGCTCCTCTTGTACCAGGATTGTCCACTTGGTGTATTGCTGTAGCCATTATCATGTTCTGTAAAAGAGGTTTTTAGTAAAGTCAAACCAGTGACTTTATCATAAGAATAATATTATTAAGCTCTTATTTAGAATGTTTTAACTGCTTGTTTTGGGTAATGGATATAGGCCGTGACATTAAATGTCGTCATAACTCTGTAACTGGGGAGTCTTTTGACACTGTGGGACCTTGTGTTGCCAGTGCCTTCGAGGCCGCGGTGTCTGCCGCGGGGCTGGAATTCCACTCCGATCGCCTCTGGGAGATGTATGCAGACTGGGAACGGGAGCAGGGCGACCTGCGGGCTGTGACGGCCATTTACAACAGAGTGATGAGGATCCCCACACAGCTCTACAGGGGTCACTTTGAGAGGTACCCTTTTCGGCCCCTTCCCCTTCTGTCACACCTAAGTGATGTCACCCTAAGTGGTGTGGGCGAGTACGATCCTGACCATCCCAGCAGACCTGCCCAGCTCACCACATTCATTGTACTGGTCCATGGTGAGCAAGATAGCCTTCAGTAATGAGGATATGTCAATTGAATTGAACATTCTGACAAACAGCATATGAGCAGAGGGCAGCCGCCGTTTATAGGATTGCTCAGAATCCACTGCCTTTTTAGGGTTCGAGCTCACCTCTTCGCCCACCACCCCAAAGACCTCCTTCCCCCGGAGGAATACACGCGCCTCCGTGCCGAGTTTCAGCAGAGCCAGCAGGGCGAGACTGCCCCCGTGGAGGGGGAGGAGTCCGAAGAGAAGCCCCCCGGGGAGGAGGCCCCGGAGGACGGCAACACGAAGGATCAGGATACGGTGAGGAGGCGAGGCTTTTCTGGAGTGCTGTGTGAAGGAGGGCAATGCGAGAGCCGCCCCGGCCTGCCTCAGCGACTGATTAACGCTGCCTGTCCGGCCTGCCTCAGCGGCTGATTAACGCTGCCTGTCCGGCCTGCCTCAGCGGCTGATTAACGCTGCCTGTCCGGCCTGCCTCAGCGGCTGATTAACGCTGCCTGTCTCATCCAGGAGGAGGATGTGCAGAAAATGCAGGAGCTCCTGCTAGCAGACAGACAGAAGCTGTATCAGCAGACGGAGCTGGAGGTGGGAAAGCGGTGGGCCTTTGAGGAGGCGGTGAGTGACTTTCTGGCTCTCACAAAGCACTGGGTACTACATAGTGATAAAACGATTGCCGGGTTCATGGTGAACCACGATTAGTATTACCATTTCAACTTTGAATTAGCTGATTACCGTACTTTGAAGAACTCACCTTAAATCCTGTTCAGCATCAGTTACGTAGCATGCAACATGGGTTTGTCGTGTGTCAGTGAAAACATAGCGGAAGGCAGTGACAGCGATCTGGAGATTTTTAATGATGATGCGTATTTGATATAGGTTTCATACGTTTACAATAACGCATTTGCCATGCTTTTATTTTGGCATTTATGCAAACAAAAGTGCAGAGTGCTGGTAATTTTATTTGTGGTTTTCAATATAAAATTTGGTGAAACTGTTTAGTTACCGTATCAGTACTATCTGAACATTTTCAGCATGTTTTAAAAATATCTCGGTAATACTGATAACCATGATAATTTTGGTCATTATAATCGTGACATAACATCTTCCATTTAGTTCCTTCTCCGCCGGGTACAAGGTGGGGACATAGCTTGTAATTGCAGGAAGACACAGATAAGATGTCTGTCTACAGCACTCCTGAAATTCATGGCCTTCAGCCACTAGTGATAGTTTGGGTTCACCAGAAGGATGTGATCTGAACGCATCATGTTTAGGCCCTGGGATGACTTACTGCTTCGTCGATATCATTCAATAACACGTTTTATCGTTTTCAGTAATAACAGCCGTAAGGGTTCTGTGCAGTAACCCGGTATCCTAAACCCCAGTCCTGATTCAGCTTTGTAGACGCGTCTGCGTTATCAACATGGGCTCATAAACACATCCTGGCTATAAACTGCGTGAAGTGTCGCAATATGTTTGGGAATAAATATTGTCTAATATTGAATAAATAAGTTTGGGAACCAAATAACAGCTGTTTGCAGGCAGCATCAGAAAAGTTTTCCCTTTTCGGGCAATTTAAAGTTAAAAGGAGGATTTTAAAAGACTTCTTCCATCCTTACAAGCAAAGCAGAACCGTTAGTGTCACTGACAGAGCGAGCAGTGCTTATTTTGGGGGGAAAACAAGATTGATGATGTTGTGGTGAATGACTTGCCTTTTGATATAGTTGAGACAAAGTCATTTATTAAATTAATCACTAATGATAATTAGCCTCAAGAGGAATCGAGAAAGACATTTGTCTGGTAAATGAGATCTAGACATGTTAAATAAAATATTGAGTGGTACCATGCATGTGTAATTTAAGTGATGATGATGACGATGGTATTGATGATTATTAATAAATATGCTGATTTTTCAAAATTAGTAATTCCCATATCCCTAGGCGTGTTGGTGCGAGAAGACATCCTTTATGTAGATTTATTTATAATTAACTCCTTGGAGATTTCTCCATTATTTAGGATAATTAACTGAATTCGGTATCAGTGTCCCATTTGTGTTCAGTCAAGTGGGAACAAAAAACTCAGATCAATACTGACTCTCGCTAAGTGACTGGGATATTAATTTGCGCTGTTCCTTAATTTGTTTCCTCCAGATAAAGAGGCCATACTTCCACGTCAAGCCTTTGGACCGAGCCCAGCTGAAGGCCTGGCATGCCTACCTGGACTGGGAGATGAGCGAGGCGGAGCAGAGGGGCTCCGAGGGGGAGGACGATGGCAGCCGGGCAGGACGCAAACGTGTACTGGTCCTGTTTGAGCGCTGCCTCATCGCCTGCGCACTGTATGAGGAGTTATGGACCAAGGTGGGGCTCTGAGGAAAACAAGGGGTGTTTCTCAATTTGTGTACTCGACCTCAGTCGTGTTCTCCTCTACCCATTTTATATAGTTTTCCATTGCTGAAGACCAGTTCCAATTCTCAAGGACATAAGTACAGAGGACAGTAAGATTCCCCAGATGTCGTTCTTGCCCCGCCTCCAAATATCAAGGGCACATTGGTCGCATCCTCGCCAAACGAGACCAGCCCAATGATTCATTGTGTCCCAAGTTCATTCTTGGGAGGCAAGTTAGCAAGACCATTTATTGCCAAGTTCTTGGTATCAAGAAACACCCAACATCCAATCACTGGTCCCATGAGACCCAAGATTCCTATTGCTGTAATTATTAAAAGCTCAATCTAATTATCCTCTGATCATTTTTGTCCCGCCCCCCCCCACCCCCCCCGAGGCCTCCTGCACCCCTTTGTCTTTAACTGTAGCTCCCTTTTAGCTGTGAATTGTTTATCATCAGGGATGGAAATACGCCAGCATACCACAAAGTACAAAAGCATTAGTTAGTGTGGGGCTTCATGAATGTGACTGAACAGAACCTGACAGGGCAGTATGTTTGGCTGGCAATTCTATAATGAAAACACGATGCGTTGGTGTTGCTGAGGTGTGTGCAGATGTATATTCGCATCTGGGAAGACCAGCTTTATCCAGCTTTTCCTCACCGAAAGTAATGCTTCGGACCCCTTTAAACTGCAGAATTTGTTTTCATAGAGTCTATTGGATAGTCTTAACGCATTTTTGAACTCCTGTGTGTCTGTTGACGATCGCTGCGGTATCGCACCGTTGTCCTACTTTACCGTGACGTGTGTATTTGGCAGTATGTGCGGTTCCTGGAGCAGCACAGCGTGGAGGAGGCACAGGCCGTGTACCGCCGGGCCTGCGAGGTCCACCTATCGCACAAGCCCAGCATGCACCTGCAGTGGGCCACCTTTGAGGAGAGGCACGGTGAGACGCCCAGCTCGCGTCCTGGTTTTCTGCGCCACAATCTGGTGCCGCTGTACAAATGGAGTGGCCCGGCTCCCTAATTACACTGTGTTTCCCCCAATTCGGGCCTTTGGGACCTGCAGACAGTCCACGTTTTTG
>JAODKC010000002.1:9278088-9302261 GCA_026777985.1 Mormyrops attenuatus
CTTCCTTCCAGCTCCCTGATTACACTGAAATCATGGCTTAGGCCAGTGTTGCCCAGCCTGGTCCTCGGGGACCCACAGATAGTCCACATTTTTGCTTCCTTCCAGCTCCCTGATTACACTGAAATCATGGCTTAGGCCAGTGTTGCCCAGCCTGGTCCTCGGGGACCCACATTTTTGCTCCTGGAAGCGGGGAGGGAGCGAGAATGTGTGGGCTGTTTGGCAGAGAGCTGGGAGGGACCAAAAATGTGGACCGGCTGTGGATCCCTGAGGACCGGGTTGGGAAACACTGACTTAGGGTGTGAATGCTGGGAAACAGTTGCCCCCCAGCCATCCTGCCCTGTCCTTGCCTCTCCTATGACACCTCTCCCAGATGCCCCTCATTTGCAGATTAGAGGCAGCAGTCTTGCTATTCTCTCGTAATGACTCCTCCTGTGGTCACTCCCAGGAAACATCACCGAGGCCCGGAGGGTGCTGAAGAGCCTGGAGGAGGCCATGCCTGGCCTGGCAATGGTGCGGCTGCGACGGGCCGGCTTGGAGCGCCGTACGGGGCGGCTGGACCAGGCGGAGGAGCTGCTGCGGGAGGCGGTGCTGCAGAGCAAGGAAACGCCCACGCTGCACGCCTTCTACTCCATCAAGCTGGCCAGGCTGCTGCTGAAGCTGTCCAAGAACTCGGCCAAGGCCAGGAGCGTGCTGCTGGAGGCCATCGAGCTCAGCCCGGTGAGCGGCGGCTAGGGACCGGGCGCAGTGCGCTAACCAGACCCCGCGGCAATGGGCCTGCGCTGCATCAGTAAATATGCGCTCTGTGCACAAAGTCCCTTTACATTAAAACACATTCACAATGGTTCGACTTCATGATGTTTTGACATCATGATGGCGCAATAGCGATGCACACTCGAGCATCCGAACGTTAACAAGCTTTGAATTTTGATTTGTTCCGCAGCCAACGATATGCTGTACGATAAATTCTACTATTGCCAGCCGATGGTAGCATCCACCCAGCCACGCTCCCAGTCTCTGCAGCACTCACAAATGTAAACACCTCACACCGTGTTTAACAGTGTGCCTTGTTTTCCTGTGTTTAACCACTTTTTCCCAAGACCATTATGTTTACTGAACACCCAAGTGTGACGCGTCATATATTCATATTCTACCTGCATATTTTTCACTTTATGATGGGTTCATTGGAATGTTGAGCAGCATCTGTACGGTTTTCAAGTTTGCATCCTGCACTTTCTGCATCCCTGCTTCATTCTGCTAATCGCTCCTCTTTCACTGCTCCCCTGATTTTTTTTTTTCTTCATATAAAATATAATTTTTCCCCCCAGGACAACAGCAAGCTGCACCTGAACCTCCTGGAGCTGGAGGTGGCAGGGGACCCCCGAGGTAACGGAATCGGGGTGCAGCAGTGTGTGAGTCGGGCCCTGGCGGCCCCTCTGTCTCCTCACACCAAGTTGCTTTTCTCCCAGCGTGGCCTGCAATTCGCTGAAGACTTCGGGGCCACGGTGCAGAGGTCAGCGGGCGCTGGGTCTTGCAGGGTGTTCAGGCTTTTCTTACTGTACCTCAAAGGTGACTCTGTCTCCTCTCTACCAGTGTCCTGACTGTGTACGATGAGCATCAGAAGCTGCTGAAAGAACTTGGCAGCAAAAAGCGAGGTGCTGAGAATGGGTAAGCATGGGCTGGCAGGGTTCGAACATAGCTCCGCCTCTTTATGTCCAAACCGCACCTTGCCGGACCGCAGCTCCGCCTCTCTTTATGACCAAATCGCCCCGTGCCGGAGCACAGCTCCGCCTCTTTATGACCAAATCGCCCCGTGCCGGACCGCAGCTCCGCCTCTCTTTATGACCAAATCACACCGTGCCGGAGCACGGCTCCACCGCCTCCAACATTAAATCGTTAAACACTATTAAATACAAATAATTTTTTAATCACTATTTTAGTTTTTGTATTGCTTTAAAGTGCAGCATAATGACAAATGAACATGCGGCATCGTTAAGACTCTGATGATAAATACATATGATGACTAATTAGGTACAGAGTGGCTTATTCTGCCACCCCCCACCCACCCCACCACTCCGTCCCTGACAGTGCTCCTCCTCCTCTCAGGTTCTGATTTCGCCCCTGTGGGTTGGTCATGAGGTTCCTCCAGGTTCTCTGATTTCCCCTCGCAATCCAAAAAAACATGCTGGTGTTAATTACAGAACATGGATGGATGGATCATTAATTAATATATATTTTTTTTTTAACATTGAGTTACAATTTGTGTTACCCCTTCTAGGGACAACGATGACCCTGAGAAGATGAGCAAACTAGAAGAGAACATGCCAGCACCTTCCATGGCCACACCTCCAATGCCTCCCGTTGCTATGGCAACACCACCTCCACCAATGATGGGTGGCGATATGAGCGGCTCTCACTATGGATACGGCGGCTGGTATCAGGTACTGAAGCTAGACATCTTTTCTCAGTGTGTCTGTGCTTTTTTTTAAAGCAAAACATGACAACATTTTTGGTTGAATGGCCTTTTCAGTGCTTGTCCTCTCTTTCTCTCACATGCTTGTCCCTGTTCCCTTTTAGCAACAGCAATATGGGGCCTATGGTTACCAGAATCCTTGGAACTACAATCAGTACTATCCTCCCAGCTAAAAAACAGCACAGAATGTGGAAGACTGGACAAACTTCAGAAGAATCTTGGATGGTAGTAAAATTATGTTGGCGTTTTATGCTGAAATACAATGACAACCCACAAGTGAATACTTTTATACACCTAACAGTTTGAACAGTAGGCTTTTTAACGTGTAAAATGTGCATATATGTTAAATGTTGGTAAATTTAATGTGTTTATGAAGTCAGACTGATTTTAGAAAAAAACTAAATATCTGATTGGGATTTCACCTAATTGTTAGTTGGTTGTGCAGACTTATCACAAAGCTGCTTTGGTTACAAAGTACTGGGATTCCATTTGGCTGAAGTCTTGTCCAGATTCTAACATGTCTTTCACTTTTTTTTATATAATTCCTGATAGCATGTTGATGGCATTACATAGTTTAAAAAATCTCCATCTAATGAAATGAATGTCATGTAAATTGAAAATTTAAATGATTGGGGTATTACGTGCATCAATCTGCCTTTGATTGGCCATGCATATGGGGGGGGGGGGGTCCTTAAGAATCGCAGGACCAGAGACCCATCAATGAATCCCTGAGTGTGTCTTGCTAAACTGTTCTCTATAGTTGACTTGCCTCTTGTGTCGTCTCCTTTTTGTGTTATTGTATATTATGTAGACCTTCAAACTGAATTGATTCTTCCTTAGGAAGTATTAGTGTTTTGTACAACAAACCAGATCTTCCCGTCATATTATGTTAAGCATCATTCCAGAAGTAGAGTAGGATTTTTTAAGTGTGTGTGTGTGTGTGTGTGTGTGTGTGTATATAAATGCATTTTAAGCTTTGAAGAAACCATGTATCCATGATAGTGACATTTATTGTCACCTTGTACCTGAATATATAATGATAGTAAAATATTTTGTATTTTGACATAGACGTTTTTAATGGTGGTATGATTGTGGAAATGGTATTCTTTTGTAGCTGTGAAGTTGAGGTAACTGAAGTTGAAGTCAGTCTTAGGAGATCTGGATGAGAAATGTAACAGCACCCCCCCCCCCCCCCCCACCTCACCGGAGTTTGGCTTCTGGTGGAGGTTTCATTGTGTATCAGAGATTGCACAAAAGGTTGCCACCCATTAAGTCCATCGCATGTCTGAAACGATGCCATTCCATTTATTTTGAAAGTTTTGACAAAGTATACAGTGTGGTGGATTAAAATGTTCCGGAAATTGCAGAATAGGCGCACACATTACAATTGTTTTTTTGCGTGTTTAGTTAACACTTTCAAGGTTGCTTGCATATTTTTCTATAAAATAAAAGGTACTAAACCAGAGTTAACCAAAACAAATTTTGTTTTTATTTTAGACTACAGCAGAATATGAATGTGTACATAAATCTCAAAGATGTCCTTGTGAAGTAGTTGCATAACATTTACTTCTTTGTAAAGTTGAATTTCACAATTCACAAATTATTTTAGGAGGGTGGGATATAGTGATGGTTTTATATCAATAGTGATAAGGGTGTTGGTTGATCGAGGAAGTATTTTACATAGGCCGGTCTTGTTTTGGCTAAATATGTAGGTGCTTTTTAATCCTGAATTATTGTGGGTAACTGAAAGTTAATATGTGAGAGTAATACATAATTGTGGGTTATCAATAATAACAAGCCCAGCATGACACCCTTGCAGCAGCTCTTAAAGGCAGTAAGTTCACAGCCATATTCTCGAATACCGCTTTTCCTGACTCAGTGAATTTATTCAAATTCTGGGAATGTTCTGCAGTATGCAGCAAAATTTGACTGACAGTTCATCTTGAAAAAAATTTAATATTCAATAGTATGCAGCCAGTGTTATAGATCGAAAGACTGAAATTCATATGAAAAAGACCTGGGCGGGATTGAGTATATTTCTGAATTTAATTTGCCCATCGAGTTAAAAATAAAGTGCTTCAAGAGCTGTAGTACAAAGTGTACAGTGGTACATTTAAATTGGATACATAATTGCTTAAATCATCCCAAAATTTACGAATGTGCTCTATGATTTCTGTATCTCACTCACTCACACACACACACAGAGCTCTGGAAAAAGAGATCACTCTGATGATCATTGTGCTTCCAGGCTCAAAGTTTCTAAGAGAGCAATACACAACAACAAGGTGAAGCAGGAAGGACACACTGGCAATGACCAAAGACCAGCCAGGTATAGGGCAGAAGCAACTTTCTAATGCCACAGATGACCATCAACTTAACTGACAATGCCTTGTAAATCGGAGGATGACCTCAAGTGACCTTCAAAAATAATGGGAAACATTAAGTGCAGGTGTGAAGTACACTGCTAGGACAATTCAGAAACGGCTCCTAGAAATAGCTCTGAAGGCCCATAAAGCAAGAAGAAGCTCTTCATCAATGAGAAGCAGGGAAGAGCCTGGCTGGGGCACGTGCTGATTACTGCATACACCCAAAACACCGCAAACCACCTCAGGGATGAGAACCTGAGTGCAGCCATGTGATGGGTGATACCTCAGCACCACACTAGCCCAAATAGACCAGTGTGTTTTTTCCATTGGCTGGAGTGCCGATCCTGCCAACAACCCCCAAAATTAGTAAATTGGAGGACCTACACAGTTCTAGAAAAAATTAGGAGACTACAGCAAAATTTTCAGTTTCAATAATTTCTCCATTTATGAGGATGCACATATATATATGTGTGTGTGTGTGTGTGTGTGTGTGTGTGTGTGTGTGTATGTATATATACACACACACACACACACATTTATCCAACATATCAGTAAATCTAGAAATGTAATACAGGATTAGTGTTATGCAGTGTGAAGTTAAGTTGTCGTACTTTGTTACAAATGTATAATGTAGATATGACTGCATTTACATACACAGGATATTTTGTTCACGCTTCCAGCGTCATGCAGTGACATACGGCTCCAGACTCAACGCAACTCAATGTCGAGACTTGAGGGTGGCGAATTGTTCTGCGCATGCGTAGACCGGAAGGGAACTGACAGCGGCGTCTGCAGATGCGTATTACGTCAGTGAAATTGAACAAACTTTATTGTTCATATACAAATAAATCCACATATTAAAAATAAGACTATATGCAAATCGCTTTGTTAGGTGATGTTAAAGATGTAAATGCAAACATTGTCAACTTTATATACCCCTATGTATAATTTGAATTTAAGAAAACTGCTGAACAGACACATTTGACGTGTGGCGAAATGTGTTTCCATTCCATTTCCTGCTTCCCACTGGTTAATAGGCGCCTTCCCACTTTGTGTTGTGCACACGCTGTAACTGCCGACCATTCACAGGTGAGTGAAAAGTTAAGCAATAAGGATATCAAATAAGCAAGAAATTATAAATTCCCCGTCGCTATACATTTCTTTTTATCTCTATATTTTTTAGATTATGTTTTGCCGGCGTCTAATGCTCTAGCTCTAGTTACAAACTAATGTTTGCGGGGCACAAATGGTTAAAAGAGCAGAAACAAATGAAATAAACGAAAATGTATTAGGGATGGAAACAAAAATAAACTCGAGCTGAATCCGGGACATGTTTCTCAAATACATTACAGCTCAATAAAAAACATACCGTAATGTGTTTTGCAGCTGGCCATTTGTACTGCTTCGAATCGTAATAAGTGAATTAATCCATACGTAATTAAGTGATCGGTTAATATAACGCCATAAAAGCGGCACCTTGCCGTTTATTAGGGTGCTAATCGTGATTATGATTTTTGCTATAATCGTGCAGCCCTGCTTTTAATCCATAGCAACATTTAGTTGAGAACGGAGGGTCAGTAAGTCCCTTAAGGGCCCAATGATGACGTCACTCTGCCAACCACTGGATTTGAACTGGTGACCTTCTGATCACAGACATGGTGTCCTAACCCACTGAGCTGCATTGATGAATGGATGTAATGGGGTATAATACCAGAATCTAAAATTAGTACTGGCTGTTAACTTTTTCATATTTGCATTGTAATGCAAATAACTCTCCTTTGGTGATTTCTTTCAGCTGTAGCATGGGTCGGCATCAGGAGAACCCTGTGCGACTTTACTTTTCATATGATCCTATTTCCAACAAGTCTCGCTGCCAGATTGAAGGATGCTTAGCTGAGATTGCGGGTAACCATGGTGGCAATTTGCAGCGACACGTTCAGAGGATGCACCCTTCTGTTTTTGCTACACTCCATGCATCCACACGAGTTGAAGACCCTTCCACGCCATCAGCTTCAGCCTACAAGAGGCCAGTTTCCAACATGGAGAATCAGAGGACAATGGACTGTCTTGTTGCAAAACAACCACGGTGTGAAGCTGTCTACATCACACCAGACTCCCTCAGAGAAGCTTGTGTTGAGCTCATTACTGTCAATGGCAGACCATTCTCTTTGATGGATGATTCAGGATTTAGAAAGATAATAGATCCATTGCTTGAGGCTATAGACAAGACTGTCATAATAAATAGTGAAACTGTTCGTACTATGGTATCAGAAGTGGCTGAAAGGGACCGTGAAAGGCTACGAAATGGACTCAAGGACAAACTTTTAATGCTAAAGGTAGACATTGCCACGTACAAAAAACGATCAGTCCTTGGTATTAATGTCCAGTACACTGAAGGTGAGCATATTATACTCCTAACACTGGCTGTTAGGGAACTCCATGAAAAACACACTGACCGTTATTTATCTGCAGTTGTGCGCGAAGTTCTGAAGATATATGCTATTGATTTAAAACAGGTTTATTCCATCACTATTGATGATGGTGGAACATTGCTAGATGTAGAGTGCCTGGTGTCAGAAGATAGTGATACAGAGGCGGAGTTTGATGGAGTTGATAGAGACGAACAAAAACACGCAGGTGAGACTGGCACAGATGGAAATGGTGGACAGGCTTCAGAAAAGAGCAATGATTTCCTCACGTTGGACATCTATGAGACGTCAGGGAATGTGAATGGAGAACTCCACAGTGTTGGGAGCGGGGGTCCAGTTCTGAAAGGCTGCAGATGTTCTGCTCATACCTTCCAGTTGGCTGTTGAGGATGCTTTAAAAGACAGAAACACATCTAACTTAATTGCCAAGGCAAGACATATTTGTGAGAAATTATACACCCCAAATGTTTCTGGATTTCTGAGGAGACTCGGTCAAACACAGGCAGTGGTTGACCATCCTAACCGATGGCTTTCAACTTTTGACATGCTTGAGCGACTTTGCCTCTTGAAAACCTTCTGTGAAGACATGGCTCCCACTATTCCAGAATTGTACTTAAACGAATCCGAATGGGATGAGATTAATCAGCTGGTTTGGACTCTGCAGCCTGCAAAAATGACAACAAAACTTCTCTTGTTGGATCAGATGACTGCCGGTGACTTTTTTGGTGCTTGGCTCAAATGTAAAATAGAAACTGACAAAATAGGCGGCCCTTTCTCAGCCTTGTTAGTAGAGTGTTTAAACCGACGGCAACACATGCTGTTTGAAAATGAAGCATTTTTGGCTGCCGTGTTCCTGGATCCCAGGTATAAAGTTCTTTTGACTGAAGCTCAGGTTGAACAGGCCAAAAGACACCTGTGCCAAGCCTGGGGGATGATCCAGACTCTCACACCAAACACACAGCTGGCACCTCCTACACATTTACCGAAGAAACCTGGCACCAGTGATGCGGATGATGAAATCGAGCAGATGCTTGTGGCAAGAGAGCGTGAGACTGGCAGCGAGGGTATGAAGTGTAAAACATCAGTGATGTCATCTCTCAATGCATATGCAAGTCAAGAAAGGCTGAAGAGGGAGGAAAACATCTTCAGATATTGGTTGAATACCTCTATGATCAACCCTGATTTGTATAGACTGGCCATTAATGTAATTCCTCTACCGGTCACACAAGTTAGTGTACAGCGTACAGTCTCAGGCCTCAGATATATCCTGTCTCTCAGACCTAGCATGAGTAATGATGCCCTCGAAGATGTTCTCTTTGTACGACTGAATAGGCAGTTTAGGCAAACAGTGAGCTAAAGTGTTTTGCTTTATTTTCTGCTGTTTGCGTTTACACAGCCAGAAGTACAGACGCTTCTCTACTTACGAACGTTCAACTTACGAACTTTTAGACATACGAACGAAGAGGACTGTAAGTCCAAATTGTGTTCACTGGGCTCCCGTTTCCTGGCTGCAACATCAACTTTTTTTTTCTGCGCTCCACTTCCGTCTAGTACGACTTCTGGCCGCTACTCCAACCGCGCAGCAGCCTAGCGTGCGTACTCCCGGCATCCTAGTTCTTAGTACTTGTGTATGCCCTTAAAATGATGTTGAATAACGACTTATGAACATTTCAAGTTGCGAACGGCTGTTCGGAACGAATCTCGTTCGTGAGTAGAGGAGCGTCTGTACATAATCTTAATGGTAGTGGAACATATATCTAAAAGTCTGTTGAATAGTTTTAGATAAGTAGTCTTTTTACTTATTGGATTGTATATATTGTATGAGAATAGTAAGCAAAAGTCTGAACTTGTTCCTTCTCTCCCTGAGTATGAATGTCAGGTGCGCAGTAGGGCTGGGCGACATGGTGATATCATCACTAATCGATGTCATAAGATAAGTAACCCAGTGTCGCAAATTGACAGTGATTAACCACTGATTGTTGTTGATAGCGGGAGAGTAGGCTACACAAAAAGCAAGAGAAAGATTTATGGATTCGCTTCTAGTTCAGTCATTTGGCCAACATTTCCGACACTTAAAAAGAAAAAAAAAAGCAAACACATTGATATTATTATGGTAATAGTGTACAGGTATGTACCATAAACATCGATTATAATGGTGGTTTCTAGCTAGGGCTTTACAGAAGTTTGTGAACCACCTTCTTTAGATGGTCCATGACATGTTTTTAAATCATAAATAAATCCAGCCTGCTGATTGTCTGTTTTCCGACGAGACTAAAAAAACGATGATCAGCAATCCCCCCCCCCGGCTGGGAAGTTTTAACACCAGCTGTTTAGTAGATTATCTGTTTTTTTTCATGCATATTTTAAAATTCAGATATGACATTCTTTTAGCTGTCACCCAGCCCTAGTGTGTAGTGTTTCCTGCACCCGGCCTGTACGCCACCCTACGGTTCACATGCATCAGTCCTCTCGACTCCTTTGGCAGGTACCTCATCACAGCCCAAATTCACCTTTAGATCCTGGTCCTCACCCTGTGTTCTTTCAGCCTTTCTGCATTAAACTTTGGCCTTTAGGCTCATGACCATACCTTAGCTTTCTCAGAACCTTGCTGGAAAGATCAATATGACCCCCTAAGTGAATTACCTACTCTGATAAGAGTTGATTTGTATTGAATGTTATCAATAAAGATGATGTTGCTATATCCCATTAAAAGCTGGACATCACCATTAGTAAATGTTACTTTTTAAAAAAAAAAAACTTTTTAACATTTTTTACACATGTATATAATTCATTTAGCTAGAAATCACTTTGTAGTAGTACACACAGGTAATACCTGTTAGGTACACCTACTAATGCATGAAACTCCTCCGAACAGTAGCTGCAACTGAACACATACAACACACAGAGAAAAGCAAGAGGTTCATTTATTGTTCAACTACACATTAGAAGAGCTAAGATGTGTGTCCTAATTGAGTCTGAATGTGATGTGATTGTAGGTGTCATGCACTGTGGTTCCGGAATCTTAAAAACATTCAGCTTCCTGTGATCTTTCACACTGC
The DNA here is from genome assembly GCA_026777985.1 of Mormyrops attenuatus. NCBI lineage: Eukaryota > Metazoa > Chordata > Actinopteri > Osteoglossiformes > Mormyridae > Mormyrops > Mormyrops attenuatus. Next base: position 9,288,412 of record JAODKC010000002.1, read on the forward strand.
AGTGTCGAGTGATTACAGAGAATGATGAGATGAAGAAAGAGCATTTCTGTAGTCAGAAATAGTTTGTTAATAAAGAGGAAGGTCAAAGCTGAATGGCTAAACTGAAAGGTAACAGTAAGGCCACGAGTGCCGGAATAACAGCTCAGTACTGCAGTGGTGTGTAGAAAAGTCTCTCTGGAGAAACAACTTGTCTACCCTTAAGCAGCTCTGTAGGCAAAAAAATTGGTCCTACTTGGTACTAAATAAAATGCCCAATAAATTCATGTGTAGTAACTGGGGGGAGGGTGCAGTGGTTGGCACTTTTTTCAGACCTCTGGGACCTGGGTTCAAGTCTCTGTCATGGCTTGGCAATGTGTGTGAAGTTTGTATGTTCCACCCATGTCATTGTGGGGTTTCCCCCCACAGTCTGAAAACATCCATCTATCCCCGTAACCACTTAATCCCAACTGGGGTCATTGGGGAGGGACCAGAGGCTATCCCAGAAACAAGGGACACAGGCGGGAACCAACCCTGGGCAGTCGCTAACACACCGCAGGGTGCACATGCACACAATTACAGGGCCAATTTAGACTCGCCAATCAACCAGTGCTGCACACTTTTGGACTGTGGGAGCAAACCAGAGCCCCCAGTGGAATGCCACATGAACACGGGGAGAGCATGTGAACTCTGCACATAAAGGACCTACGTGCCACATATATGCGTAAAGTCAACAGATAGACAAGACAAGTGCAAATAAATAAATAAACAAACCCAATGAATGCCAACATTAACACACCATGTAAAAGTAAGCATAGTGGGAACGTTAGGATAGGCATTGAGTTGCGCAAAAATATATGAATAATACATAAATATCGAAAACTGATTTGTCCGTCCGCGCTGTGATCCAAGCGCACTCCTTCGCTAATGAAAAATAAAAATATAACTGTAGTTAAGTATAAATAATGTATACGTGCCCAAGGTTCGCAAATGCTTCCCAGTTGGAATGTAACGCGTTCCGGGTAGTCGTCCTTTTTGTTCTCCTCGGGCATCCGTAGAGTTACATGCGGACTGGAAGCTCGCGAGTGTGATTGTGAGTAAGCAGATGGTATTTTGCTAGCAGAAGACAATATTGCTGATCGCAAAATAGAATACAGCGGAGTGTTAATGTATAATAAAGTTTTGTTAGGTGAGCCGTAGCATAGCCACAATAAAATCACAACAGGTATTGAAACGTCTTTACGAACCCAGATGACATACTCCCATTGCAGTTACCTATGCTAGGATAGAAACAGACAACACGTTAGCTACATATAGACTACATCATCCTAGTTTTTAACCACCGCATGCTCAGATACTGTCTTTTCAAGTTAGTCAACTACCCAGAATTATTACCCAGCATCTCATTTGGCTGCATGCATTTATAAAGATACCATCGATGCTCCAAATTTAACGTCATACATTTGTGTAAGAGGTAAATTCTTTTGTACTATTTATTTAAGTAATCCCGTTTTCCTTTTAGTAAGATGGCGGAATGCACGACGTTAGACAGCCTGTTGGAAATGGGCTTTGACAGGAACAGAGCGTAAGTTATAGATTTTTTATGTACTCTGTGCATCTGCTTTATGTTAATTAGCTTTTTATGTGTTGGTTACTGTCCTGATGGCTGTTGTGTTCTTAGGGAGAAGGCTGTTGCACACACTGGCAATCAGGGTATAGAGAGAGCTATGGACTGGTGAGTTTGCCAAGCCAGGAAGTACCAGTCATGCATGGGTTCATGATACCCTGTCTATTAATTTGTCTGTATAAAAATCATTCAACAGGTTGATGGAACATGAGAATGACCCAGACATCGATGAGCCTTATGTCCTGCCGGCAGGGAATGTCCTGGGGTCTAGTGACAGCCAGGAGACACCAACAGAGGCTGCACCAGGTGATGCAAAGGGTGGTCATCCGCACAGCCCCGTAGCTGCTTACCTTTGTTTCATAAAACAGTTTATACTTTTATACAATGAGATGATGTTTGGATCATCCTGTACAGGCCTCAATAAAAAACTATACAAGCTAAAAGGAAAATGTAAGGAAAAAAAATAAACAGCACACAGCAATATAAAGAAAATGCACAGTATAAAAGTATAAGAGAAATATTGCACATGGATTATTGTACATGACATAAATTATTGCACCTGAGAAAGGCAGGGGTTGAGAGCTGTCGCATTACTGCAGGATAATGATCATGATCATGATCAACAGTATTACACGGTATAATGAATTACATAGAGTGCAATTGTGGTGCTGAGATGAACATGACAGCAGCATTGTTGTATAGTGAACATGGGTGATTCTATGATGGCTAGGAGTCGGAACACTTAAAGTGGATATTCTGGGTGTGTAAGGAAATTTACAAAAGAGCAGCTTCTACGTGGAGAGCTCCAGGCCGCTGCACCCGTGCACGCTGCCGTCCTAACATCCAACCACCTGTTTTTGATTGCACAATGTAGCAGCAGAGGAGGGGCCAGAGGAGACACAGGAGGATGGAATTAAGAAACCAATGACAGAAGAGGAGAAACGAGAGCAAATCAAACGGTTGGTGTGTGTGAGAGCGCATGAGAACAGTAAGTGGGAGTATGGCTGAAATGAATACTGGCAGGTCGCAGTTTGGGAAAGAGGGATTGTTCATTTTTAAATGTTCTTTTTTTCCCTAAAAGTTGTAACTATAAAGGTTGTGTTTCTGTAGGAGTTCCATGGAACATACAAATAAGCATTCAAAGAGTTTCATTGCTTTGCACCCAGTATCTGCTAATTGCTTTTGTTACTTAATGTAAAATATATAACTGAAATGCTAGTGTATCTTATTACTAGTTAACTGCTGTATGTCATTCAACTGCTGCCATGTAATGTAGCAGAAATAACTAATTATTTGTGTTCACTCATTACACCATTTGTGAGCAAGCAAAAGGTAAATGACAATGATGCGAGTATTTCTCCCAGGTTGGAGGAGCTGATGAAAGTGAAGCAGGAGGAGCGGAGAGAGCGGGAGAGACGGGAGGAGGTGGAGAGGGAGAAGCAGAGGCGGAAGCAGGGCCAAGAGCTACTGCAGGTCAAGCAGAAGCTCCAGGAGGAGGAGATGAAGAAGCTGACCGAGCAGCGGCGGAGGGAGAAGATGGAGGATAGGATGGCCAAGTGCGTCTGGGTTAACTTCCAAATGTGCTGACGTTAAGTGCAGGTCTTCCGTTCTTGGATGGATGGAGACAACAACAGTTCAACAAGCAAGGAACGTCATTGTACTACATATTGTAGCAAGATCTCATTGACAAACAAACACGCAATGGTGGCGACAATGTCAGCAAATACAGTGGCATCACCATATGGACATTAGTTCTGTCTTTTACAATACAATGCATTTCCGTTTCACCATTGAGAATCCTGTGTGGGTTGTTTCATTTTATTGTTGGGACACAGGTCTAGTTGTCTTCCAGTCATCTGGCCTTCACAGCCTTAGTACTGAAACCTCTTCACACTGGCCTCATTTTTTTTTTTTCATTTTGTGGTCCAGGCAGCGAGTTCGGGAGAAGATTGCCCGGGACAGAGAAGAGAGAGCGCAGAAGGTACAGAATCCACAATCAGTCTTGCTGTTTGAGATTCCTAGAGTCTTATGCCTGTTAGGAGAGGATTTCAAGGTCTGCAGGCTGGAGATACTGACTAGACTGGAACATTGCCTTCATTAATGTAACAGAGCTGTGTGATAGAACTTTCTTTATCTAATAGTCATAAAGTTTATTAGATGCTATCTTTTTATAAACCACCCACCTATTTGACATACAACATAAATACAAATTTCTTCCTTTGAATAATATTGGGCGTCACTACTTTGCTGTGTATGACTTAATAAAATGATTAAATGTATAATTGTGGTACCTCTGCTGGCCCTGTAAGCTTTGACTTTGTTTTTGTATCGTTTTTCATCTGTGTTTCCTACTAAAAATGACACCACAGTGTCATATGCCCGGAGTTATTGTTAAGCACAACAGGGCAGCCTTAATACAGAATGGAAGGCAGATATGACTCTCAGTCACTGTTCAGTTGGCCGCACTCCAACGTGCACTGTCTGTCTTCCCAGTTTGGGGGGGGCTCTTCAGTGGTCTCTCCTACATCTCCCCCCTCTGAGGCCACCCCCTCTGCCTCTTCGGGTAGCCAAGGGCCTCCGCCAGCCAAGAAGGACTACGACGAGTCTCGGATACAGGTATGGGTTGCGTGTGTGCATGTGTGGGGGTGGGGGGCGCATTGTGACGCCACTCCTTCCTCATTTCACTGCTCCCCTGCCCCCTACCAGGTGCGTCTGTTGGATGGCTCCACCCTGACTGCTGTCTTCAAGGCGCAGGAGCCGTTGGCTGCGGTGCGAGTCTATGTGCAGATGAACGGGGTGGAAGGCCAGGACTTCACCCTGCTGTCCCCCTACCCCCGGCGCGTCTACACTGACACGGACATGGAGAAGCCCCTGCGGGAGCTTGGTGAGTACTTGGGACATGAGAGTGGAGCCTGTGGGGCATTGGGGGGCGGAGCCTGTGGGTTATCGGGGGCGGAGCCTGTGGGGCTTTGGGGTCGGGCTTGGGACAGGGCCTGGCGGTGTGAGGGTGGAGCCCGTGGGGTTTTGGGGTTGGGGCTTTGGGGGTCGGGCTTGGGACAGGACCTGAGGGCACAGCCTGTGGGGCTTTGGTGGTGGGCTTAGGACAGGGTGTGAGGGCGGAGCCTGTGGGGCTTGAGGGCGGAGCCTGTGGGGCTTGAGGGCGGGGCCTGTGGGGCTTGAGGGCGGAGCCTGTGGGGCTTGGGGGGTGGGGCCTGTGGGGCTTTGGGGTCAGGCTTGGGACAGGGCGTGAGGGCGGAGCCTTTTGGTATGAGGGTTTAGCCTGGGGTCTCGGTAACTGTACTGCATCCAATATGAAGTGCCTTGGGTCAGCCAACTTGGGACAGCAGCTATTTTAAAAACGTAAACATATTTTTGAAATGGAATTTTAAACTTCAACTCTGGCTAAGTGCAAACACATCAAATAGACACGGATATGTAATAAATCATTTTAATTAAGCGCTATTTTTTCACTGTCTTGCATTCAGTTGTTGAGCTGTTGTCTGTAGGTCTGGGTAAAATAAGCCTTAATAAAATGTAATTTCTTACTGTTTTTGTCCGTCCCCCAGGTCTGGTGCCATCTGCTGTCCTAGTTGTTGCCAGAAAGTGAGGTTAAAGAGGAACTCTGGGAGACAGCGACACCAGAACACCAACCAGTGAACTGAAGGAATTTGGATGACTAAAAACAGAGAGTGGAACAATAATAAATGGCGCTTATTAATACACTGGTTCTCTTCCTTACAGATCAGTCATGCAGCAAGCAGTAGTTTCATGTAGGGGCTATATATTCATATTCATTTAGGTATTTCCTTGTGCTAGAATTAAACACTAGTGTAGGTGAAGTAATCAGCATCTCCTTAAATTCACATTGTCCCTCAAAATGACTTTGAGCACAACATTGTCTAAAACAGCCGTTCTGGTACTTTTCATATCTTGTCATACATGATAAGGAGTAATGGTCAAAGGGCAGAGACATAGAAGGTAAAGGTGTGGTGATCACATTTTTTTATGTTCTGCTAAATATTAAGAACTATTGTGACTTAATAAATTGCTTTTTTAAATTGTGTTTTGCCTGAATACATTATATAATGTATATAGGTATGGTAACATGTTTTTCTTTACAACGGTAGGTGTTTGCAGTAATGAGAGTAGAAGTTCCACATATAAGTCTTAGCAGGTGATGTTCACGTCCAGGAATTTCCGATATCTAATGGAATTTCTGACAGAAGTCTGTTAGACTGAGCTCCACTTTCCTGGCCCAGTTCAATGTCTGTTGGGGGGGCTGAATGGATAGGGGGGATGATGGCAAATTATTCATGACTTAAGCCAATAAATACACATTTATTAGCTGAAGCTCCCCTAAAATAGGCTTAATGACGCCCCTGGTCTGATAACTTTGTGAGTCTGATAACTGATGGATGACTGGATTGCGTTTGAATTTTTTGCACTTACTCATAGTAATACTATTTTCTTATCTCGCATGCAGTTGTCCTAGACATGAGAAAAGTTATAAAAAATCATATTGACAGTGACTCATTTGGGCTATGTGTGCGTTGTCCATAAGGAGAGTCTGTGAGAGACTCCGCATTCTTCTGTGTGTTGGTTTCCCAATGTGGTGAAGTTCCTCTTCAAGGGTGCAGCATTGGACCAGTTTGATACAAAGAAAGAAGCCAGCCTGGGTCTGATTCTGTACTGGAGGTTTACCAGTAATATACTCATCTCGGAGGGTGCCAGTGATATTATGGACGTCAAAGAACGTCTGGATGAGAAATGATTTTATATATTCTATCTGTTTTTTTATTTTAATATATAAACTGTGTCTGTATGTATTATACTTCATAAATTACTTCTTAAATCAAATGAAGGATTATTCTTGATGTTATGCATTGTGTGCCCCTTGGTTGTAATTCTGTAATGGAACAGTGTTCAGAAACGGCAGCTTTCCAGGCCCTGATCGCAGATCAGCAGCGGTGTTGTCGACTGCTGTTTTTTTAAACCTCATCATTGAGAACAACAAAGAAGAAACTTTTTTTACATTTTTATTTTCGCCTGAACTACATGCTCGTCACTTTTCGGTTTCCCGCCCACATAATGCCCACGTTGTTTGCAGTTTATTTTAGTGCAGAAAAAAAACTGCCCGTTAGTCATACATGTGTTGATTTTTGTTAGCATATTCATACACCTGTTTCATGAAATACCTCGAGAACACTTGGAACAGGTGGAATGGTAGTAACTGAAAGTGTCCAGTAGGTGTCACTCATGCAGTTCCCCAGAACATGGAGCCCGTAACGACGTTGCGTAAGCCGAGGACGCGTAAGTTTTAAATAGAATATATTACTCTGTATGCAATTGTATATGTAAATGAATGCGTCAGTCATGAACGCTGGCCCTCGTGTGTATTTACGCTAGGTGTGCACTTGTTACATTTCGCATGAGAAGCCTTTCGGTGCAGTGTATGTGTCGCCGTGAATCGGTGTGTGCGTGCGGGAGTGAGAGAGGGTGAGAGTCAATGGGACAGTATCTGTCTCCTGGCGGGTGACTCAGAGCGAGTGGGTGTACTAAGTGTAGATAAGTGCTGATGGTGGAGATGCATTCGTCAGTGTCAAGGTGATAAAGAGACGGAACACTGACACGGTGTTCGCAGCAATGCTTAAATGTATTTTTAACCGTTTTTTTTTCCTGAATCGGTTCCCAGATCTGCAGAAACACCAGATACGACTGATCCAAAGCTGCAAACAAGAATATTTAGCATTTCATAACTGTGCGCGCATCGAAAAACAGTGTGATTGTACGATTCCTCGTGGAACATGAACGAATGAGTGAGAGTGTATTATTAACGTTGTAAATTGCAGTTTCTACACGGCCTTATGCTTGTTTTTATGTCTTCTCCTTCATGACATTTTGGAAAAACTTGAATCCCTTTGTTCCTAATCTTCCCTGCTCCTTCTTTTACAGGATACTTGTACATTTTCTAGACTAAACCTAATTGCAGACGATATTTTGGGAACATTGTTTTTATTTTCATTTACACCTTTTCCTCTTTACATTCTTGTCACCAATTAATGTACTGACCTTTTCTCAGCAGTCCACCTGGTGATGGCATTTTAATGACAACTTTCAGCTGCCATGGGAACATAGTGCGCATCTCCTGTTCATCATGTCTCCTGTGTAACCAGCAATTATTAAATTGCAGCCTCGATATATTGTTTGAAGGTGAGAGATTCGTAGAATATGCACGACTTGTGTAACAGCTGAGAGGAGTCCTGTATCGATGTTAGTGGTAATGTAATGCATTCGTTCATCTGCTATGTCGCTTGTCCTTTACAGGGACGTGGGGGTCCGTCCGGAGCCTATTCCAGAAGCTGCGGCCGCAAGGCAAAGAACAACCCAGGGTGGTTTGCCAGCCCATCGCAGGACACACTCACACACCATTCGCACGCACACATTCACACCTACGGACAATGTGGCACCTCCAATTGACCTCAGCTTGTTTTTTGTTTTTGGACTGCAGGAGGAAATCGGGGAACCCAGAGGAAATTACACGACAGCATTTGGAGAACTTGTACATTCCACACACTTGGAGCCTGTGCGAGGTAGTATTGGGGCACAAGGCTGGGGTGCACCCTGGATGGGATGCCGATCCGGATACACACATACCTGCAATCATGTACTATGGGCGTTTTAGAGACATCGGTGTGTCTAAGCTAACGTCTTTGTATTTTGGGAAAATAGCAATACATCAAGGGGAGACCATGCAAACTACAGGGCAGAGATTCAAACCCCACTTTCTGGAAGTTTGAAGCAACAGTGTTACCCACTGTGTTGCCCATCTTATCCGAAAAGATGCAAGATATTAGATGGTATTGCTAATATTGTGACCCACGGCTAATAGAGTGTACTTTTCCCTCTTTTCTAGATAGTCAATAGGACAATGTTAGTCATACCAACACCTCTCTCTGTCTCCCTTTCGCTCTCCCTCTTGTGCTGTCTGATTGCTACGGTAACACTTGTCCCTGTTGCCATGACAACTGTTTCCTGAAAGCATTGTGAAAGCGAGTGTACAGCAGTGTATGTGTATGGGGCTACTGGGCGCTTTTTGTGTGCCTTACAAGTGTTACGCCTGGGGGAATTGCTTGCTTGTGGTTTTAGAAGTCTGTGATCCAGTTTGTGTTGAGATGTGTTGTATGTGTGTTGTCCTTTAGTTTTGCGAAATATCGCTTCCAGGTCTGCCTTGGACGACACAAGGGCACTGTGTGTGGTCCACCGGTCTGATAGCTTTCTATGCACGAGACAGATCACATAGGTCGCATGAATTAAGAGCTGGCGATGGGATTTTGGCTGATATTTTGATTGCTTGTGGCTGACATATAAGGGATGCTTAGACACCAGTTAGGATAATATTGCCTCAAGGTTGGTAATTTTGTTCTTGCTGACTAACACGTCACAACCTCAAACTGCCACAAGCAGCAAGAGATGTAATTCCTAAGCGTATTTTATTGTTGCCCTAATTTTTCATGAAATAAAACTACAGCTTTTATTGATGCATTTTCATTGGAAATGTGTCCTTTCCGGCCGTTTGTTTCACCTGTTCCCTGCCACCTGTTTTCCTTTGTCACATCTCCTCTCTGCCTCTTAACCCCCCCATCTTTCACTCCAGGGTTCACATTTTTGGCTGATGAGTCAGATCCTGTCTATTCCTTACTGTCAGGCATTTCCCCCAAGATAAAAATACATCCGGTCTGTGTTAATTCGATTCCCTTTGTCAGCACTCGTACTGTTACTTCTAAGCAAACTTCTAAAGCTTTTTATGGATAAAATATGACAGCTACTCCATATAGATTAAAGATAACATGTAAGAGGTTATGTAATAATGTAAGACTGATGGCAGCGGTATATAGGTAGACCGAAATGAAGCAGTGACTCATTCTGAGAAATTATTTGCAAAGCGATTACTCAGTGTCTCGCAGTCTTTTTCATGGCCCAGTGTCTGGAGAGATTCTCCTGTCCCTACACCCCCCCATCTCACCGAAAAGTACCTCTGTGCCTCTTGACTGTGATCTGGTCTTCTCGAGGGCGTGCTGTGTATTTCTGTGTTTTCGCTCCATGCGGAGCACAGCTGAAGAATAACCGAAAGTGTGCATCTAGCATATATGTAGATGGCCTTTCGCGATTAGTGAAGCGGCATCGTTTACTTGCCCATCACACCATATTTCCCCAGTCTTACCTTCTCCTGCTCAGTTTTTCCTCCGCCTCTCTTCTGGTGATCGTGTTCATAGCGCCCAGTAAATTTATCATACTCCTCAAAAGTCCTCATGAATGATTCAGATTCTCCTGCTTCCCTCACTCCTGTTTCTCTACATATTCCTGCTTCTTGGCAGCGCTTTTCCAATTTTAGAATTTTTGTTTATTCGGTAAACTTTAACACCATTACCAAAGCATGAGTCTCCATCTAAGTCATGTGATCAGTTGATGAACCAGTCAGAGTAAATGGCTTTGATTTTGCACACCGGCTTTTTATGATAAGAATGTCACTGGTCAGGCTGCAAGGGTATTAGAAGGATGGAGGCAGCGATAGATGGGATTTAGGACAAAAATGACAGCAGGGTCTGAGGGGAGTGTCTCAGACTCCTAAAGGTCATGGGAAGGTGGCATCACCGGCCAGGAGCAGTGAAGGACCCCCCTTTAGGGAAATTAAGGAAGAAACTACAGGCCTTTAATGGGGTCTTTTAAAATATATGAGCTTAATTAGTTTTGCAGGTCCAAGGTCCCAGGTTAATGTTTCGGAATCCTGTCTGACACAGTGGCATTTCCCATCAGTGTGTGGAGCGAAATGCAATGTCCAGTTTATTACAGAACCGAAATATCAATTCCTAAAATGACTTTCATTACTCATAGGCCATGTCAGTATTGTAGAATTGGCATCATTGGGGTAAAAGCCTGTCCATGTAGCCCATGGGATGGGGAGTCCAAATATTAACAGCTGTTTAGTGTAAATGAGTTATGGAGCCGATTACTTTTGGAAACGATTGGTGTCTTCGCCTGTATTTCCTCATGGTTCTCAAAGCAACAAGGGGATGATAGAGAGGAGTCGATCGCAATAGCAGGGCTCACTGCACACTTTAGCAAGGAGTGTGTCCTGTGTCGCTTTCAGTCAGTACAGGGCCAGTCAATAGTCAGGACACACCAGCTTTGTCTCTATTTTAGCCGTGTCAGTCACTTTATAGTGAAAAGCCTCGAGGCGATGAAGTTATACATATCAAATATTGCAACGACCAAGAGACGCGTTCAACATCTCAAACTTTTCTCATATCTTAGACTCTTAAAAATAGCTCCCGTCTGCTTCAATGACAACGCCACAGATTCTTGGCAAACTTTCAACCAGCTTCCAGATGTATCCACCTGGAATGTTTCTCCAACAGTCCTGAAGGAGGTTCCACAAGTTCTGGGCACAAGTTGGCTACCTTGCTCTTACTCTTCAATCCAACTCATCCCAAACCAACTCTATAGGGTTTAGGTTGGGGGGGCGGGGGTGGATTGTGGCGGGGGTGGAGTCAGGTCACCTGTCACAGCACTCCATCGCTTTGCTTGTTATGTGATAGTCTTTACGTAACCTTGAGGTAAGCCGATGTTATGTTGTTATTGTATTGTTGAAAAACATATGATTTTCAGTATGTGTGTTTTATTGGTGCTGTACCTTTGATGAAAATGAAAATGTTTAACTCTGGGGCAGGACAGTGGGGTTTGTTAGAAACCAGCCTTATCTGTGTCCTGCTTATCCAGCAAAGGGCTTATTTTTTTGGGGGGGTTGCTGGAGGGGGCACAAGTCAGAGACCTGTCACCCTGAGCTGGATGACAGTCCATCACAGGGCATGAAACAGAACCATAAACATATGCAAATGTATTGGCAGGTAGGGTATAGGTACCTATTGTATAATGTGCATCTTAGACACAGTAACTATATTTAAAACGGCATCTGCTATGTAAAGTGAACAAGCTGTGGTTAAAAATCAGAAGCTACTAAGATTCTAGCCAGTTAGCAACTAGACAACACCTACAGGAATTCTGTGTGCAGAAAACAAAAGAGAATGTCCTGCGCTGTGCAAGTAAAAATGCATGAGAGGTGTGTGGATGTCCGCGGGCGCGGGTGGTGTCATGTAAGGACTCTTGTTTGTGCCTTATTGCAAGTGATATTAAATTGGCTTCTATTTTTTCTGGTCTGATTCCTGATCCAGAACCTGAAGCCTGATTTATTTTTCTCTACCTTCTTTCTGCTGCGTCACAATCAGCGGTCTTCTGGTCGGTCTCTCCCCATTATTTTGTTGAAATTTTGAGATGAAACCCGGCATCCAAAGGAAGCCCCCATAACTACCTTCTGTCGCTCTGTCGTGTGATTCTGCTTATAATCCTGCCTGCAACTCAATATGAAAGGTATTTCAGAAAAACTGTGGATGAGAACCTCTTGATGTCCATAGATGACGATGTGCCGTCTGTGTTGTTTTGCACCCTCTTTAGTGTGGCTGAATGGGTAAGCTCTGTCATGGACGTGGCCAATGAAGATCTTGAATCTAAAGCCTAAAGCAAAGGGTTCATTTATTATCCTGGAGGTTTGACGACTCATAGTTTAAATGCAATGTGGGTGGCCTTAATATCTAACCTGGGCCGTCATTTTGGACAGCTAAAGATTTAGATGTTCATCATCTATCGAGCATCCAGTAGCTGATCTCGGACAGGGTTGCTGGGGAGCCAGGAGCCGATCACGGGAAGCAGAGAGCAAGCGCACCCTGGAAAGAACGCCAGTCCATCACAGGGCCCACACACACACATATTTGCGGCAATATGGAAAAAAACAATTAGCTTAATTGTATGTCTCGGGATTCTGGGAGGAAATCCATACAACACAGAGAGCAAACTGACCGTGCCCCCCTTACACACACACGCAGCAGAGGAGGGATGCCAACCCCCAATGTGTAAGGTGACCAAGCTCAGCCACCCCAAGAGTCAGATGTCTTAGTTTAAAATATCGCGATAATAATGATGTGTGGAATAAAAGTCAGGTATGATGGTGGATGTGGGTGACATGGTGACAGGCGGCCATGCAGGGTTCGCTGCCACACACACGGCCTTTATTTATTAGACAGTCCACCTCCGCCCAGTCAGTCTTACCATTCATTAGCTATGCAGACACATGTTAGATAAGCTTACATAGTAAAATATTGGTCTGATACGTATAACAGCAGTGCCCCCTCCATATTAACCCCCCCCCAATCTAACGGGTATAGGAGCAGTGCCCCTCCCCCATGTGAACCCCTAACCTCCTGGTCACATGCCCCCCTAACCTCCTGACTTCACCTTATTTTTCCCCTCATCATCTATGGACATGAAGATCTGACATGGGCAGAGTCTTAACAGCACAGGATGGCTACATCTCACTTTGGGTCTCTTGACACCCCCATTCCTGCTGTCTCACAGGCTGGCCTGTCAGTGTGTGTGTGGCTCTGTGTGTGTCTGCGTGCATGCATCAGTGCTGTCTGCGGCGGTCTGACTGCCTGTGTAATGTGTGTATGCATCTATCACTATGTGTCATTCCTGGCTGGTACAAATGCTCTCATCCAGAATTCAAAACACACACACACACACACACACACACACTTATGCATGACATAGATAAACTTGCTCTTAACCTCTTAGTGTGCTTTTATGACTCATATAAAATCAACAATTTCACTGCCAAAATATCTCCAAAATATCCCACTACACAGATAATTTTTTCCTGAAAACGATTCAACCACAGTATATTGCACAATACACACATTTTCAGCTAAATTCATTGTCCCAAAAGTTACTGCAGCGTACAAAATTCTCTTACAATTCTGGAGGATACAATGGCAGTATCCCATGGCAACTAGTGTGAACAAGCAAGGTGAAGTGTGCAGTTAATATGTATCATTTAGGCATCAATGCAACCGAAGAGAGAGGTTTGCACATTTTGATTGTTAAAAAACAATTAGGTCTGTGACTGACTGACTTTTGTTTTTTCGCTTTTAGCAAAACAAAATATACATTTTAACCAGTTTCCATGGCAACTCCTCTTTGTGAAGTAAGAGTATGTGAGAGAAAGGGGATTCAAAAGCAGGGGAGCAATAGAAAAAAGAAAAGTGCGGGGGGAGAACTTGTAAAGGGGGCACAGAGGAGAGGACGGCGCAATAGCCTTGACAGAGCTCAGCGACTGGGGGGCTGTTCAGTGGCAAAT
>JAODKC010000002.1:9310864-9329419 GCA_026777985.1 Mormyrops attenuatus
GGCGAGAGTAGGACATGGAAGCATCAACATATACACCGAGGTCTTTCTCGTAATCAGCTACCTTTATTTCCGTGGAAGCCATAAAATATCTGTATTTTATATTTCTACTCCCTGCATGGATTACCTCACATTTATCTATGTTAAATTTCATCTGCCAGGTATCAGCCCAGTCGCTAATTAAGTTAAGATCCCGTTGAAGCCTCTCTGCTGCTAGATCAGTATCAGCTACACCACCCACCTTGGTGTCATCTCCAAATTTAACTAGTTTACTGTATCATCATCATCATCAGCAGCATCATCATCAACAACAGCATCATCAGCATCATCATCATCATAAACAACAGCATCATCAGCATCATCATCATCATAAACAACAGCATCATCATCATCATCATCATCAACAACAGCATCATCATCATCATCAACAGCATCATCATCATCATAAACAACAGCATCATCATCATCATCATCATAAACAACAGCATCATCATCATCATCATCATCATCATAAACAACAGCATCATCATCATCACCATCATCATCAATAATAACATCATCATCATTTTATATTTTCTGTTGCACTGGTATTTATGTTTTATAAATGTCAATTATATTTACTGATTTATCTATAAATAAAAGACATTTATTTATCATTTTTTTTCACAGCTTCAGTTTGTTCCAGTCTTGATGTTTGCACATTCGTTCCATATCCCCTGCGTACTCACGTTTCCTCAAACATTTCCCATAATGCACACCTGCATGGTCGAGGGGGCATGTGTGTGCCCTGTGACGAACTGACGTCCCACACAGGGTTTACCCAATCAGGATAAGCAGTCAGAAGGTAGTTGGATGGCATGTTACAAAAATGTTACAGTCAGTTGGTTGCACTGGCGTGTGGTGCTGAGTGCAGTGTGTATTCTGCGGGACAGCGTACCTCCACAGGTGGTAGAAAAGCAGAGGGATGTTGAGGCCCAGGGTCACCCACTCTGCTGCACACATGAACATCAGGCAGAAGAGCCCATGGATGCAGTACTCAGGGACCACCAGCTACAGGCAAAATGTTACTGTTACGCCACCTGCAATGCGAGGACTACATACAGCACTGAAGCCTTATGCAGTCGAAGAAAATGATGTTTAAATCGTCTTTATGTTGATGTAAATCTATGATATAATGTCTGTCAAGTTATGTCAGCTTGCTTCTGGGGAGTTTTTCCTTGCCACTGTGGCCTCTGGCTTGCTCACTGGGGGCTTTGGGCGGGGATATTGTAAAGCGCTTTGAGACGATGTAATGCTGTGAAAATGCGCTGTACAAATACAATTGAATTGAAGTCAACTGAACACCCATAACAAAACATCTCCTTCAGTCACCCCAGTATTTGGAGAAACCATCCAAAAGACCAATTTATTCTTTGACTTGATCACTACCCCACCTTGTTTGGCTAAACAAAACCTCATCAAGTTATTTAACTAATTAAGCTACCTAATTAATTGAGCCGGTGGTGAAATTTAATGAATTCATAGAATGACTGAGGTGCCCCTGAGGAGAGGTTTGGGAACTGAAGCGGTGTTCATCTAGTCATCCTGCAAGATATCAGTAACTTTTTGGAGAACAGAATAATTTTTTGTTTATTTTTTTATATCGGTACTGTGAATTTCCATATGTTTTAATGTTAAATAGATTTTTTCTGAGCAAATATATACTTACTACTGAGATAAATCGCCCTAAACATTTTCTTTGATTACACAAGACTTATGCACAGTACTGACCATACACAACGAAGCACCACACATACAATAAAGCATACAAACACTTGATTACATTCATGTATGTCCCATACATGCAGGTTAATGTCATACAGCCACTGTCAAACACACTGGCTTTTCTGCACATGAAAGAATATTCAGACACAGAACACCACACGGTAATTAACTTGTAAAAATGCAAAAAATCCATTTAAAGACCAGACCTTTGACTGGGCACAGATGTAATATTTCTCTTTCTTTCTCTTCTTCCCCCCATAGTCTGATTATTTCTCTTCCACTTTGTCTCTCGCCCTCCGCCACTTAGCTGTAAGTGGCCTCAGTCTGTTGCCAAAGCAGCCCCAGTGTATACAACAGAAAGACCTACAGATGGGCCCATTCACTGCAATTATTGTTGGGTTGTAACGCTTTCACTGCATTGCAAACCCCGCAGCCTGATCCAAACACTACGGGGCTGGGGAAGAATCGGTTCCTTTCGGCAGGGAGCAGCGGAGGCCGAGCACAGGTGCAGAAGGAATGTGAATCAATCTGTCACAGCTCTCAAAATAGATTCTGATAGAAGGCCAGTCAGACATTCACCCCTCCCTCCTCATACCTGAAATCTATTGGCTTCTAGTAACACCCCCCCCATACACACGCATTGTGTTCTCACACAGGTAAGCAATGCGATCGAAACAAACAAGGAAATAACTTACTGTTCGTAGCAGGTTACAGATTCGTTCAACATTCTTTATCCTTTCCCTCTAAAGAGAGAAGCAAAAGATAAGCTGAGAGTTTTGAGAACTAAATAGTACTTAATAATCATTCTCTTCGGTAGACATTGTTAATGTTATCCAGTCATTTAGCATGTAAAATTGTCTTTCTTATGCTAGGTATTATAAAAGCATTCTATTAAATGAACTCTGAGACAATACTATATTTAAAGAATGAGTATTTTCAGTATAACTGTCATATATTACTCAGTGGTTAGCTAAAACGACTATGGTTGAAAAACAAATTGTAACTAATCACATACTAAAAATTAAAAAAATGTAACGTAAAAATGCATTACCACAATCTTTGTAATAGAGTTTCAATAATTTTGAATCCTGTATGCTAATGAATGTCAGCTCTGATTCTGGTAGTTTGTGGTGTATACCTTGTACCACTCCATGTAGCTTTGAATTAATTTGCCTCGGGCTAAATAATAACAGATGCTACTGATTTAGATGTGAAATCTATTTATAGCTTCAACACTCGTGCCCATGGGTACACCTGTGCTAATAAAATGTAACTTATGTTCCAATGATCTGATTTCCAGTGATTTGGTTGGCGCGTGCCCTTCAAGCGGACAATACAGATCAGTGTTAATGAGGACCGGGGAGAAAGGACAATAGCCTTACTGCTCTGGTGGGGTTGCTCTGGTCGATGGGATTCTTGAAGTCTTGCCGGAGATCGTCAAAGGCAATAATCTACAGGAAGAGAAGGAGCAGCCCCGCAGTTCGCTGATACGAGGAATTAATCAAACGGTTCTCCCTATGTGAAGTAGGCAGCAAGAAGGCAGGCAGGCATGCCAACCCCCGGGGGGCTTAAGCTAATTCCATTACTACAAAGTCATATATTTCCAGAATGATAATGCAGAAGGGTTGGCGTATCACGGTTAATATCTTCCTGACAGGGTGCAGCCTTTGTTTTTCTCACTTAGGTCAAATTGTGGATGACTAATGTTTTTCACTTCAAACACTGCATTGTTCTGATGCTGCCTGTCCTGGATTTAAGAAGACAACACTTGCCGTGCTGATTCAATCAGCCAGGGCTGCTCTTTGCTGCCATCACACGCCAGTGCACCACTGGCACGGAGACACCAAAGAACGTCCCTCTGGAAGTCTCTTATTAGGAAGTACGGACCCACGGTCTCTCATTGCTCGTGACCAGCTGTCACAATGATGCTAATGCTACCACCATCTTTGCCCTGGCAGTTATTCTGAAGAAGAATTCTTACTTGACTTTTGTGTACATTTGTTGATCTCACTTAGTACCTCCATAATTAAAAGTTTATCTGTTTTCAGGGTGCCATAATGATTGAAATCCATTAAAAAAAAAAAAAAGCTATAAACTTATTAATGATAGCACAATGGCAAAACATGGCCACTCCAAGCATAGAAGGATTGGATGAATTTCATGCAATACACCACTTTTTCATTCCATAAATAGCTAATCTCTCCACAGGTTTCTGAAATTCTGTTTCATAGGGCTACGTATTATTACAAATCTGTCCATTTCTTTTACATATTCCTCTTTCACTCGCATCACTTTACTGTGTACTTCTGCTCGCTTTCTCCATCACTCTCATGGTGTAAACAGATGCGGTTACCATAGTGACCAGATGAGCACTTAAGCAGGCGCCATGGTAACTACGAAGCGAACACGCAGTCCTATTGCACAAGAGCTTCACAGTGGAGGAACCATTATGTTTATCTCTTGATTAGGCTGAGTTTTCATGTTCACACAAACTCATGGTGCCTAATAATGACTGTGCAGATATTCCTGCATTGTTCAGCTGCTTGAAGAAAGTATTCTGTGAGTTATTCCCTTGCAAACTGTGACTATTTCCATGCAGAGGTGTCTTTAAGAGCACACATGCTTCATGCATGCTATTTATGCTTAAAAAAACACTGAAAAGTTGTCTGATGTTCTAAGACCTTACACCGTCGATGGAGATTGAGCCATTAAAAGCCATTATTCTAGTCTAAAAGCCATTCCAGTATAAGGAATGTGCAGCTGGGCAAGGGAGTCATCTTATGTTTGTGTTGAATATCAATCAATGAATTGATTATACTAATCATACAGTCCCATACAAGTCCTAAGTCTTATTTTCATTATCGTTGGATAAAATACATTGACAAAAACACCCATTTCATCATTGCTCATATGCTGATGATGTGAACTTAGATTTTCAGCCCGTGTGCCTCACTATGCCAAGGCCCCGTCTTAGAACGCCTTGAAACCTCTTTATACTTCACTAACACATACCATTGCGTCAGTCCGTCACCATGGCGCTTATTAAATTCCATTACTCATTTTGTTATTAATTTCTTTGCACCCTGTTACCATTTCACTGAGGGAGCTCTCTTGTTTTACGAGGTGATTTTAGTCGACTGTTAAAGAACATAGGTAACACTTTAGTTGGGGCACAAATAATATAGTATTATACTATTACTTATGTATTAATTATCCATAAGTCTTAGTTACATACTGATCTTATGATCATTTATCACTAATGAATAATGATGCATGTTGTATCTCAAGCAGTTATTTGTTACTATATCTGTTATTTCTGTTAACCTTTGTGAATCACTGAAGGAACTACTGAAGAAAAAATCCATGAATAACAAGTGAAATACTTACCTCATGTTTGTTCATCATTAATGAATCGTGACACATCTTTATCTCAAGTAGCGACTATATTTGTTCATGATTTACACTTCAGTAGTAACGGAGTTATTACTAATTATTTGTGACCCATCAAGTACAGTATTACCAGAACAGAAATTGTACAGACGCTCCTCTACTTACGAACGAGATATGTTCCGAACGGCCATTCGTAACTTGAAATGTTCGTAAGTCGTTATTCAACATCATTTTAAGGGCATACGCAAGTATAAAGAACTAGGATGCTGGGAGTATGCACGCTACGCTGCTGCGCGGTGGGAGTAGCGGACAGAAGTCGTACTAGGCGGAACTGGAGCGCAGAAAAAAAAATTTATGTTGTGGACAGGAAACGAGAACTCAACAAACACAATTTGGACTTACAGTCCACTTCGTTCGTATGTCTGAAAATTCATAGGTTGAAAGTTCATAAGTAGAGGAGCGTCTGTACTTCTCAAATGCCTGACTTTCTGGATTTAAGTGTCTCACCATGTTCCTGGCATTATGCTTCCCATTTGTGTTCATGACGCTGTTACATCCTCCTCCACAACTGACCTCGGGGCCTTTTTACTTGCCATCACTTTCTCCCCCATGCAATCAGTATAACACACTTGTACCTGGGCATTCACTGGAAGCTCAGCCTGGCTGCGCTTAATCCTAGTCGACTCCTTGTCAGCATGCATGTTGTAATGTGCTATTTGCCTCACTTGTATGCTGCTTTGGATAAAAGCATCTGCTTAAAAGTGTAAAATGTAAATGAAAATTAAGATTTTTTGTGCTTTTCATAGTAATACAATAGAAAAAAACATGTAATGGCTTCAAGCTTTATGGTTTTTATTTTTAGGCCCTTTTCTGTATTTATACATTTATACAGATCTTTAGGAATATTCAGATACCTGGTCAGTATCAATCAAACCTAAGTCTCATTTAAATAATAACTTTAAACACCTGCCAACCGAGGCTATAGCTCTCCACAAAGGGCAAGCGTGTAAGGGTGTACGTACCTGTGCGTGCATACGTGTACGTGCATGTACGCGTGCAGGTAAGCACACCCGCGTGCATGCGTGTCGGGGGCCGAACGAGAGCCGCACTCACGTGCCAGATGACGATGAAGATGAGAGCAGCGCAGAGCACCAGCGTGAGCATGTAGCAGAAAGCGGCGAAGGTGAACGCCATGGCAACGCGCTGCCGCTCCCCCGGGCGGCGGTGTCGCTCTCGGCCCCCTGGCGCGCCTACTCCCTCCGCTCGCTTTATGCTCTTCCTTGCGTTTCTGTCTCTTTACCACTCCTCGTCTTGCAGAAGGACAGAGAGAAACGAAAGAGTAGTGATGGGTTCTCGTCCTTTCGCGGCTGTCTGCGTCTTCCTTTTGACGCCTGTTCCTTCGCAAACGCGGCTGTCTGTCTGGCTTCTTCACTCCCGCACTTCGCCGCTTTTCAGAGCGCTTATATGAGGATGCTCTTCTTATTTGCTTTTCTCCTTTATCGCCTTTTGTCGGCTTTCCGCTCTTAACTTTCTCCGTCTCTACGCATCACAGTCACTTCGTCTCACTCCGCGTTTCCCCCGCTCCGTTTATCATTTCGTAAAGTTACGTTTGTTTCTCATAAACAGATAAATAAGAGTGAGGCAAAACTGATTTTTGGCATAAAATGATGGGGTTAAATAACAATATGTTAAATAAAAAATGCAGAAACTTTGTGTTTGACTGAATGAAAAATTTCACCGTTAAAGTCGCCTGTCAGAAAACAGATTATAATTAAAAGTAAAATAAAGATTAAAAAAAAAAACAGGAAAATGATTGCTAAACGATGGTGCTGCATTATTATAGCACAGATCCATAAGGAAAATCAATAGTAATCACATGAGTAATATTCATTCATAATTACCTTAGACACGCCATTAGCTTGAAATCACTTTTTCATTATTCTGCGAGTTTAAAGATTTTTCACTAATGTTATACATAGCTGCAGATACAATAATAATAATAACAACAATAATATGTTAATGCTTTACAATGTCAAGCAACTTCTTGGCTAATACCTACATTGTTTCACAGCTCTGCATGAAGTAATGCTAACAATATATGATTATTGTATTACAGAGTTAATGGTAATATAAAAGTACCTGTATTTTTGCCAGGCTAAGCCAGTGAGCCGTTTTACACTCTCTTCAAATAGCATTTAACACCATCCAGAACATTTCTCCTCTTCTTTTTTTCTCTCTCTCCCCCTCTCACTTTCTCTCCTGCAGTCGCTTCCATCCACTGCCTGATCTGTCACTTTTGTAAACACGGTGTAAACGACGGATGAAGACGGGAGGAAGGGACCATATGCTTTGGAGGAAAATGAATTCCTGTTTTTGTTCTGATTGTGTTTTCCTGACAGATATATTGAACCCTATGTCTCTTTTTTTAAAAAACGGCATCTGAAAATTAGCACATCGAAGGAGTTCCCCTTCAGTCCTCCTGATTCTCATCCTACTTCGAACTTCTCTCTTTCATGCTGTGGTCTCTCTCCTTCCTCTGAAAACTGCAGTTTGACAAGACAGACCTAGAAATGTCCTCCTCTCCCTCGGTCTCTTTCCGTCTCTTGCTGTGGCCTCAGTCGTCCCTCTTGTCCTCCATGTAGTATCCACGCACGTTCAACAGTCTCTGTCTTTCTGACACCCTCCTGCTTTCTTTTATCCGCTCGTTGTATTCTGGCGTTCTCCGGAGTAGGGTGGGGGCAATGAGGGGTGGGGGGACCTGGGATCTCCAAGGCTGGTGCTCTCGCTTTTTTCTTGGACTTCCTCGCTAGTCTCTCTCCCCACTGCCTCTCATCACGCTGTCACTCATACCATCTCCGTCTGCTGCTATTCCACCGTCTTTTGAAGGCAGATGAAAGGCTACTGGAATGACTGCTCTCTCCCTCTCCTTCTCTCTCTCCCTCCCTCTCTCGGTGTGCCAGTCTGCTCGTTGTGGGTGCACGCGTGTGTCACCCCCAGCCTCCCTCACAGCACCCCCTCTTTCCTTTTAGAGTGTTTTGTTCACCATTTTGTTTTGAATCAGTCCTCTTCGTCTTGTCATAACTCTTCTCCTCTTCCCTCTAAAATTCACTTCCTCGCTGTCTCATCATTGCCCTGATTCCCTCTGTCTTTAGTGGCTGTCCGGGCCGCCCCCTCTTCATTAATTCTCTATTTTCCTCACTGTTTATCGCTGCTTTCTTTCCTCTGACAAGCTCCAACACTTTCGCCCAAAACCAGGCATAAATACAGGGTACGTCAGAAGTTGAAGCGCAGAATGAAAATGCTTGTTTTGAGGACTTGACAGCCTTGTTCTTCTCTGCCTGCCTGGCTCATCACAGGAGCCGTTTACCAGACGGACCACAGATGTTTCACATTCACTGTTGCACGCAGGGTGTCATTCATCCAGCCGCTTGCGCCTGTATCATGGTGCAATTAATACCAAGAGGAAAACCTGCCTGTCCATTTCCCGTGGCTACTTATCAGTAACGAGGGATGGGAGAAGTGGGGACTTGAGGCATCACAGAGAACCTTAACACACCCGGTTCAGAGCTGAGGTTTCATTCAAACTGCATTAGGAATCCCCCCCACCCCCAACACACACACATACAGAGACAGCAACAACATTCAAACTCGGACCAGACAGGTCAAGCCGGAACATGGGGATGCAGGGCAAAGATGCTGCCCTGAAATGACGATGTCAAATCTAATGAAAACGGCAACGAAAATGCACTAAAGTCACATTTAATTCTCTTACATATTACTGTGGTATTACCACAATGACGAGCACTCTTAAACCCTCTTAGATCTCCTTTCTAGTTTAATTCACTAATGATTTTTTTTCTTCATTAACCATTGAGTATAACAGCATTTGCACGCATGCACACACAAACGTGATTTAAATCAGCAGGATGAAAATGACAGTCATCCTCAACGTCAGACACTAGACCCCCCCCCAAGCACCCCAAACCCTTCCACACAGTACAAGTCCTCACTGATACCACAGGTCATCTTTACTTCAAATGTTTCCTAATTAAGTGAACATGTATCTTCTCGCAGTCAGGCCCACTATAATGACCTTTAAAATGAAGATCCTCTAAAAGGGAATGAATGCGATTTTTAAAAGCGTCACATCAGCAGGGACTGCTTTGATGGTACCCAGGAGAACAGCTGAAGGTTATTAAGAGAAAGGTAGTAAACGACCGTTTTGTGGAACGTGGCATCACAGCAAAACCCAGAACGTATGTAATTGCTGTTCTTTCTGAGAAAGCAATAAGGGACATGTATGTGGCCGCACGTTTCATCATCATTCATAGCTGCAGAGTGCCCCCTGGTGGGCGTCAGCTTTCGCAGCGGCATGTAGGAAATTTATAATTCAACAGCAGAATGTGCACACGTATTTGTACACACATATGTTTGACATATGAGCTCCTGGTATAGCAGTGAGAGAGTGGATTTCCCATTAGACTTCAAAACTGGGCCAGGATAAGTCCAGAATAAAACGCAGAAAGGAAGTACCTTCACTCTGGATGGTGCAGAACAGAACATGAACAGTTATGTGGTATCTTGTAGCACTAGAACTGCTTGCTGATGTCACTGCACTGTGGCACTGTGACCTCTAATGGCTGAAAGCAGTCCCTCTGAAAGTAAGATAGCCTTGCTTACTGATGTCCGCAGTTAAGTCAACAAGTATTAATAATGGAATATCATTTGAATAAAACATATACAATGAGTTACATTAGCTCTGGATTGAAATGCCCTCACAGGCAGGTTGTTCTAATATATCATGAGCTCCTATTGATTACGAATTTCAAACTGGTTACACCTCTATATGGACAATATTCAGATGAGAGCATAGTAGAACATGATTTAAAGAAAGCCTTGACTTACAGCATTGCATGAGGTCTCACATAATGCTTTTTAGAAGAACAATCATTTTAATTAATTTTTTTTTTTTTTTGAGGATGACAGCTGTTAAGTGTGATTTTGTCTTTCAGGCCGTCACTGTCTGTCACACACCTCAGCATTCCGAGAGAGTGTCACAGGGCAGTCGGTCCTGAAACACATTAATCAGCCACAAAGTCTGTCTTCTGCCATGGTACACATTTTTAATAACTACTCAGTAGTCAGGAACAAGACAAGAGAACAGGAGGACTGCGTAGAATTCCATAGAGCATCGCAGTTTCTTTGCCGATATGAGATCATCACTCTGCTGGGATCTCCTCAGAGCCAGAATGGAGCATCAGGATCGGTGGACCTGGGGCAGCCGTGCCGCACCCCGCCTGCAATCTGGACTCTGCTCCCCACCAACATCCCTCCCCACCCACTAAGATTAGACAGTCACAGTGTTAGTTTATTAAACAGCTTCTGATGGAAAATACTGAATGCTTTCAGAATGAGGAAGGTGGCCCTACGAGAAAACAACAAGACACAAGGAATTGGGTTCGGGTTTCGGGCCATAGAGTAGAATTAGTTCCACTTCTCACTTCTTAAAAGGGTCAGTACTACTGCAGCTTACAAGAAAAGAGAAATTCAGACTGGAATAGGCACATTTGGAATTACTAACAGAGATTCCTGTCCCGTATCTCATTGAAGGCCAATAAACCACAATTTTCAGCATTCAGAACGAGTGAAATTTGCATACTGTTAATTAACTGGAACTGGAACAAATTAATTTATGCTGAGTCCTTAGGAAAGGTCTGCCTTTAGTCCCCGTTTTGTCAGCTTGAAATTGAAATAAGCAGGTCTGGCAAACAAGCTTTTAAAACGGAGCCGTCCAAATCCTCACAATTATTTGCAAAGAGAAATTAAACAGAAAATAGCAGACAACCGTGTCAAATGGAGTAAATATTCATGGAAAGGTAGTTTGAAAGAGAAAAAGATGGAGTGAAGGTAAATACAGAGGGTGAGGATGAGTGTGTGGGTGGAGATGGTCGTAGAAGATGTTTTAGTTATTGTGACCTGTTGCTCCTGGTACAATCGCTATGTGTGATCCCAATTAAAGAGCCACTTAATGGTCCCGAGAAATGGATGAACTTAAACTGTACTTATAATTAGTAGAATCTGTCAGTGAATTTAACTGACTGTAGCTGGAGGAGTAAGTTGCTGACGACTTATGGAGATACAACATTGTTTTTTACGAATGACATGAAGCTGCATGCAAACAGCCAATCAATTATGTTATACTATACTGCATTTTACACATAATAGGATGGGTTTAAATAACTCATGCCATATATTCGGCGGGCGGGTGTTTTCCATATCAGCAGTTGTCCTTTAGCCTTTTTGAGTCCGTGTCTATTTGCATTGCTTTATGTGCTTCCCTTCCACCCTACTGAAACCCTGAGTTTGCTGTGTCTTGCAATAAAGCAATACAACACCGTAGCTTTTATGTGCGTGCAAAAGCTTTTCTTACTGTGATTGCATTGATAAGAGTGTCCTAATCTTGTCTCAATAAGAAGACCAAAGTCTACACCTTAATAAAAGCTAATTGGCAGCAAACATCATTTGTTGGGGTATGTGTCAGGTTTGGGATTCCGTGACCCTGATTAATAGTGATCACGGTGGTGTCGGAACACTCAGTGCATCGCAGCTTGCGGCGTATGGGGCTTCGTAGCCGCAGACTGGTCAGAGTGCCCATGCTGACTCCTGTCCACTGCTGAATGGCTACGTGAGCATCAGAACTGGACCATGGAGCAATGGAAGAAGGTGGCCTGGTCTGATGAGTCACATTTTCTGTTACATCATGTGGACGGCTGGGTGCGTGTGCGTCGTTTACCTGGGGAAAGAGATGGCACCAGGATGCACTATGGGAAGAAGGCAAGATGGCGGAGGCAGTGTGATGGTCTGGGAAATGTTCTGCTGGGAAACTTTGGGTCCTGCCATTCATAAGGATGTTACTTTGAAACGTACCACCTATCTAAACATTGTTACAGACCAAGTACATGCCTTCATGACAAAGTAATAGCAGTCTCTTCCCCCCATTACTCTGTACATACTACGTCTGTTATTTCTCTTATTCTCATTGACTAGTACTTCATAATAAAGTATTAAAAAGTAATAATGATGACCGTTTTACTGTCTTCTCCATAGTACCTTTTTTATATCACTGTCATCATGTCAACCGAGCCTTTATAAATCTTAAAATTATAGCCAGTGATTACCCCCGCTTCGCTGGGATATTATTTTTGTTATCTAACCATCGCAGGCACCTGTGGCATGAAAAGAACAATAAAAAAGGTAATATTCCAATATTATAAGAACAGTACAGAAACAGCACAAAAATTGATTTTCAAAAAGTTTTACAAAAGCAAAACTTTGAAACCGTGCACTATGGAAACACTCCTCCTGGCTGTAAGAGTGTGTTAAAAGGCTGCGTTAGCAAAGATTCCTTTGATTAAAGAAATAATCCCTGCACTAAAGTGGAGGTGTTTAGTGCTTGTTAGAGTTCTGCCATTACTGCGATGGTGGGGGCCTGTGTGTACTGGACATTGGCCCAGGGGAGGGGCCCCAAGACGGTTAAATATTGACTGGCAGGGTAATGATTAACCCATTCCCCGCCCAGCTGCTTTTAAACCAGACCCGCTTTCAGGCAGAGCACAGCCTGGCGCTCATCGACGGCCTGTCCGGCACCTGTCTGTTCTCCTTCCCTGCTGCACTCTTGCTCTCTGACCCATCTCTTTCTTCCTTTTCATTTCTTTTGCCTCTCTCCATCTTCCCCTTTTCCTCTCATTTCTGTTCCCTTGCTCGCATCCTCTCGGCGAGGACCCCGCATCATTCCCCCGTGGGTGAGTACGCTCCCGTATGTCTATACGCGTGCCCGCATGCTTGTGAGTGATGCTGCTCCAGTTTAGCTCATTGATAGTGGTGGGGGTAGCATGCGGCTCAGTGGGCTAAGACTGTGTGCCTATAATCGGTCACCGGTTCAAATCCAGCCTCAGCATGTCTGCGGGTCCTTGAGCAAGGCCCTTAGCCCCTAGCTCCCTGGGGGCCGCTACAGGTGGCTGCCCTTCGCGGGAGGCGTAAAGATCAATAAGGTATCAATTATTATTAAAAAAGAAAAGTGTTGGGTGCTGTGACATGTACCGCGGGAGTCCAAGAACAAGAAGGAGGTGGACTGGAAGTGTACTGAAACCTGAGGAGAGACAGACACACGCGCATGTTTTTGAATGTTAAGCTGATTAAATCCTCAGTTAGTGACTGGGGCTTTATAGACAAAACGAGCCTGACTGCAATGGTGCACTATACAAAAGGTCAACAGCAAAATGAAGTCATACTGTTGCTCTGTTTATTGGCTGTACCAGGCAGCATTTTTAGATTTAGTTCCTGTCTACCCCCGCCGCTTCGTCAGCTGTCCCCTGTCACCCTGAGAACTCGCATATCATTCTGCAGCCAAGTCATCCCAAAGCCCAAAGAAATGTGCTCCTAACTATTAACACCTGGGCGAGGAAGTGACGGGAATGTCAAAAATCCGAGTTCCAGTAGATTTTAGATTAATGGCTTTGCTGCTGAAATTTACATTTACCCGTGTCAGTCTGGGCGTGCTGCCACCCAGTGGCAGACAAAGCGAAACGTCCTCCTGATCCTTTAGCTAGCATTCCATGAAACTTAAAAATAGAGTGATGGCTGAAGTATGAAGAACAGCTTTTTCCAAAAGAATGAATAAGAATCTATATAAGGCTTGTTATCATCATGAAACCGACCTCCAGTAACACAGTAGCAGTTACCATTTTTCATTAGTATTCCAGTATTTAAAACCATGTTTTCTTCTGTGTTACTAATGCTTTATAAAATAAGATACAAAAATTACTGAAACAGCTGCAGGACAATAAAACCTTGTTAGAATTGAAAAAGAAATATGACATTAACAAAAAAATGAGGCAGAAATAGGAATGACATTATGTGAGACGATAACAGGAGGACAAAGGACCCATTTCCTCACCTTTTAATTGTTTTATTGTTTTGTTTTTCTGCAGATAGGAATGGGAGTAAGGTCCATCAAGTACGTGGGCACAGATCCACTCAGGACCAGCAAGGACCAGCAGAGATATGGGGCGGTGGGGGGGGAACACACCTACCTGCCACCGAAATGCTGCAGCTTCCACTGCAGCCATAAAGTCCTGTGCTTTCAGCAGAAGCTGAGCTTGAGTCACTTTCATGGAGGAAGTGTCAGGCTGGGCGTGTCTATAGGCAAACAAAAAAAAAAAAAAACACATGGGGGTCAAAGTCACTCATTACTCTGCTTGTGTATTGTTACAGTATAGATGCCCCCCCTCCCCCCCAGTGCTGAATCTCTACTTTCTGGGGTTTCTGCTTGCTTTGCAGATGCTAAGGATGTTGTGATACATCATAACTTCAGCTACAAGCAGAATTCCACGCCATTCCATTCATCAAATAAATGCATTTATATCCTTAGTGTGCGCCCTCTATGTAAATTCTGCATTATGAAAGTTACAACAATCAGGAACGCATGTATTGTTTTACGCTCATGTTGATGGCTGACCTCTGATTCACAGGAAAACAGAGAAGCACAACATGATGTATAAGGCCTCTGTGAAAATGTGAAGAAACCAGCATGACCATTAATACCCCTGTGCTGTGGTATCGCCACTGTGCTTCTGGTGGTATCAACATGCCGAGATGGAACTCAGGAGCCGGTGCTGGCTGCCTGTAACAGCAACTCCATGTGGAAGTGCTCTGAATTCCCGTGGAGGTGCTGTTATCTGCAGACGGACACTGTGAACTGGCTGGAAAGATGCGAGCGAGACCTAATACAAGTATACTGCAGTCAGTGAGAACAACCAGTCACGCTTGTGGCGCGCAAACCCAGGGGCGCAGGTCGATGACCTATGAATTGACAGCCAGCAATTGGCATCGGCCTGCCTGTCAGTTCTATAGGCCAATGAGCTGCTTGCTCCTCTTACCTGTGTGTGGAATTAGAAGAAACAAACAAGGAATATTTCTCGTAAATGGAAGATTTACCAGTTGTTACGATTTATTATGAAACTATTAACTGCACCATAAGATTTATTAATAAAACTTGACTACATATTCAACCTCGATGCGTGTCTATATTAAATATTAAAATTCTCAAAAAAATTAGTATAAATTACATTACATACGCTCTGCATAAGATGACACTTGTCAAATGTTTTTTGCTCAGGAGTACAACTTTATAGTTTTACTGAATTTTTTCTCCCCTTTTTTCTCCCGCTTTCACTTTCACAAACCAGAAATTACCAGGCTTTTGGTCAAGTTGTGGGGGTGCGGATTTTCCCTTAATTCCCTTTCAAGGTTTTTTCACTTTCGGTTGTCTGTCCTCGGGAGATCACATGCACGCCCCTTCTCCAGTACAGACTCGTATCGATGAAGGAGATTACGTCTCTGTATATCGCAAAGATCATCTTGTACAAAAATGATCCCCTAGTACAAACTTGCATAACGATGCTAATCCGCGAGTCCATAATGCCTCAGTAAAAAGTTATGTTACGTTCAAAAATTAAATTACGTACAGATGAAGCACAATTAGAACACGCACCCCATTCCGAAGAAACGGAAATGGGTATTAATAGAATTGAATAATAATCAATAAAAGATTAAATATTCCTCAACCCCTACGCAACACATCACCTTATACTACTTATCAATTGTACTTTGCACATATTTATTGTTTTGCGCGTATTTACAGACTATTCCGTATTTAGTACATATTGTTAAATGTCACGTGTCTTGTACTGTGCTCTGGTTGGACACCCCAGAAAACCGCTAATCCCATCTCGTTGTGCGGTCGTGACCGATGACAATAAAGAATTGAATCTTGAATCTACATACCTACATATCTTGAAAATAAAAATACAGAATTCATGATTAACAGGAATCATTTTGAGAAGAAGGGTGCTTACAGGTAAGGCCTACATCTAATCATTTAAATGTTAACACTGTCAGGGTCCAGACTTTCATTAATTGTACAACATGGCCCATAACAGTTCACCATCTAGACTAATAGGAGTATGTCCCATTATCGTGGAATCTATATACATGTATGAATGTGTGTGTGGTCCAGGTAAACATTGTATTGTAGGGACCAAATGTCCCCACAATGTGATAAAAACCTATTATCTTCACACTGTGGGGACCATTTTTTTGTTCCCCAGAAGGGGAAATTCAATTTTATAAAAAATCAAAATCAAAAAACTAAAAATGCCAAAAGTCTCATATTTTATTTGGTTACTTCTGCTTAAGGGTAGGACTGGGTAGGAGTTAAGGTCGTCATGTTGGGATTAGAGTTTTCCCCATATAAATGAATGGAGAGTCCCCACAAAGATATAATCACAAATCTCTGTGTGAGTGTGTGCGTGCGTGTTTGTGTGGCATGGTAGCCTGTATTGGGTAAGATGATGGAAGATGGATGTATATTATTATATACATTTGAAATTTGTGGAGGATCTCATTTTACAAAGTACATGCTTTGCATACTACAGTTGCCCCCTCCCCTGACAATGTGATGAGAGCAGCAGGCCTGGACCTTTCCTCCTCCCACTCTGGGTGTATGTAGTCTACCCTTTAGGAGTCGTGAGTCAGGCTGTCATACGGGACTCCAGTGAGGCAGACTGAGGCAGACAGAAGCCATCAACAATGTCTACAGCTTGTGATGAGCAGGAGCCCTTGCCACCTGCATGCTTTTCTAAAGACTCCGGTAAGCATTCCCTCTTTAGAGAATGTGTCATAATAAAGTAAACTTTATTAATAGAATTTGCAGATTCTTCTGCAGTAATGCTCTATTTTTCATTATCTGAATGTTTTTTTGCTAAAATTCCAAGTGATTCTAGGAAAATTCCAGGGAAGGTATAACACTGGGAGTGATATGCAAGAGCTTTTCTTATCTGATGAACTCCACACCAACATTGTATACATTATGGGTTTATTTGTAAATAACTAAGTAAAATATCCAATTAAGTGTAATCAAATCTAAATGAGTTCAGAGAATGAACAATAAATTTCGAAAAAGATCATCTTTAAATGCTGAGGAGGTATGACTATGAAATTTCAGGATCAAAATAACCAAAAATTAGATCATATTCTGGAAAAAAACGGCACGTGTAGTAACACTAATCATGTCCGCATGCAATTAAACGTACATAACTACCTTGTACCCTGTGCTACCCGAGAGGGGTTCCAGGCCCCTGTACTGTACATAATTCGAATTATTTCAGCTTCACGTGGACATTTAACTTTATAAAAATAAAATGGAAAAAGTATCAGTATAAAACACAAGAGACGATTTCATGTAATCTATGAAGGATGGACAACTGGTTGGACAAATATTTTCTAACTCTAGGAAAACAAGAGTAAACTTACTGTCTGTTTTCGACTTCTCTTTCAGAAGACAACAACCGAATTCAGTTTTAATGAAGTTAATGGTAAACGCGGACATTGGGGAGGGGCTTTTATTTTGAAGTGGCGCGGGGTTTCCGCGATTGCGTAGCAGGGCGACGGTTTACGCTCTTGCCACACGGGGCAGGGCGCGCGCTCGGCTCCTCCATAGTCGAGCAGGCGGTGTGCGGGAAGCGGCCGGACCCTGTGGGCGTATTTTAAATTAGAGCCGTGAAGACGTACCGGACACCAGCGTAACGGACGTTACAGCCAGAGATACGTTCGGACGGAACCCTTCAGTCCTGTAGGGAGCAGCAACGGACGAGCGAGCGCTGACGGGACCGAAGCCGGTTAGCCGCTAGCTGGCGGGGGGACGCGCTCGCTATTTCGAAAACTTCATCCATTCTATTTCTGCTTGTTTGAGCCGTTTACTTTTATATATATAATTTCCAGATTCAAGTTCGGACACCATGTTCAGCTGGTCCAAAAATGAGGGGAAAAAGAAAGACCCCGAGCTTTTCCAGACTGTGTCGGACGGGCTTAAGCGGCTTTATCGGACCAAATTGTACCCGTTAGAAGACACGTACCGCTTCCATGATTTCCACTCGCCGGCGCTGGAGGACGCTGACTTCGACAACAAGCCCATGGTACTCTTGGTCGGCCAGTACTCCACCGGGAAGACCACGTTCATCCGCCACCTTATGGAGCAAGACTTCCCCGGCATGCGGATAGGCCCGGAGCCCACCACCGACTCCTTCATAGCCGTCATGCACGGGGAGCAGGATGGGGTGATACCCGGCAATGCGCTGGTGGTGGATCCCAAGAAGCCCTTCCGCAAACTCAACGCTTTTGGAAACGCCTTCCTTAACAGGTGACCTAAAGTCTGCTTTGAACATTTCTTGGGCAGTGTGTTGACTTTTAAAAGTATCTGTTTATGTAGGTTGTCCGGGGGGGGGGGGGGGGGGGGGGGGGGGGGGGGGGGGGGGGGGGGGGGGGGGGGGGGGGGGGGGGGGGGGG